>JAOPSE010000004.1:77463532-78046032 GCA_029449295.1 Zea luxurians | reverse complement strand
GCAAAATATGCATGTGTACGTACATGCATGTGGCTTTAGCTTTCATCTCTCATGTTTCCTTTGAAGACATGGTAAGAGATAAAAACTACAAGTTTATTTTATCCCCTTTCACTTAACACGTGGGACTAAAACTCATGACTTCTACTCCCACCATTCATATGTGGGTATTTGAGACTTATTCTTTAATTTAAAGTAAATGAGTCAAGCCTAATAAACATCATCAATCCTCCACCAAATCTTGAAAGCAAAACATAACGAACTCTCTAGAAATCCTTAATGTTGTTTATATACAAGTTTTATGATGGAGACTATTAAATTAAACATCCATCTATACTCAAGAGTTACACTAGCTCACAACTACTCAATGGACTGTGTCTTGATATGTCAATTCTGTGAACTAGTTTCACTCAAAGATCTAACTCATACTTGGTGCCCTTTATGCTTCCTCCTCGGTTAGAGCATATAAGTCATTCTTCTCTGTCTCTTTCATTAGCTTTCTAGAGAATTCTCACATTTCATAGACTGCGAACAAACATCAGGTCATATAGGTGTATTCACACAAGTATACCCTATAAGAGAGTATCTCGCTCTTATGCCTTCGAACACATTAAGACAAAAGTCTCTTAAGCCTCTAAACACATTTCTATATATTAAAGCCACGAGTAATGCTCGCATCCTAGCGTGTCCACATTGTTGTTTTTCTAAAAGGTCATGCGATCATCATCGAATGGACACATCCGGTCCTACCTTTTTACGAGTCGACATGCCACAATGCTTCTAGACCAAAGCATAAGAGAGGGAGGGAAAAGAATGCCTCCACTTCTGCATAGAGGCACATGAGGTCGTGGTGGCGGCATAGGTGCGAACATAAGGTTGAATTGTCCTTTGTGGTTCGTGTTGATGATGAGTGATTGACAATATAGGTAGTGCTTTGGTGTGAGTCTTGGACTAACTAAAGTACGAGTTTGCGTATGTGCAACGATGTCTCTCCACTTGTGATGAGCAGGTGTGCAGTATAGGGATGGTGGTCGACAGCGAAGGTGAAGATCATGCGGGTTCATGTCGATGGACCGAGAGCAGTGAAGGACGAGCACTAGGTCTTGATCAAGGAACTGAAAAGATCAGGTGACTAGCCATAGTGACTGACACTTGGGACACACCAACACGAGGACGTGGTAGAGCGGATCATGTCACTGATGTGGTCGAGGACTAGCAGAACATGTGTCCAGTATGTGGGAGACATGTATGGAGTATGCTACTAACAAATATTTTGGTGGTTGAGCCTCAAAACCACCCAACGCTACGGAGGGTTGGTTTCACCAAGTTTGGGCCTCAAAACTTGGCAGTGCGGTTCTGGCGGTAATCGGAGGCTACACATGGTGTCTTCATGAATGGTGCATTAAGGCGAAGCAACTTCGTGAAGAGCGCATGGCCGTTAGATGAAAAACCTAGGAGTTGGTCCATTTTGCCCCTGGCTGAGTGGATAGGCTATATGTATCTAAGGGTAATTTAGTCTAGGAAAATAACCCCCTATAAATAGGTGGGAGGGCTGGTTAGTTCAGCTATATCTTTTGGCATTAGATTCTCTTCCATTTTCTAGTCTTGTAATTGCTCTAAGTTGGACATCCACAGGTGCCTTGAACACCTGCATCTGTGTCCTTGAGATTTTGAGGAAGTGTGGCCATAACGACACATGGTCATGCGTGCTTTTGAATCATGTGCCAAATCTGAAGTTATTGAGTTTTTTGCTCGCTTTCTCTCTTCTCAATCCCTCTAATTGGTTTTGTGAGAATCTTTGGGTTCTTGAGTTAGGGACTGTTTTGGGATCTCTCTCTAAGTTTGAATTAGTCCTTAGATCATTGGGATCCTTTGGTTTGCACAGTTCTTGGTCATGGTGAACGTAACCTAGAGGGGGTGAATAGGCTACAATTGAAATTTTCAACTAAAACTTCAAATTAATGCGAAAAACTAGTTCACCCAGTGTAGGTCGGTTCAACTGCTTCCAGGGCAGTTGAACCACTTTGAACTAGTTCAACTACAAAGTTGAATCTAAATACAATCTAGCAACGAAATTGATGAGAGTGACTTAGATCGAACAAATTACTGAGATAATCAAGGGATCAAGATAATGGATATCAGTGGAGCAACTCCACACAATCCACACACGTAAAAGTTGCTTGAATCCTTGCTTACAACAAGATGAACTATGAGCACAAGCAAAGCAAGAACACAAGAACACTCGATTTATCCTGAGGTTCAGTCACACCACAAAGGTTCCCTACTCCACGTTGAGGAGCCCATAAAGGGCCGAGACTTTTCCAACCCTAATCCTCCCTTAGCCAGCCACAAAGGTCAAGGCAATCCTTTTCTCAACTTTGCTTAACCAGCGGGTAAAATAAACTTCTTGGGTCGTCCACGAATTTGGAGAGACCCAAGCAACCTTGAATCATCAAGGAACACAAGGTTCCAAGAGAAATAATTTGCACAAGTTGATGTTTGCAAAAATCTCAAGAGATAAAGGAGGGACGAAGGGAGGGAGTAAAATCAAATCACAAAATCGTCAAACTGAACCTCACACCAAGTGTTCCTCAAATCGATGAGAGAAGATGAGAGTTGGGGTGTGAGAGAGGAGTGGATGCACTTGCTTGGAGTTAGGTCACCAATAATGGGCATGAGTGACTAGAGTAAATGAGGAGAGAGAGCACGAGGGGTATATATAGGTGTCTCTCAAAAGTTGTTGGTCATTTGGACTTTCTGTGCAAAATGTGGTTGAACCATATAGAATGTCGGTTGAACCGGTTTCTACCAGAGAGGAACCAGGTTCAGCTCACTAGTTCTACTGCCCTCCTCAACTACCTAACACTGGTTGAACCACCCTATAGGACCGATTCTATCGCTTACACAACAGATGCTGCAGAACAATCGTCTGACTAGATGCCAGTTGAACCGCTCCTTGGGACTGGTTCAACAGGTTTCTACCAGAGAGGTTCTCGGTTGAACTTGAGGTTCAACCGCATAAATCTAGATACCTTTTGTGGTCAATGCCGATCGAACCACCCCTAGGGCCGGTGCAACCGTCCCGCACTAGAGAGGAATTTTAACTAGAGAACCCTAGTGAGGTTGAACAGTGCACGACTTACTCCAAAATTTTGGTTTTCAAATTTAGCTTTTGAAGTTGAGGATTTGAGCTCATGCAAAAATTATTGCCTTTTTGTGGATCCCTCTTAGTTGTACAGTGATTCCTACGACTATATATATATATATATATATATATATATATATATATATATATATATATATATATATATATATATATATATATATATATATATATTAAACACATCTTCGCCTGGAACCACTAGAAGCATGACATGAGATTTAAAGTTTTGCGCGATTTCTCTTAGTCACATGCTTCTCTTTCACTTGATATGTTCTCATATACTCCCTTTGATTTAGTAACAACTGAGTACATACTAGGAGCAAACTTATTAGAGTCTTTATCTGTTTTGTCATTTAATCACCAAAACCCTCAAAAGTTTGATTGCCCTTACAATCTCCCCATTCTGGTGGTGCCAAAATAAATAAAGATGAAATAGGTAATAAGAATTGTACAATCTTTTGAATAATTATGTATGTGTTACTCCCCACTAAATGGTGTGCATATGATCGACCTGATATGTCAATTGTGCACCACATTTGGAGATGAAGTGAATGAATCACAACACAAATATCTGAGCGATGCAACGAAGTCTCACATAAAATCCGTGATGATGCACATGACAGACAATAGACCCAAATATCACAACAATTGTCATGTCATAAGATAGTATATAATAAAAACAAAACCTAAATAGCAATATTACATCATAATCATGAATGTTCATCATAATAGCATACAGATGTCCAAAAGAGTTGTTCAACACAATTATTACAAGAGATAGGTCAATTACATTAATAAGCTTCTCCTCACCAAGGCCTAGACTTCCCAAACATCTCCTAGACTTCTCCCCCTTTTGGCACCAAGCACCAAAAAAGGAAGAGGAAAAACTCACAAATCACCATACGACTCGGGACCACCATAGGAACCAGGAGGAGGGTAAGAGGGGAACAGTTGCTCAACCAAATCCTCATAAAAGGATTAATCTCTAGGTGGATCAGGAGCAGGAGCGTAGGTTGAGGATGATAGACCCTGAAATGGAGGAGGAGCAGAGGATAATGGAAGAGGATCACCTGGATCAGTAGCAAACTGACCAAAATCAGCACCTTCATCATGAAATTCTTCTGAGTAATGAAAGGGACACCATACTGCTGTTAGTACCACTATTTAATGTCATTAGGATATTGATGAAGAGGAGCAGCAGACTGATGGGCAAGCATCTCGTAGCCCATGGAAGCTACAAATTGGTGCACATTATCACATGTCTCCCTTGTTTCATGACACAACTCAACTGTGTCAGTGTCATGGTTGCGACAGACAGAGAGAACTCCAGTAATCCCATGAGCCAGACACAACCAAGGACTAAACCTATGCCCATGCCCTCTTCCTCGCTCGCCGTAGTCCATAGGATGAGAAGCGACAATAGCCCTAGAGGAAGAGCCGAAGAGAGGCGCCTGAGGTGGTGGCTCATCTAAGGAAAATGTTGGTCTAGCAGACCTAGCAGGAGCTCTCTTCGATCAACCAGCAGGATTATTAGGATCTATCCGATAAAGGGGTATATGGCACATGCTTGCTATTTTTTCAAATCAAGTCTAAGAAACTGTAGGAAACGGGTGACGCCTAAGAGGGGGTGAATTAGGACTTCTAAAACTTTTACTAAACTAGGCCACAATTAAATCCCTAGAGCAAAACCTATGCAAATAATCAAACTAGAATGTGCAAACTAGGTTTTGTCTAAGTGTTGCTATCTCTACCGCAAAGGCTAAGTTTCAATCTACACTAAATAAGTATGGATACAAGATTGAAACTTAAATGCTTAATATAAATGCGGAAACTTAAAGAGCAAAGTAGAGAAGCAAACTCTTGTGGATGACGCCGGTATTTTTACCGAGGTATCCGGAACCACGCAAGGTCCCGACTAATCCTCGTTGGTGCCCCTATGCAAAGGGAAGCCCACGCGAAGGCCAAGCACCACGGTCGAGTAACACCGTAGAGAGTTGCGGGCCTTCTACACACGCAAGTGGTGCTCCGCTTTCGGCTCCTCTCGGATGCTCCCCGCCGTCTCCACTATCGAGCTTCCGGCCAAAACGCCGCGGGAACCGGTACATGGTGGCGGCCGTGACACAAACGCGGTTGTCACGGTCTCGCAAGACTCTCGCCCCACTCGGTACAATTACAATGACTCACGCAAGAGCCGAGGGGTTGTGTGGTTTGTCTAAACTCACTCAACTAACTAGGGTTCACCTAGAGCAAGCGCTAAAGCGGTCTAACTAACCTAAGGACTTCGTAAAGCACCTACGCTAATCACCGAGTGATTCTATTAAGCACTTGGGTGTTTGAGCTCTTGGAAATGTGCACTATATGCCTTGGTATGTTGTTTGGGCTCCCACACATTCAAATGGCCGGTTGGGGGTGTATTTATAGCCCCCAACACAATTCTAGCCGTTGGAGAAAAGCTGCAGTTTTCTGCGGCACACCGGACAGTCTGGTGGTGCACCGGACAGTGCACTGTAGCCTGTCCGGTGCGCCTAGCCGTTGCTCTATCAGAGCAGGTGACCGTTGGCGTCGCAGGCTTTTCACACCGGACAGTCTGGTGCTCACACCAGACAGTCCGATGGTCTTCTCTCTGGGTGCCACCTGGAACTAGCCGTTGGGCTGGAGTTCCCTGGTGTACCGGACAATCCGGTGTGTGGGCACCGGACAGTCCGATGTGCCACCGGATAGTCCGGTGCGCCTTCGCACAGACAGTCCGCAGCAGCACACTTGGACTTTTCATGGATCTTCTTAATGTCTTCTTTTGAGGTGTTGCTTTCCTCAATTCCTTAGTCCAAGTAAATCTTGCATCCTATGAACTACAAACACAAACACTAGAAAACTTATTAGTTCACGGATTGTGTTGTTCATCAAACACCAAAACTCAATTAGCCAAATGGCCCGGGGTCCATTTTCCTTACAATCTCCCCCTTTTTGGTGATTGATGACAACACAACCAAAGCAAGTAAATAATACAAGTATTTGAATGAAAATATTCAATCTACTTGCTAGGATGCATGTTTGTCCCCACAATGATATTATGGACTTAAGCCTCCCCCTAACTCCATAATTCACTTACTTCCTATTTTAGGACCAAATAACCAAAACCACTTGAAAAAACATTTGTAGATATAAAATTTTAAATTGGTGGTGTTTGGTGTTTGATATAGTTTTCATTGCTTTGGTCCCTAAACTTCTCCCCCTTTGGCATCAACCACCGAAAAGGAAGACATTAAAAGCATGTAGGAAGTAAATAAAAGCTTGCCCTCATCAAGAATTTTTTCAGGTGATACCACTAGAAGGATGCTAAATTAAACCACATGTATGGTAGCAGTTGAAAAGATTACTCCCCCTAAACGAGTGTTCTCTTTAGAAAGAAGTTTCTCCCCCTTTTTAGAGATGAAGAAATACTCCCCCTGACAGAGATCCTCTACTTAGGAAAAAGCATGTGAAAATTAGAGCGACAAGACATGATTTGAATAGACTAACTTCCCTTATGCATAGGTAACAGAATATGAGTTAACTACTTATGCATTTTTAGCAACATGGAAGGATATGATATGAAATATAGTCTAATCAAACATTGGAGAAGACATGTAAATGATACTAGATGTAGTCTCAAAAGATACCAATTGAAAGTCAATGGCGAGCTTGAGAGACATGAGAGTTCTTGGAGATTTTGCAGTGGAAGATTGTTGTCTTTCTCCGGGGACCTTATTTTCCTTACAATGAGACTATCACATGAAATAGACTTGAAAAGGTGTTAGTCTCAAAGTATTAGATTATAGAGTAACCTCCCCCCGAAAGTGTGCATACAAGTTTTGAATACTTGTAGGAGACATGCACTTTGATTTGTTATCAAGAGGGGCAAATTATCTATAATCCAAACTTTGGCACATATAAGTTAAATGATACAACTTGTAGAAATCAAAATTTTCAATTGATGCATCATTTACTATGGAGTGATATAGAAGCTAAGTGCCATGCTTAAATAACATTTTAAGCCATGTAGGTTTGCTTAAGTATATGAATTGAAAGCAAGCAATCCTACCATGTGATTTACCTAGTATGCATAAAAAGTAAATGACAAATGTAATACTAGGCAAGAAAGGTAAACTAGATATAAAGGTAAATAGATATGCATATCTAAAAACAAGAGATACAATAAAACTAGTTACCTTAGTCATGGGTGGGAAATTTGGGTCCAAAATTTATACTAACCCACTTGGCAATAAACTTAATCCAATATGATGTATCTGAGAGCACCTAGAGGGGGGTGAATAGGTGATCCTGTAAAAACTTGAAACTTAAAGCCACAAAACTTGATTAGGAGTTAGCACAGTGAAATCAAGTGGCTAAGGAGAGCTCTTGTGAAGCACAATAGGCACAGTGAGAACAAGAACAAGAGACACGAGGATTTATCCCGTGGTTCGGCCAAGTACAACACTTGCCTACTCCATGTTGTGGCGTCCCAATAGACGAGAGTTGCATTCAACTCCTCTCAAGTGATCCAATGATCAACTTGAATACCACGGTGTTTTTTTCTTTACTCTTTCCCGTTTGCGAGGAATCTCCACAACTTGGAGTCTCTCGCCCTTACAATGAGGATCAAAGTGAAAGCACAAGAGTAAGGGAGGGAAGCAACACACACAAATCCACAGCAAATACGCACACACACGGCCAAGACTTGAGCTCAAATGAATATCACAAGGTTCTCACTAGAACGGAGCTCAAATTACTAAGAATGTCAAACAAGTGTGCAAAGACGAAGTGTGAATGATCAAGAATGCTCAAAATATGCTTGGTGTCCTCCTCCATGCGCCTAGGGGCCCCTTTTATAGCCCCAAGGCAGCTAGGAGCCGTTGAGAGCAATCCAGGAAGGCAATTCTTGCCTTCAGTCGACTGGCGCACCGGACAGTCCAATGCACCACCGGACACTGTCCGGTGCGGATTTCTTTCCTATTCTGGTGCAGCCGACCGTTGGAGACTTGGAGCCGTTGGCGCACCAGACACTGTCCGGTGCACACCGGACAGTCCGGTGCTCCCTGACCGTTGGATCGGCCACGTGTCACACGCAGATTGCGCGGTCGACCGTTGGCGCGCCCGATCGTTGGCTCACCGGTCAGTCCGGTGCCTCACCGGACAGTCTGGTGAATTATAGCAGTACGCTGTTGACTTGGTTCCCAAGAGCGGCAACTTCGCCGCAGCCGACTCACCGGACACTGTCCGCTGCACCACCGGACAGTCCAGTGATTTATAGCCGTATGCCGCCGTCGAGACCCAAGAGCAGCCAGTTGACCAGACGCCAGCCTGGCGCACCGGACACTATCCGGTGCACCCAGACTGAGCAGAGTCTTGGCTGCTCGAGCCAAGTCTTTTCCAATTGTATTTTCTCTGATTCTAGCACTTAGACAAATATGTTAGTACACAAAAACCAATGTACTAAGTCTAGAATCATACCTTTGTGTTGACTTTGCACTTCATCCACAATTTGGTATAGTTTCACACTTAAACCATTTGTGTTGGCACTTGATCACCAAAATACTTAGAAATGGCCCAAGGGCACATTTCCCTTTCAATCTCCCCCTTTTTGGTGATTTATGCCAACACAACAAAAAGCAACTAAAAGAAGTTCAACATCAATGCAAATGAGAACACAAATTTGTATTTGATTCAAATTTGGCATATATGGATCATTCTTTGCCACCACTTGGTTTGTTTTGTAAATCAAACTTAATTTCCTATCTCTAAGTCAAAGTCACATGTTAAGGCATAGAGAGAGGTATTCCAAGAGAAATTGATCAAGAATTCAAGAACTCCCCCTTTTTCCCATAATCAACCATTCTCCCCACAAGAGACCAACTTTTGTCAATAAGAAACAATAAGAGTATTTTGACAAATCAAAAAGCTCTACTCTACTATTTTCAAAATTCTCAAGTGGTAGCTGATCCATTTCTTGCTTTGGCCTTATTTTCTCCCCCTTTGGCATCAAGCACCAAAACGGGATCAATCTTGGCCCTTAAACCCCATTGCCTCACCAAAATCTTCAATTAAGAGTAAAAAGGCAATAAGAGCATGGAAATGAACTTGGAGTTAGTTACCCTCTCATCGGAGTGCAGTGGAAGTCTTTCATGGTCCAAGTCCACCTTTCCCTTTCAATCCACCTCTGAGACTAAATTAAGAAAACTCAAGCACACGGTTAGTCTCAAAGGGTCAAGTTGTAGCATTTCTCCCCCTTACTATGTGCATCATTCGCACATGGACTTGTGAGGTCCGGGGATCCTTTGCACAACTTGAGCACCATAAGTAAACAATAAGATGCATAATGGAACATGATCAAAGGCATATACACATGTATGCTAAATCAATCCAAGTTCCGCGAATCTAGGCCATTTAGCTCACTACGCAGCCTGCAAAAGGTCTTCTCATCTAAAGTCTTAGTAAAGATATCGGCTAGCTGGTTCTCGGTGCTAACATAAAACACTTCGATATCTCCCTTTTGCTGGTGGTCTCTCAAAAAGTGATGCCGGATGTCTATGTGCTTTGTGCGGCTGTGCTCAACAGGATTATCCACCATGCGGATTGCACTCTCATTGTCACATAGGAGTGGGACTTTGCTCAGATTGTAGCCAAAGTCCCTGAGGGTTTGCCTCATCCAAAGTAGTTGCGCACAACACTGTCCTGCGGCAACGTACTCGGCCTCAGCGGTGGATAGGGCAACGGAGGTTTGTTTCTTAGAACTCCAGGACACCAGGGACCTTCCTAGGAATTGGCATGTCCCTGATGTACTCTTCCTATCGACCTTACATCCAGCATAATCGGAGTCTGAATATCCAATTAAGTCAAAGGTAGACCCCTTTGGATACCGGATCCCGAAGCAAGGCGTAGCAACTAAATATCTAAGAATTCGCTTAACGGCCACAAGGTGACACTCCCTTGGGTCGGATTGAAATCTAGCACACATGCATACGCTAAGCATAATATCCGGTCTACTAGCACATAAATAAAGTAAATACCCTATCATAGACCGGTATGCCTTTTGATCAACGGACTTACCTCCTTTGTTGAGGTCGACATGTCCGTCGGTTCCCATTGGAGTCTTTGTGGGCTTGGCGTCCTTCATCCCAAACCGCTTGAGCAAGTCTTGCGTGTACTTTGTTTGAGAGATGAAGGTGTCGTCCTTGAGTTGCTTCACTTGGAATCCAAGGAAGTAGTTCAACTCGCCCATCATCGACATCTCGAATTTCTGCGTCATCACCCTTCTAAACTCTTCACAAGACTTTTGGTTAGTAGAACCAAATATTATGTCATCGACATAAATTTGGCACACAAATAAGTCACCATCACATGTCTTAGTGAAAAGAGTTGGATCGGCTTTCCCAACCTTGAAAGCATTAGCAATTAAAAAGTCTCTAAGGCATTCATACCATGCTCTTGGGGCTTGCTTAAGTCCATAGAGCGCCTTAGAGAGCTTACACACGTGGTCGAGGTACCGTTCATCCTCAAAGCCAGGGGGTTGCTCCACGTACACCTCCTCCTTGATTGGCCCGTTGAGGAAAGCGCTCTTCACATCCATTTGGAACAACCTGAAAGAATGGTGAGCGGCATAGGCTAACAAAATACGAATCGACTCTAGCCTAGCCACAGGAGCAAAAGTCTCCTCAAAGTCTAAACCTGTGACTTGGGCATAACCTTTTGCCACAAGTCGAGCTTTGTTCCTCGTCACCACCCCGTGCTCGTCCTATTTGTTGCGGAACACCCACTTGGTTCCCACAACATTTTGCTTGGGACGCGGCACCAGTGTCCAAACTTCACTACGCTTGAAGTTGTTGAGCTCTTCCTGCATGGCCAACACCCAGTCCAGATCTAGCAAGGCCTCTTCTACCCTGAAAGGCTCAATAGAAGAGACAACAGAGTAATGCTCACAGAAATTAGCTAATCTAGAGCGAGTAGTTACTCCCTTGCTAATGTCACCCAAAATCTAGTCGACGTGATGATTCCTTTGAATCATTGCTCGAACTTGAGTTGGAGGGGCCTGTGGTGCTTCTTCCTCTTCAACTTGGACATCCTGTGCTCCCCTTGATCACACGCCTCCTCTTGAGGTGCCTGTTCATCATCTTGAGTTGGGGGGTGCACCGTCGTTGAGGAAGAAGGTTGATCTTGCTCCTCGTGTTCCTGTGGTCATACGTCTCCAATCGCCATGGTACGAATCGCGTCCGTTGGAACATCATCCTCATCTACATCATCAAGCTCAACTTGCTCTCTTGGAGAGCCATTAGTCTCATCAAATACAACGTCGCTAGAGACTTCAACCAAACCTGATGATTTGTTGAAGACCCTATACACCTTTGTATTTGAGTCATAACCTAACAAAAACCCTTCTACAGCTTTGGGAGCAAATTTTGAATTTCTACCTTTCTTCACCAGAATGTAGCATTTACTCCCAAAGACTCGAAAATACGAAACGTTGGGTTTGTTACCGGTTAGTAGCTCGTATGACGTCTTCTTGAGGAGGCGATGGAGATAGACTCGGTTTATGGCGTGGCAAGCTGTGTTCATAGCTTTCGACCAAAACCGCTCGGGCGTCTTGAATTCTCCAAGCATTGTCCTCGCCATGTCTATGAGCGTCCTGTTCTTCCTCTCTACCACACCATTTTGTTGTGGTGTGTAGGGAGCGGAGAACTCATGCTTGATTCCTTCCTACTCAAGATACTCCTCCACTTGAAGGTTCTTGAACTCGGACCCGTTGTCGCTCCTTATCTTCTTTACCTTGAGCTCAAACTCATTTTGAGCTCTCCTTAGGAAGCGCTTGAGGGTCCCTTGGGTTTCAGATTTATCCTGCCAAAAGAATACCCAAGTGAAGCGGGAAAAATCATCAACAATTACTAAACCATACTTACTTCCCCCGATGCTGAGGTAGGCGACGGGTCCGAAGAAGTCCATGTGCAACAGCTCCAGGGGTCTTGATGTGGTCATCACATTCTTGCTGTGATGCGCACTTCCCACTTGTTTACCTAAGCCTTTAACCTTGCCTTGATTCCCGTCACCGAATATGATTGAATCTTGGGAATCTTTGTTCTTGACGTAGGAGGTGAACATCTTCTTCTCCCCCGTCATGTGGTTTGTGCATTCGCTATCGATAATCCAGCTTGATCCCCCAGATGCATAAACCTGCAAGGCAAATTAGGCTTGGGTCTTAGGTACCCAACTCTTGTTGGGTCCTACAAGGTTAGTTACAATAGCCTTAGGGACCCAAATGCAAGTCTTATCTCCCTTGCATTTTGCCCCTAATTTCCTAGCAATCACTTTCTTATCCTTTCTACAAATTGCAAAGGAAGCATTGCAAGCATGGTAAATTGTAGAGTGTTCATTTCTTACATTCCTAGGTACATGAACAACATTTCTTCTAGGCATATGATGAATAACATTTTTCCTAGCCAAATTTCTACCATGCATAGTAGAAGAACTTGAAGCAATCATGGTATGTGAATCAAAATTATAACTTCTATCATAATGAACATTCCTAGAATATCTCCTATCATGATACATGAAAGCATGGTTCTTTTTAGCACTATTAGTCATTGGAGCCTTCCCTTTCTCCTTGGCGGAGATGAGAGCCTTATGACTTGTTAAGTTCTTGGCTTTCTTCTTAAAGCCAAGCCCATCCTTAATTGAGGGGTGTCTACCAATAGTATAGGCATCCCTTGCAAATTTTAATTTATCAAATTCATTTTTGCTAGTCTTAAGTTGAGCATTAAGACTAGCCACTTCATCATTTAATTTAGAAATGGAAACTAGGTGTTCACTACAAGCATCAACATTAAAATCTTTACACCTATTGCAAATCACAACATGTTCTACACAAGAGGTTGATTTATTAGCTATTTCTATCTTAGCACTCAAGTCATCATTGATACTCTTTAAGCTAGAGATAGATTCATGGCATGTAGACAATTCACATGAAAGCCCTTCATTTCTTTTAACTTCTAGAGCAAGAGAATTTTGCGCACTAACAAATTTATCATGCTCTTCATATAAAAGGTCCTTTTGCTTTTCTAACAATCTATTCTTCTCATTCAAAGCATCAATTAATTCATTGATTTTAACAATTTTGGTTCTATCTAAACCTTTGAATAAACATGCATAGTCGATTTCATCATCACTAGATTCATCTTCACTTGAAGAAGCGTAAGTACTAGTATTACGAGTGCTTACCTTCTTTTCCCTTGCCATGAGGCGGGTGTGTTGCTCGTTGGGGAAGAGGGACGATTTGTTGAAGGCCGAGGCGGCGAGTCCTTCGTCGTCGGAGTCGGACGATGAACAATCCGAGTCCCATTCCTTGCCAAGGTGTGCCTCGCCCTTAGCCTTCTTGTAAGTCTTCTTCTTTTCCCTCTTCTTTTCTTGATCCTGGTCACTATCATTTTTGGGACAATTAGCAATAAAGTGACCAACATTACCGCACTTGAAGCAGGAGCGCTTTCCCTTCGTCTTGTTCTTTTTGGGATGCTCCTTGCGACCCTTTAGCGCCGTCTTGAAGCACTTGATGATGAGGGCCATTTCTTCCTTGTTGAGCCCCGCCGCCTCAACTTGCGCCACCTTGCTAGGTAGCACCTCCTTGCTACTTGTTGCCTTGAGAGCAATGGCTTGAGGCTCATGAGTTGGACCATTCAATGCCTCATCGACGTATCTTGCCTCATTGATCATCATCCGCCCGCTTATGAACTTTCCAAGTATTTCCTCGGGCGACATCTTGGTGTACCTAGGATTTTCACGAATAGAATTTACAAGATGTGGATCAAGGACAGTGAAAGACCTTAACATTAGGTGGACGACGTCGTGGTCCGTCTATCGCGTGCTTCCATAGCTCCTTATTTTGTTGACGAGGGTCTTGAGCCTGTTGTATGTTTGGGTTGGCTCCTCCCTCCTGATCATTGCGAACCTCCCAAGTTCGCCCTCCACCAACTCCATCTTGGTGAGCATGGTGATGTCATTTCCCTCATGAGAGATCCTGAGGGTGTCACAAATCTGCTTGGCGTTATCCAAGCCGCTCACATTATGGTATTCAAGTAACACCCCTGGTGTTATTGTAACTAAAACTTGAGCATGACATCATAAACATTGGTATTGCATATGCTTGACACACCTAGAGTGCATTCACTAGGTAAAAATTTCAAACAAGTTATATTGTTTTGGTGATTTGCAAATAAGACCCTAGAATAGGATACTTAACCCTAAATAGGGTTTAAATGGGGAAAACATAACCCAAAATGAGAAAACCCAAAAGCTTTAGTGGGATAGTCATAAAATGCTCCCAAGAATGAATTTGAATCACATTTATACCCCTGAGATACTAGAAACCCTAATTGAAACCCTGGAAAACCCTTAATCTAAACCCTAGGGGCTTATGTGCAAAAACAGTGCACATTTAGACTAAAGTGTAAAAACTACAATGTTAAAGCATGTAAAGTCATTTGGTTCACAAATGTGTGGACTTGTAAGCCAAATCTTGGATTTTGGACTTAATTGCAAAATAGACCTCAATTGGGTTCTATACTAAGTCTGAATTTCAGGGTATAAGCTCAACTTTGGAGCTGTATAACTTTCAAATTATAGGGTTTTTGCCCTAGGTCACCACATCAAAATTATAGACCTATCAAAGGAGAACAACTTTGCTTAAGGGTGTAAGCATAGTTGTTGAGAATAAATTGGAGATAATTAAGCCCAAAGTTGGACTGTCAGGCTGATACAGTCTGAATCTCAGACTAACAGTGACCTTGATCCAAGTTTGAGAACCATTTCGACTAGGATCCAGTGAGAATCTACCTAGGGTTGCTATAACAAAGTTGTAGAGCTATTATAGAGGAACAACTTTGCTGTAAAACTCGGTACAAGTTATCACAGAGATTTGAGAAAAAATCGAGTGCAAAGGTTGACTGTCAGGCTAACTGAATGCTGTTTGGCCATTGTATAGTAACAAAATATCAGAAGATGCAGTATATCTCGCCGCCGACGACCACCGTGCAAGGATTCGCGTTTTTGGTCGCCGTGATTCGTGTTGACCGAGTGGATAGCACTTGGGATCAAGCAAGGTTCCTCGTCGTGGATAACTCTGGCCATAAACAAATCCGGCCACCGTACTGCACACGCCGCAGTGGAAGTCGATAGGCACACCGGTGAATGCCGCCTTTCGATCTTGTGCCACGTGCTCAGGTACCCCCGTCGCGTCACCATGACTCTCTATAGCCGTCAAATCGTCGCCGGTGAAGTGGCCACGATGGTGGACACTAATCCACTGAGCCAAAATTCTTCTCGATCTCCGGCCGCCCGGACTGCCTGACCAAATTGCGCGCCACCGCCTAAGCCTCCTATAAATTGATGGCCGGGGCTGTTGCACCATACAATCCTGAAGCCATAGCACCTGCTCCCACCCTTAATCATTCACCGGAGTTCTGGAATTTCAAACTTCCCCCAAACTGGTTTCCGCCTCCACAAAGAGCACCTCGCCGCGACCAGCGCGATCCAGGTCAATCCATGTCTTTTGCTTCCCCATTTAAGTATTCTCATGTGTCTACGATGCTCGCCGACCCACATAATTGAGCTAGACCGCCGCCAGTCGCCAGGAACGCATGATTCTTTGGTTCATCCACGCGGTTACCGTGGCCAGAGCGAATTAGGTCACCATTTCTGAAATTAACTTAGGGGAAACGCTCGGGGAAGGTTCAATTCGGTGATAGCCACTCGGGAGCACCGGTCATTGCGTAAATCCACCGGCACAACCTCACCAGAGTTTATCCTCCGCGCTGCCGTCGTCGTGGACCTCGGGCGGTGAAGGATTAGAACGTGGGGGCCTTTTCTGTAAACCGTCAGTGACTCGAGAAAATAGTAAGCGAACCCAGTTCTAGTTAGCCAAAACCCTAAGGGTCTTTCTGAAAAGCCGCCAGCACGGGCGCGGGTGCGCGCGTTTCCGCGTGGACCTGGGCCGTCTGAGCCAGATTTGGCCCAGTACTGTTTCTTCTTTTCTATTTTCTTTTTCTGTCCAACTCTAGAAATATGTAGAAAATTGTAGAAAAATGTTAAAAATGTCAAACCAATTTTGTTAGATTCCTTATTTTTCATAGTATTTAATAAAATAGTTGTATGATTTTTAAGACAAATAGGGAATTTTGAGTCATTTAAAATAGCTTAAATCATTGGTTCTAGATTTTTAGAAAATAGTTAATAATTCCAAAAATGCCCAAACTTTTTATATGAACTCAAAAAATTATTTAGAAGCCCTGGGTAGAGTTTGGTTGGATTTGGACCTTGTTTGATAACTAGAACCCAAAACCCTACCCCCTGCCCTTTGAATTCCTTTACTGACTCCGAAAACCCTAGCTTTCCGGTGAACCGTGAAGGAAAATTGTATTCAAGAACCTTAGATAATAAATTCTTACTATCTTTGCACTCTCATGAGCATTATATGACATTCATTCTTATATACACAAATATGGTAATGTTTAGAAAACGAAGAAGAAGTCGAGGTAACTGAAGAGAAGACACCACCACCACCTTCGGAATCTCAGGCAGGAAACTGTTTCTACTTTGATATCTGCGGGTCTGAACCTGACTCACCTATCAACGAAGGCAAGCCCCGGTGCATTTGCCACCCTCCTTGATGTTTTTTTAAATCTTTCTCACTTGATTAATGCATTAGGTGATAGGAGTTGAATGCTTAAACAATTCCTGCATTACCTTCCTTGAACTTGATTACCTTCCTTGAAACCCTGCTTTTACAAAAGGTTTTTACTATGCTTAGTATTGCTCTAGCAAAACAAAAGGTTTTGTTTTACAAAAGATGATTGGCAAAGTGGGAAGGTTGTTTTTGAAAAAAAAACTTGATGGTGGATCCATCATGGCCGTGATGGGTCCAACATCGGAAAAGATGTACCTCTGCTAGGTACCAAACTTTGGGTTTTAAATGATTAAGCTGAGACCGGGCGGGTGACTTGCATGAGAAGAGAGTCTCGGTGTAGTGTCTCCGTCTGAGTCGATTAAGGACCGTGCTGATGTAGGTCTGCTGACCGAGGACCCTTTAACTGGTCACATGCCTCGTCATGGGTAAGCCTTGCCTCGGACAGACTAAGGCCAGAATAAGATAACACGGAATGGGTGTGGAGCGGTGGCGAGAGTAGCGTGTACCCTCCGTGGCAAGAGGCTGGACGGTGGTGTATCTGTGCTCTCGGTTCGCGTGAACCTGATCTGGTCTTAAGAACCCCGGTGGTGGGTTGACATATGCAAGGGTTAAGTGCTACATATGTCGTGTGATTGGAGATCCTCAGCTGAGTATAATCGATTTGGATTGTCGTACCTCCGCGATTATGGAGACTTGGCCACTGACCTATACGTAGAACTCCAGTAAAGATGAAGGACTTGTTAAGAAATTGGCTAGTACAGGTTAAGTGATTGAACTAGGTTAGAACGAACTCTAGATGCACGTAATTTTACCCAACATGACAATAAAATTGGATTTTTAAGGATCCACTTTTAGTAAGCATTTATGCAAAACAAAGTCTTTGATCATTGAGGAACCTTACCTTGACTCCCTTATAACCAACATACCCTTGAGAGTCTTTTCTTTAGTCAGGTAAGACTTGCTGAGTAATTCCATATTCAGGGTTTTATTCCCTATTGTTTTTAGGTGTGGAAGCAACAAATTTTTGTTGCTTTTGTACCAAGGTGGTGCCAAATGAAGAAAAGCAAGAATGAAGCTGTGGGAGGACCTAGTCCTCCATAAAAACTTTTATGTAAGAACTTATCGGGAGGAGTTTTTACCTCCCTTGGTATTGTAATAATAAGTACTCTGCACTCGTGTTTATATGTTGGTCTGTAATAACTAACTTTATCTTACTTTCAAATACATGTAAGTTATGTAATCGCTTCCGCATTTCTGTATCTCCGATGTTCTGTAATGTCTGCGTGACGGGTGAAACGCTCTTGGGAAAGGTAAGAAATGCAGATACCGAACTTTTCAAGTAATTCAGGGGCATCTACAGGGTTGTCTGAGGTCCGTTGGACAAGGACAACTGTAGGTGGGCCTAATAACTTGGGAGGTTCCGTCACAGCTGGTATCGGAGCGAAGCCCTTCTCTGCAGATATTATGAGGCATCTTCAATAGGATTTTCTAAAGACTTATCTAGAAAAATTTCTTCCATTCTTACCCCTTATATCAGAAGAATCTATATGAAAGACCAGATAGGAGGAGTGCAACGTATAGAAGGTATGAATCAACTGAGGTTGGCTCTGTAATTATACATGCATCATGTTAAGTACTATACTAATAAAATTTCCCCCTTAGAAAAATGCCGCCACGCACCAGGAAAACTGCACGCAAGTCAACAGGCCCAATTGGTGTACCCCGTCATCAACTCGCTCCTAGACATGAGGATAGTAGTAGTGGGAGTAACGATCCGATCGGGGATCTTGAAGCCCAAGTAAATCAGCTTCAAGCGGAACTTCAACGCAGGACTAACATATGGGTCGCGGATGGCGACAGAATAAATGAATTAAGAAGCCACATCCGCCGCCTGCAGGATCAGCTCGCCGATTGAGATTTAGCGCTCGACTGGGCGGTTCAGTCTCGTTCGCTTGCCTGGGCTAAGGAAGCAGAGGCTCGAGCCCGAGTCGAAGAACTTAGCTCAGCTATTGATAATCTGCAGGCATATTGCAATACCCTACATGAAGAAGTTCATGTACTGTATTTGCAATTGCACCCCAGCGTACCTGCAAATCCTGTCGGGACAGAAGCCAGACCTTCTCACGAAGCGGGAGAAGCTTTTGGTGGCGAATTGGACCTTTTTAGGCCCCCTCCCTCCATGAAGTTGGTCGACGAATGGTCTCCTACGCCCGACAGTGAGGCTACTAAGAGTGATAGGAAGTAGGAATAGTATAGTTGTAGAATTAGTAGTGTTATTGTATAATGGGTACTGTACTCCTGTTGTAAAAATTTGAGTCTGTAACATTACTCTTTTTAGTAATGTAAATTGGATGGTTTTTCTTTGGCATATTATATTTGTTTCCAAATGTTTGTTGCCACAGATGCTGTCCAAGACCTGATCACAGGATGCAGCTGGAACCTCCAGTGGGAGGGAGTCCACCCCGAATCCACCTCCTGTTCCTCCCACGCTTGCCGAGGCTATCGCTGCCTTGGTAAACGCGACAGTGGATAATACCCGTTTCCTACGGGAAATGGCGGGTCAGCAATTTCAACAACAAGGCGGGCGGGGCTATCCGCAAGGGCCCCGTGAGACATCTTATTTAGACTTCTCTGAAAAGCGTCCACCGTTGTTTGTCAAAGCCGAAGACCCTTTAGAGGCAGACGAATGGATTCGTGTCATCGAGCAAAAGTTTGGACTTCTGCGATGTTCTGAAATCCAGAAGCCCTTGTTCACAGCCCAGCAACTGCGTGGCCCTGCTAGCACTTGGTGGGGAAATTTTGTGGTCGTTCAACCGGCCAATCATCAGATAACATGGGAAGAATTTAAGTTGGCCTTCCGCGAACATTACAAACCAGAAGGTGTACTTCACATGAAACAAGAAGAATTTATGAAGCTAAAGCAAGGAGGGGATACTGTTAATCAGTATCTCAATAAATTTAATCATTTGTCACAGTATGCAATCGACCAAGTTAACACCGATCTGAAGAAGAAGAATTGTTTCATGCGAGGACTGAATGATAGGATGCAAAGGAAGATGGCTACTTGCATCGACCTTACCTATGGAAGGGCTGTCAGCACAGCGCTGGCAGTCAAATCTAAATATGCAAGTTTTCGAAAGATCAAGGGGAGTGGAGGAAACAGGCCTACTCAGGGCCCTGAGAAAAGGCAACGGTTTGTTATCCGGCCTATTAATCAGGGTCATTCTTCACCACGTCCACCCTCCTTCCCATTTAAGCAACCAGTATTCATATGTCCCAACACTGCCCCTACAACAACAAGTCAGCCGGGTGCCCCTGGCACTCATTTCCCGGCTCCTCCCAGTTCATCGACAGGATGTTTTAATTGTGGAAAATCTGGGCACTTTATCAAGGATTGCCATTATCCGAAGCAAAACAAGTCAAACAATCCACAAGGATCTGGGAATTCATCTCAAGCCAAGGGAAATACTATGGGAAAAAATACAAAGAAGACGGGACACATATATTATACGCAAGTGGCCGCTACACCGGACGGTGAACCGGTCATGATGGGTACGTTCCTTGTGGCCAATCATCCCGCAATTATTCTCTTTGATTCGGGTGCTTCCTATACATTCATCAGCAAGAAATTTGTGGAGCAACATTGCATTTCATACCATGAATCAAAAGAGGGGTTTAAAATTCAGTCACCTGGGGGACAAATCTTTACTAGAGAAGTGGCCTATCAAGTGTCTGTAACATTGGCCGGGCGGGACTTTCCTACTAATATGATAGTTCTGAAAGGCCAAGACATTGATGTGATTTTGGGCATGAATTGGTTGGCCAAACATAAAACAGTCCTCAACGCTGATCAGAGAACTATCATGTTGAGTCATAATCAAGAAGAAATTTTCTTGTCTATCCCCATTCCAACCAAAATTACTGGCAGAGTTTATGAAGCCATTATACCGGAGGTCAAAGATATTCCGGTAGTATGCGAGTTCCCAGATGTCTTTCCAGAGGATTTGCCTGGATTGCCACCCGAGAGAGATGTAGAGTTTGTAATTGAATTGAAGCCCGGTACGGCTCCCATTTCTAGAAAATCGTACCGCATGCCTCCAAATGAGCTGGCAGAACTGAAGATTCAGTTACAAGATCTACTATCGAAAGGATTCATCCGGCCAAGCTCGTCACCATGGGGTTGTCCAGCCATATTCGTCAAGAAGAAGGATCAAACTTTACGGATGTGTGTGGATTATCGACCCCTGAATGTGGTCACTATCAAGGACAAGTACCCTCTTCCACAAATTGACATTCTATTTGATCAACTGATTGGAGCGAGGGTATTCTCCAAGATTGATCTCAGATCGGGCTACCATCAGATCCGTATTCGGCCCGAGGATATACCAAAGACCGCATTCACTACGCGGTACAGATTATTTGAATACCTGGTAATGTCTTTCGGACTGACAAATGCTCCTGCCCACTTCACTTATCTAATGAACTCGGTATTCATGCCCGAGTTGGACAAATTTGTGGTGGTCTTCATAGATGATATTTTGATATATTCAAAGAATGAAGAGGAGCATGCTCAACATTTACGGGTCGTATTAACGCGCTTGAGAGAACATCAATTGTATGCCAAGTTCAGTAAATGCGCGTTTTGGCTGGAAGAAATTCAATTTCTGGGACATGTGTTATCTGCAAAGGGGATTGCGATGGATCCCAGCAAAGTCAAGGACATTTTGGAGTGGAAACCCCCAACCACTGTTCACCAAGTATGAAGTTTCCTTGGACTAGCTGGTTATTACCGCCGATTTATACCAGATTTTTCTAAGCTTGTGAAGCCAATCACAAGTTTATTAAATAATGACACCAAATTCAATTGGTCTTTACAGTGTAATGAAGCTTTTGGGAAATTGAAGACATTATTAACCACTGCTCCGGTATTGGCTCAACTGGATATTAACAAGCCATTTGATGTGTATTGTGACGCATCTGGCAGTGGTCTCGGCTGCATATTAATGCAAGAAGGCCGAGTAATTGTGTATGCTTCAAGGAAGTTACACCGGCATGAGGAGCATTATCCTACTCATGATCTAGAGCTAGCTGCAGTGGTTCATGCTTTAAAGATCTGGCGTCATTATCTACTAGGAAATGTCTGTCATATTTACACAGACCACAAAAGTTTGAAATATATCTTTACCCAGTCTGGACTCAACATGAGACAAAGGAGATGGCTTGAGCTTATTAAAGATTATGAACTGGAGATCTATTATCACCCAGGCAAGGTTAATGTAGTGGCAGATGCACTCAGTCGTAAGGCCTCCTGCCATTGTCTAACTATGGGGACTTCTGACATTACGTTGTGCCAGGAGATGGAGAATCTAAACCTGGGTATGATTCAACATGGGACTTCAAATCACTTGAAGCTTGAGTCAGTCATCCTGCAAAGGATAATTGACGCATAAAAGAATGATGAAGGCATGAAACATATTCATGAAAAGATTAAAGCTGGCAAAGCCAATTGCTTTCGAGAAGATGATCGAGGGGTTGTATGGTTCAAGAACCGTTATAGTTGTGCCGAAGAATGAAGAAGTCCGCCAGCAAATTCTTGATGAGGCACATCTTAGTCGCTATTCTATTCATCCTGGAAGCACTAAGATGTATCAAGATCTGAAACAACATTATTGGTGGACAAAAATGAAGATCGAGATTGCACACTATGTGGCTAGATGTAACACCTGCAGACGTGTCAAGGCCATACACCTAAAAGCTGCTGGTCCATTACAGTCTCTACCAATACCAACATGGAAATGGGAAGATATAAGTATGGACTTTATTGTGGGATTGCCAAGGACCACAAAAGGGGTATGACTCTATCTGGGTTATTGTTGATCGGCTTACGAAAATTGCTCATTTTCTACCCATCAAGACAGTGCACCCAGTTGTTGTTTATGCCCAATTGTATATTGCTCGTATTCTCAGTTTGCACGGAGTTCCGAAGACTATAGTGTCAGATCGTGGACCTCAATTCGTATCCAAATTTTGGGAAGAACTTCATAAATCCCTGGGTACTAAATTGCTCCACAGTTCGGCCTATCATCCTCAAACGAGTGGGCAGACTGAGAAGGTTAATCAAATACTTGAAGATATGCTGCGGGCATGTGTGCTGGAATTCCCATAGAAATGGGATGAATGTTTGCCGTTAGCAGAATTCTCATATAATAATAGCTATCAAGAAAGCATCAATATGGCACCCTTCGAAGCTTTATATGGACGACGATGTTGTACTCCGCTAAATTGGTCTGAACCAGGTGAAAGGTACTTCTTCAAGCCTGACCTGGTAAAGGAAACTGAAGAGAAAGTTTAGAGAATAATACATAACTTGAAGAAAGCTCAAACCCGTCAAAAGAGTTATGCAGACCGGCGACAACAACCCTTATACTTTCTAGTAGGAGATTATGTCTACTTGAAGGTTTCAACAATGAAGGGCATGTCACGTTTCGGGGTTAAAGGAAAGCTTGCACCCCGGTACATTGGTCCATTCCCTATACTTGAGCAATGTGGACCAGTGGCATACCGACTTCAATTACCCGAAACTTTGTCTGCTGTGCATAATGTGTTCCACGTGTCTCAACTAAAGAAGTGTCTTCAGGTTCCAGATCGGACTATCGAAGTGACAGATGTTGTCCTTAAGCCAGACTTGACATATTCTGAACATCCTATTCGAGTCTTGGATCAAAAGGACAGAATTACCCGGAGAAAAACTCTCAAGTTTTACAAGATACAGTGGAACCAACATTTCGAAGATGAGGCTACATGGGAAGCTCAAGACTTTTTAGATAAGAATTTCCCAGGCTTTTTAGCCTCTTGTAACTTGTAAAGTATACAACATTCTTGTAATAAAGGAGTGAGCCCCAA
The DNA here is from genome assembly GCA_029449295.1 of Zea luxurians. Classification (NCBI taxonomy): domain Eukaryota; kingdom Viridiplantae; phylum Streptophyta; class Magnoliopsida; order Poales; family Poaceae; genus Zea; species Zea luxurians. The sequence goes on along the minus strand of JAOPSE010000004.1, from coordinate 78,022,267 downwards.
ACCCACCCCTGCCTTGTACCAAAAATAAGGAAATAAAAATGTGAAGCATTTCCTTTTCCATTACTTACCCTAGGACTTTTAATCTCGGGGCGAGATTCTTTTATGGGGGGAAAGATGTAACACCCCTGGGGTTACTGTAACTAAAACTTGAGCATGACATCATAAACATTGGCATTGCATATGCTTGACACACCTAGAGTGCATTCACTAGGTAAAAATTTCAAACAAGTTATATTGTTTTGGTGATTTGCAAAAAAGACTCTGGAATAGGATACTTAACCCTATATAGGGTTTAAATGGGGAAAACATAACCCAAAATGAGAAAACCCAAAAGCTTTAGTGGGATAGTCATAAAATGCTCCCAAGTATGAATTTGAATCACATTTATACCCCTGAGATACTAGAAACCCTAATTGAAACCCTGGAAAGCCCTTAATCTAAACCCTAGGGGCCTATGTGCAAAAACAGTGCACATTTGGACTAAAGTGTAAAAACTACAATGTTAAAGCATGTAAAGTCATTTGGTTCACAAATGTGTGGACTTGTAAGCCAAATCTTGGATTTTGGACTTAATTGCAAAATAGACCTCAATTGGGTTCTATACTAAGTCTGAATTTCAGGGTATAAGCTCAACTTTGGAGCTGTATAACTTTCAAATTATAGGGTTTTTGCCCTAGGTCACCACATCAAAATTATAGACCTATCAAAGGAGAACAACTTTGCTTAAGGGTGTAAGCATAGTTGTTGAGAATAAATTGGAGATAATTAAGCCCAAAGTTGGACTGTCAGGCTGATACAGTCTGAATCTCAGACTAACAGTGACCTTGATCCAAGTTTGAGAACCATTTCGACTAGGATCCAGTGAGAATCTACCTAGGGTTGCTATAACAAAGTTGTAGAGCGATTATAGAGGAACAACTTTGCTGCAGAACTCGGTACAAGTTGTCACAGAGATTTGAGAGAAAATCGAGTGCAAAGGTTGACTGTCAGGCTAACTGAATGCCGTTTAGCCATTGTACAGTAACAAAATATCAGAAGATGCAGTATATCTCGCCGCCGACGACCACCATGCACGGATTCGCGTTTTTGGTCGCCGTGATTCGTGCTGACCGAGTGGATAGCACTTGGGATCAAGCAAGGTTCCCCGCCGTGGATAACTCCGGCCATAAACAAATCCGGCCACCGTACTGCACACGCCGCAGTGGAAGTCGATAGGCACGATGGTGAATGCCGCCTTTCGATCTTGTGCCACATGCTCAGGTACCCCCGTCGCGTCGCCATGACTCTCTATAGCCGTCAAATCGTTGCCGGTGAAGTCGCCACGACGGTGGACACGAATCCACTGAGCCAAAATTCATCTCGATCTCCGGCCGCCCGCACTGCCCGACCAAATTGCGCGCCACCGCCTAAGCCTCCTATAAATTGATGGTCGGGGCTGTTGTGCCATACAATCCTGAAGCCATAGCACCCGCTCCCACCCTTAATCATTCACCGGAGTTCTGGAATTTCAAACTTCCCCCAAACTGGTTTCCGCCACCGCAAAGAGCACCTCGCCGCGGCCAGCATGATCCAGGTCAGTCCATGTCTTCTGCTTCCCCGTTTAAGTATTCTCATGTGTCTACGATGCTCGCCGACCCACATAATTGAGCTAGACCACCGCCAGTCGTCGGGAACGCATGATTCTTTGGTTCATTCGCGCGGTTACCGTGGCCAGAGCGAATCAGGTCACCATTTCTGAAATTAACTTAGGGGAAACGCTCGGGGAAGGTACAATTCGGTGATAGCCGCTCGGGAGCACCGGTCATTGCGTAAATCCACCGGCACGACCTCACCGGAGTTCATCCTCCGCGCTGCCGTCATCGTGGACCTCGGGCGGTGAAGGATTAGAACGTGGGGGCCTTTTCAGTAAACCGTCAGTGACTCGAGAAAATAGTAAGCGAACCCAGTTCTAGTTAGCCAAAACCCTAAGGGTCTTTCTGAAAAGCCGCCAACGCGGGCGCGGGTGCGCGCGTTTCCGCGTGGACCTGGGCCGTCTGAGCCAGATTTGGCCCAGTACTGTTTCTTCTTTTCTATTTTCTTTTTATGTCCAACTTTAGAAATATGTAGAAAAATGTAGGAAAATGTTAAAAATGTCAAACCAATTTTGTTAGATTCCTTATTTTTCATAGTACTTAATAAAAATAGTTGTATGATTTTTAAGACAAATAGGGAATTTTCAGTCATTTAAAATAGCTTAAATCATTGGTTCTAGATTTTTAGAAAATAGTTAATAATTCCAAAAATGCCTAGACTTTTTATATGAACTCAAAACATTATTTAGAATCCTTGGGTAGAGTTTGGTTGGATTTGGACCTTGTTTGATAACTAGAACCCAAAACCCTACCCCCTGCCCTTTGAATTCTTTTACTGACTCCGGAAACACTAGTTTTCCGGTGAACCATGAAGGAAAATTGTATTCAAGAACCTTAGATAATAAATTCTTACTATCTTTGCACTCTCATGAGCATTACATGAGATTCATTCTTATATACACATATATGGTAATGTTTAGAAAACAAAGAAGAAGTCGAGGTAACTGATGAGAAGACACCACAACCACCTTCGGAATCTCAGGCAGGAAACTGTTTCTACTTTGATATCTGCGGGTCCGAACCTGACTCACCTATCAATGAAGGCAAGCCCCGGTGCATTTGCCACCCTCCTTGATGTTTTTTTAAATCTTTCTCACTTGATTAATTCATTAGGTGATAGGAGTTGAATGCTTGAACAATTCCTGCATTACCTTCCTTGAACTTGATTACCTTCCTTGAAACCCTGCTTTTACAAAAGGTTTTTACTATGCTTAGTATTGCTCTAGCAAAACAAAAGGTTTTGTTTTACAAAAGATGATTGGCAAAGTGGGAAGGTTGTTTTTGAAAATAAAACTTGATGGTGGATCCATCATGGCCGTGATGGGTCCAACATCGGAAAAGATGTACCTCTGCCAGGTACCAAACTTTGGGTTTTAAATGATTAAGCTGAGACCGGGCGGGTGACTTGCACGAGAAGAGAGTCTCGGTGTAGTGTCTCCATCTGAGTCGATTAAGACCGTGCCGATGTAGGCCTGCTAACCGAGGACCCTTTAACTGGTCACATGCCTCATCATGGGTAAGCCTTGCCTCGGGCAGACTAAGGCCAGAATAAGATAACGCGGAATGGGCGTGAAGCGGTGGCGAGAGTAGCGTGTACCCTCCGTGGCAAGAGGCTGGACGGTGGTGTATCTGTGCTCTCGGTTCGCGTGAACCTGATCTGGTCTTAAGAACCCCGGTGGCGGGTTGACATATGCAAGGGTTAAGTGCTACATATGTCGTGTGATTGGAGATCCTCAGCTGAGTATAATCGATTCGGATCGCCGTACCTCCGCGGTTATGGAGACTTGGCCACTGACCTATATGTAGAACTCCAGTAAAGATGAAGGACTTGTTAAGAAATTGGCTAGTACAGGTTAATTGATTGAACTAGGTTAGAACGAACTCTAGATGCAGCTAATTTTACCCAACATGACAATAAAATTGGATTTTTAAGGATCCACTTTTAGTAAGCATTTATGCAAAAACAAAGTCTTTGATCATTGAGGAACCTTACCTTGACTCCCTTATAACCAGCATACCCTTGAGAGTCTTTTCTTTAGTCGGGTAAGACTTGCTGAGTAATTCCATACTCAGGGTTTTATTCCCTATTGTTTTTAGGTGAGGAAGCAACAAATTTTTGTTGCTTTTGTACCAAGGTGGTGCCAAATGAAGAAAAGCAAGAATGAAGCTGCGGGAGGACCTAGTCCTCCATAAAAACTTTTATGTAAGAACTTATCGGGAGGAGTTTTTACCTCCCTTGGTATTGTAATAATAAGTACTCTGCACTCGTATATATATGCTGGTCTGTAATAACTAACTTTATCTTACTTTCAAATACATGTAAGTTATGTAATCACTTCCGCATTTCTGTATCTCCGATGTTCTGTAATGTCTGTGTGACGGGTGAAACGCTCTTGGGAAAGGTAAGAAAAGCAGATACCGAACTTTTCAAGTAATTCAGGGGCATCTACAGGGTTGTCTGAGGTCCGTTGGACAAGGACAACTGTAGGTGGGCCTAATAACTTGGGAGGTTCCGTCACAATTCATCCCTACACAATGACGCTAAAAAATAGTAGTAGCTTGTGCATTTTTATGAATTTGTTCATTGATGAACATGGGACTATCCGTACTATCAAATTGCATTCCATTTTCTACTATCTCCCATATACTTGGATGGAGAGAGAACAAGTGGCTACGCATTTTGTGACTCCAAAATCCGTAGTCCTCTCCATCAAAGTGAGGAGGTTTACCGAGGGGAATGGAAAGCAAATGAGCATTAGAACTTTGCGGAATACGAGAATAATCAAAGGAAAAGTTCGAATTAACCATCTTCTTTTTCTCGTAGTCGTTGTCGTCGTCGTCCTTTTGGGAAGAAGATGACTCGTTGCTGTCGTCATAGTAAACAATCTTCTTGATGCTCCTCTTCTTCTTCTCATCCTTCTTCTTGTGACTTGAGCCCGAGTCAGTGGGCTTGTCGTCTTTCGGCTCATTGATGAAGGACTCCTTCTCCTTGTTGTTAATCACCATTCCCTTTCCCTTAGTATCCATCCCTTCGGGCGATTAGTCCCTTTCTTGAAGAGAACGGCTCTGATACCAATTGAGAGCACCTAGAGGGGGGTGAATAGGTGATCCTGTAAAAACTTGAACCTTAAAGCCACAAAACTTGATTAGGAGTTAGCACAGTGAAATCAAGTGGCTAAGGAGAGCTCTTGTGAAGCACAGTAGACACAGTGAGAACAAGCACAAGAGACACAAGGATTTATCCCGTGGTTCGGCCAAGTACAACACTTGCCTACTCCACGTTGTGGCGTCCCAATGGATGAGAGTTGCACTCAACTCCTCTCAAGTGATCCAATGATCAACTTGAATACCACGGTGTTCTTCTTTTCTTTACTCTTTCCCGTTTGCGAGGAATCTCCACAACTTGGAGTCTCTCGCCCTTACAATGAGGATCAAAGTGAAAGCACAAGAGTAAGGGAGGGAAGCAACACACACAAATCCACAGCAAATACGCACACACACGGCCAAGACTTGAGCTCAAATGAATATCACAAGGTTCTCACTAGAACGGAGCTCAGATCACTAAGAATGTCAAACAAGTGTGCATATACGAAGTGTGAATGATCAAGAATGCTCAAAGTATGCTTGGTGTCCTCCTCCATGCGCCTAGGGGCCCTTTTATAGCCCCAAGGCAGCTAGGAGCCGTTGAGAGCAATCCAGGAAGGCAATTCTTGCCTTCAGTCGACTGGCGCACCGGACAGTCCGGTGCACCACCGGACACTGCCCGGTGCGGATTTCTTTCCTATTCTGGCGCAGCCGACCGTTGGAGACTTGGAGCCGTTGGCGCACCGGACACTGTCCGGTGCACACCGGACAGTCCGGTGCTCCCATCCGACCGTTGGCTTAGCCACGCGTCACGCGCGGATTGCGCGGCCGACCGTTGGCGCGCCCGACCGTTGGCTCACCGGATAGTCCGGTGTCTCATCGGACAGTCCGGTGAACTATAGCCGTACGCTGTTGACTTGGTTCCCGAGAGTGGTGACTTCGCCGCAGCCGACTCACCGGACACTGTCCGGTGCACCACCGGACGGTCCGGTGATTTATAGCCGTACGCCGCCGTCGAGACCCGAGAGCAGCCAGTTGACCAGACGCCAGCCTGGCGCACCGGACACTTTCTGGTGCACCCAGACTGAGCAGAGTCTTGGCTGCTCGAGCCAAGTCTTTTCCAATTGTATTTTCTCTAATTCTAGCACTTAGACAAATATGTTAGTACATAAAAACCAGTGTACTAAGTCTAGAATCATACCTTTGTGTTGACTTTGCACTTCATCCACAATTTGGTATAGTTTCACACTTAAACCATTTGTGTTGGCACTTGATCACCAAAATACTTAGAAATGGCCAAGGGCACATTTTCCTTTCAGTATCCCATGATATACATCCCAACTTTGACAAGTCTCCAAATTTCCCGATGACATTCGGTCCACTCACTTCCCTTTCGGGATCCAAATCTTCTTGGTGCTTTTCATGGTTGAAATTATTTCCTTTGGCACCCAGATGCGTTTGGCCCCTTTTCCTTTGTTGGCTTGCTTGTTGGCCTTGATTGCTATCACCTTTCCATCCTTTTTCTTCTTGATTAAGTATGGTGTAGCAGTCTTTTTGTCCACCCTTTTTATGTAGGTGTTGGAGATTTTGCTCGTTGGCTTTTGCTTGAGCTTTTGCCTTTGTTTATCCCCGGTCATCGCCTTGCATTGGAAATACTTGTGGCCTTCCATGTGGCATAGCCTACAAATCACAGTTTCTCCCTCTACAGGCTTGTTCACTCCCGCAGTGGTGTTATCCTGTGGAGGTCGGATTTGTTTGGATTTGCCTTTCTTGTCGTACAAAGCCTTGCCAAGGCGAGCCACTTCTTGCTTTAATTGTTCATTTTCCTTTGCAACCTCATCCGAACATGTCTCTACGACAATATTCTTAACAACGACTTGGTTGCAGGGGTTAGAATCATTAATTAAATCAAAGCAGGAAGTAGAAGCATCTTTCTTAATAATTTTAGGTATTTCAACTAAAGATGCTGCTGGGGTGCTACCAATGTTTTCTAGCTTAGTAGTTAGCTCATTATTGTATATGCTAAGAATTTCCATTTTCTCTAGCAAATTTTCAATAGCTTCTTGGGAGCTAGCTAACTTAGCCTTAAGTTTTTCATTCTTTTTAATAAGGCAATCATCGGTAGCAGTGGATGGAGCACCAGATTCTAATAGCTCAATTTTAGTTGATAGCTCACTATTTAAGTTTGCAAAAGTTTCAAATTTTTCTAGCAAACCTTTGTAATCATTTTGAGAGCTAACCAACTTATTTTTCAAAGTTTTAAGTTGAGCTTTTTGCTTAGTGCAAACATCCTGGAAAAATTCTACGGCTTTCGCAAGCTCATCTAGAGAGGGCTTTCCCTCACCTTCATCATCACTACTACTTTCATCACTAGAGGATGGAATGCTTTTGTTACCTCTTGCCATAAGGCATTTGTGTGATGACCGTGATGATCGTGACGAGGACCGGTGGCTGCGCGTCCTTGGAGGTTCATCTTCACTTGAAGAATCATCCCAAGTTCTAACACTTGTTAGCGCCTTGCCTTTGCTCCTCTCCTTTTTGGGTTTGGCCATATTTGGACAGTTGTCCCTGAAGTGGCCCTTCTCCCCACATGCGAAGCATCCTCTCTTCCTTTGCTTTTTCCTGTCAATGTTAAAGAGAAGATCCTCGACCTACAGGGGCACACCCATTAGATTAATCTTGCGGATCATCCTCATTACCTTTCCGACGCGTCGGATTGTTTCTTCGTCCTCGGAGGATGATGTGCATGGTTGATTATCTTCATCATCATCACTTTCTTCTTCTTCCTCTTCTTCACTTGAGGAACTTGGAGTGGGAGCCTTCTTTTTGCCCTTCCTTTCATCACATGCAAAAGCATATGTCTTGAGGAAGTTGGCTCCTCTCCCCGACACATTTTTCGTGACATCTCAAAAGTCGCGATTTTCCCAATCACAATGGTCGGGGTCATGTTGCTCAAGTCCTCCATGTTGTGAAGGATGGTGATGATGCTCCCATATCTTTGTTGTGGTAGCAGGGAGATAATCTTCCTCACAATGTCCTCATCACCTAGCTTATTAATGCCAATAGAATTGAGCTCATTGATAATTAGATTCAAACGAGAATACATGTCTCTAACAAGCTCATCATCTTTCATAGCAAAAGAATTATACTCATTTAAGACTAGGCAATGTTTTTGCTTACGGACATTTGATGTGCCATCATGGAGCTCATGCAATTTTAGCCAAATCTCATTAGCAGTTTTCAAGGTAAATACTTGATTAAAAATATCCATGCTAAGAGATTCGTACAAGCAATTTTTGGCTCTAGCATTTAAATGAATTTCTTTTTCCTCACTCGTGGTGGGTTTCTCGGGATTCTTGAGGGGTTTCATCCCGTCATGAGTGACACTCCAAACACCTAGATCAACGACCTCTAAGAAACAAGCCATTCTAGCACTATAATATGGGAAGTTAGTGCTGTCGAAGTGTGGTGGCCTATGGGTATCCATCCCTTCCTCTAAAAAGTGTCGGCTCTTTTAGCGGTGAAGCTAAAGCGTTTCAAATGAGCCAAATCGGGGTCTGATACCACTTGTAGGAAACGGGTGACGCCTAAGAGGGAGGGGTGAATTAGGACTTCTAAAACTTTTACTAAACTAGGCCACAATTAAATCCCTAGAGCAAAACCTATGCAAATAATCAAACTAGAATGTGCAAACTAGGTTTTGTCTAAGTGTTGCTATCTCTACCGCAAAGGCTAAGTTTCAATCTACACTAAATAAGTATGGATACAAGATTGAAACTTAAATGCTTAATATAAATGCGGAAACTTAAAGAGCAAAGTAGAGAAGCAAACTCTCGTGGATGACGCCGGTATTTTTACCGAGGTATCCGGAACCACGCAAGGTCCCGACTAATCCTCGTTGGTGCCCCTACGCAAAGAGAAGCGCACGTGAGGGCCAAGCACCACGGTCGAGTAACTCCGTAGAGAGCCGCGGGCCTTCTCCACGCGCAAGTGGTGCTCCGCTTCCGGCTCCTCTTGGACGCTCCCCGCCGTCTCCACTATCGAGCTTCCGGCCGAAACGCCGCGGGCCTCGTTCCCTCCGGTACACGGTGGCGGCCGTGAAACAAACGCGGTTGTCACGGTAACACAAGACTCTCGCCCCACTCGGTACAATTACAACGACTCACGCAAGAGCCGAGGGGTTGTGTGGTTTGTCTAAACTCACTCAACTAACTAGGGTTCACCTAGAGCAAGCGCTAAAGCGATCTAACTAACCTAAGCATTTCGCAAAGCACCTACGCTAATCACCGAGTGATTCTATTAAGCACTTGGGTGTTTGAGCTCTTGGAAATGAGCACTATATGCCTTGGTATGTTGCTTGGGCTCCCACACCTTCAAATGGCCGGTTGGGGGTGTATTTATAGCCCCCAACACAATTCTAGCCACTGGAGAAAAGCTGCAGTTCTCTGCGGCACACCGGACAGTCCGATGGTGCACCGGACAGCGCACTGTAGCCTGTCCGGTGCGCCTAGCCGTTGCTCTGTCAGAGTAGGTGACCGTTGGCGCCGCAGGCTTTTCACACCGGATAGTCTGGTGCTCACACCGGACAGTCCGGTGGTCTTCTCTCTGGGTGCCACCTGGAACTAGCCGTTGGGCTGGAGTTCCCTGGTGCACCGGACAGTCCAGCGTGTGGGCACCGGACAGTCTAGTGCGCCTTCGCACAGACAGTCCGCAGCAGCACACTTGGACTTTTCTTGGATCTTCTTAATGTCTTCTTTTGAGGTGTTGCTTTCCTCAATTCCTTAGTCCAAGTAAATCTTGCATCCTGTGAACTACAAACACAAACACTAGAAAACTTATTAGTTCACGGATTGTGTTGTTCATCAAACACTAAAACTCAATTAGCCAAATGGCCCGGGGTCCATTTTCCTTACAGAAACAACCTCAATCATCTTCATTATGAAGGGGCAGGCACACATCCTTTAGATGGAGTCCAATAAGCATGGATAATTTCCTCCCAAATCATGTCAAAAAAACATTTATCCTTTCATTCTTGCTTGGCTTCATAAAGAATAGAAGCACCCTGCTCTAACTCAACACATCCACTTGATTCCTCCTTTGGGAGGGAGGCTCGTCCTAAAGAGCGCGTTGAGGTGCCTATAGTACCTATGCTTGTTGGTCGTAGACTAGAATTCATCATTATTTGAACATGCATGTCCTAAAGCTCTTCATGCCTAAGAAGGCAATAATCATGCACATAGATCTTCCCAATGTTCATATTAGAATCAGAGAAACCAAGGATGTGAGCAAACATGCGGTAGCTCACTTTGGACCATTGACCTTCAATGTAGAAGTGCATGATAGGGAATCGATGTCCATCTTATTCTTCGTCACTTTTCTTTACCCAAAGAGTGGAATAAAACTGAGCAATAACCTATGAATTCCAATCATAGGACATGGTCATAATGTTTCTCATCCCCTTTTCTTCATAGGCTCTAAATGCCTTGGTTATGTTCCTGTCCCCCATCCTTTCACATGCATTCCAATTGATAGGACACTGCTTAATAATCTTAATAATCAATTGATGCTTCTTGGCCAAGATGACATAACTATAAAAATCAATATGAAATAGGTTCCAGAACTTGTGGTCGGCAATATTTGGATGCCTTTCCTTTAAAGTGGGGTCATCATACCTCATCTTCTATAGCAGACTGTTGTCACACCTAGATTTAAGGGCAAACCCGGGTGCATCTCATATGTGCGCCAAATCAAAATCCACACATACAATTACTCAGTGTATAGAGACGAATGTCACAAAGTTTATTATATAACGAGAATGTCTTACAAAATAGTTGATAATAAGAAAATTGAACTAATATAACTATCTCCATGATGCCAATAGTTGATTGGGAGATGACGCCTAGATCTCATCGAACTCATCATAGTAGTTCTCCACCAATGGTACCTGCTCTTCACCTGGGGGGTTTATAGTAAGAGTGAGCTCAGATACGTTCATCGCTCAACAAGTGTGGGGAATAATGTGCATGAGCTCACTTACTATGGGGGCTCATGTATGGTGTAAGGATTATCACCAAATAATGGTTAAGGCTGAGCATAGATTTTAATAAGTTGGTCAAAATTTTATTAGAAATTACTCAGTAAAAGTGTATATGTTGGGGCGAAGGCGAAGACGCCACCCTTCGCTCCAGTCTTCGTCAATCTCGCTGCACCAGCAGAGGCAATACGGCGGGGTCCACCCTTCATCCTCTACACTACGAGACGAAGGCCTACGACGACATCGCCCCGTCCCACGTCCTCACCCGACCATGAGGTCCACGTGGGATTCGGCCCATTGTAACAGGCCCTGCGCAGCGTCGTGTGTTACGAGCTCGATTTGTAATAGCTTTTCTGTAATGACAGTCTGTAACCCTCCTTTATGGGAATATTCCAGGGATAGTCCAGGTGCCTGAGGGTACATGCGTCCTTACATCGAGACGTGGGGCACTCAGGCACCTATAAATACCCCCGTACAGTGTCCTTGAGAGGCTAAATGAACAGAGCAATTGCTGCCTCGAGTTAAACCGTGTTCACATCTTTCTTACCCCCCCATTGGATTAACTTGCACGGAAGCGCAAGTTCCAATAGTATACCACCTCAATTAAATAAGAGATCACAATTAATAATAATTCCCTTAATGCAATACAGATGACAGATTAAGTTCAATTCCATAAATTACTCATGTGAGGGTTCGAGCCGCTCATGACCATGAGCATGGATGATATTCCAGTTTTACACTCTGTAGAGATTGCACATATTTACACACAAACCATGTTACCCATTTGCCAAGGGGTCTCGAATCTCATTCATATCTACTGAGGAGACAAGGTAGGGTAGCACTACGAGGCCTTTACAAAGTTCCACTAGCTTCAGAAAACCAGCTACGGTTTCTACGAGAAGTGGGTGATATAGGGATCCCTCATCCAAAAAGCCATCGCAGCATGATCGACCCGAGAACCTCCCTATACTGGCAGCTCCTCACACCACAGTTGCTCCTTTCGTGTAAGGTAGTCCTCCACTAGCTTTCCTAATTAATCAGCCAAGGGCGTCCTATTCCACCCTTGTGGTAGTACTGTTTTCCCGGGTGGTTCTCCATGTTTCGATTAACAAATGATCTTATCATGAATAATAAATAATCCAATAATATTTATAAGCATGATCATAATTCAGATGTAACATTAATCCCAAAACCAGGTAGAGCAATAGCAAAACTACCCAATAGTTCATTTATTTGCAAGGTGTAGGGAGAACAAAACTAGGGTAACCTATTATGTTCCATCAAATTAACCTGAGCATGTCATGGTGATTATTGAGAACATAATTAGGTAAAGAAAAGTGATCAAGGGCACAACTTGCCTTTAACGAGCTCCTGCTCAGAATCTTCAACTTGCGGTGCTTCGGGTTCCTCATTCACTTGCTCGTCTACTTGCAACAATACAAAAAAACAATATAGGGACAAAAATTAACATCACACCAATCATGGAAATAATATATGTAATAATATTCTAAGCATTGCAACGAATTCGTAGGTTCGAGAATCACTAAATTCGGAGTTAAAACATAGAAGATATGCCTTTTCTTAGTTTATTGGCTATTTTATATAAGTTTTATTCTTGAAAATGGTTTCTAGGGACTAAACTGCGAAATTAGGATTTAATTTCATTTATTTTAACTCGATAATGGATGGTGGGTTATTTTTAGAAACTTCCAGGGACTCTTATGCAACTTAGCTCGGCTGAAAGGGTATGGCGCGCTATGGGCCGCACGACTTAACCTCAATGGCACATATTAGATTTTCTCCCATGCTACGCGCTACTGACCTTCATATCTGAATCCAGCTGCATTGATTTAAAATAACCGAGATTCCCACGGATCTACCTGATTGGAAATCAACGGCCAGAAACGTCAGAGCGAAGGGGTACGCATGGCTTCTAATCCTAGCCATTGTTTTGAGAATCGATGGCATGAGTCACACGTCCCCAACCTAATTCCGAGCAGTGGCGGATCCGACATACGCGCGGCAATGCCATCACTGGCTAGCTCCATCCCGCGCACCAGAGCATGGAACATCAATCCAAAGGGTGCAAAACTAAGCGGGGACAAGGTTGATGTTAGAAGAGGCATCCTCACCGAGAATCATGTGCGCAGGATCGTTGTCCACATCGTTCGGTGGATCCGTCGTGCCTCGGGCCTTCGACGAGCGATTCATGGCTCCCTGGGAACCCATTGCAGAGGGAAAGTGAGGCTACGAAACGAGGGGACAATGACAAACATTTAGGTGATGTTTGGTTCACATATTGGTAACGTAATGGGTAACCGACAACGTTAAATCATGTTTGTTTAAGTCTAACCGTAATCAATATCACACTAGAAATAGATATTGTCTTATTCAAATTTGTTACCGCCGATATTCAAGTGTGAATCGTTACCATTACCATTTACGTTACATTTCACGAACCAAATGACACCTTAGAGGGGAAGATTTACCCGAGTAGGTGGCAATAGTGATGGGGTCCACAGTACTAGTGGCTCTGTGGTGGCGCTCCTGTCACCAGCGAGGAATTCCCCGGGCTTTAGGGACCTCCCTTCTATAATGACGGCAGAGATACCTTATTTGGGCACCGCGATCCTCCTTAGCCGCTCTCCGGAGATAGGACACATGCATCGACAAGGTTCCCCAACGACAATCCTCGATTCTCCCTACGGCTCCAAAACCTTCCTTTTGTTCTCTCTCATGAGTGTGGTGGGACGATGCCAGAAAAAATATCAAAAAAAGAAACAAAAAATAGAAATCATTAAGACTCAAACCTTGACTGCCAAGTTGAAATGATAGTACTTACACCACTATGCTAACTACCCTTATATGATCTTAGGGTGTGTCGTGGCCCATATGGACCACCCGCTGGGTCCGCCCTTGTAGGATGGCCAAGAAGGGGGCTACCCTAGGATCGTGGTGCTTCATATATGCGCGAGGTCGGTTGAGATTTTTGCAACGGATTTCCTGTGATTCCTGGCACCATCCAGCTATGACCCGATGAGTTTGTTGAAAGCGAGTGAGCTGACGCGTAGGGGCCACCTGTAGTGAATCAAGTGTGAGCTCGAGTAGGTAAGAAGGCTGGCACGTAGGGCTAGACTGTCGGTGCGCTAGAGCAACCGCAGGCACGCACCCACTAGGCATGGTAGTGGGCCGGACTGGGTCAAGAGTGTAGTTATGGGCCCAGATGTGTTCTTTCTCTTTTTTATCTTCCTTTCCCTTTGCATTTTTAGGGTTTAAATTTTGATTCAAATTAGATTCTAGTTTTGATTTATAAATTTAAATGCAACAAATAAAGATCTCGGCATGAGGTGAATTTTTGTTTCATTATTTATTTAATTATTGCTCATTTTAAACCAGACCATAATTATGGATATGCATAAAATAAGAACAAAATATCATACACCATATATCTTATGGATCCATTTATTTCCCCACTCTTTTATGCATTTATATTTTTTTGGTATTACAACTGCTACCACCCATGCTAAAATCCATTGGATTTTCAGAAGGATTGCAATGGGCGACATCAGGATGAAAACAAAGGGCCCAAAAGAGATTTGGCACTATGATGCTCTAGTATCTTCTCTAAGGCCCTACAAGGAAAGATTCACCATGCACATATAAATAGGTCAATAAAGGTACCTTAGATATAGCAGGAAAGAAAAAGAAAAAGGAATTTCCCCTCCCCAGCCAGCCCGCGACCGGTTTTGGCCCAGGCGGCCCAGCAGCCCGCACGCGTGTCTCTCCTCTCCATCTCTCCTGGCTGACAAATGGGCACTCCACCCTCGTTTCTCTGTCATGTGGGGCCTGATCGTCAGTGCCCCTCCCCCTCTCCTATTCTTCTTTCTCCCTCCCTTTCCTTTCGCGCGCCGAGCTCCACTCGGAATGGAAGGCTGACACCGCCTGATTCTCGCCCTCCTACACGTTCTGAGCCGTACCATGATCCCCTTTCATCCCCTCCTTGACCCCTTTCCTTGCTTCATTGGCTACAATACTGAGATTGGCGGGACCTGGACGGCAAGCCATCGCCGCCATGGTCACCTTCTTTCCTAGCCGCAATTGCTCGGTCCCCCTCCCTCTCTATAAAATCCAAAGGCCACGTTCATCATTGCCACAAGCCAAGCCTTGCTCCTCGTCCGCATTCATGAGCTCTTGTCGCGCTGTCGTCCTGAGCTCTGCCCTCGCATCGCGCCGCCTCTACTTGCCGTGGACATCACTACCGAGTCTGACCACCAGATCCAAATCGAGCAACCCAAATCAAACGGAGTCGAGCCAACCAAGCCATTAGAATCTCGGCCCTTGGATTCTGATCGAACGGTCCCAAATTAACCATACTCCTTCACCCGAGTCGCGCCATCACTTTTTGTGAAAACCACCCTACATTAATAGATTAATACCCAGTTGTTTTTATAGTTGAAATATCCTTTTAGATAGGTTCTGGAATTTATGGATTAGCCCCTGTGTTTTTTATTATATGACCTGTCGTCCGTGCCCTGGTCCTTTTTCACCATAGCCCCTTAGTTTTCAAAATAGGACCCATCAGAGTTTGTGTCTTGAACATGACCCTACAGTTCATGAATTTAGCAATCTCAATCATTCCCATGGTGCATATGTAGAAGGACGAGATGATGAGCTGCTAGAGGCTCCTGATAACGTTGACATCATTGAGATTAAGAAGGGCTTGATCTTTAAGGACTTGCCTACATTGAGAAGATGGTTATAGGAATACTCAGTGAAGCATAGAAGACCATTCAAGATGAGACATTTGTATGCAGAGCGACGTTACACAGTTGTGTGCGAGGTATCAGATTGCAATTGGAGGGTATGTGCATGCAAGCAGAAGGCAACTGTAAAGTTTAAGATCACAAAAATTGTAGGTACACACACTTGTGCCCAGATAGAGCTGAACTCTAAGCATCGACAGTTGACATCTACCCTCATTGCAAAAAGACTTTTGGTGATATTGAAGGATCGACCCAATTTGAAGGTGAAGTCAATTATGACCATGACTTGTGAGTTGTTTGGTTATAGGATCAAGTATGGGAAAGCATGGAGGGCAAAGCAATGAGCATATAAGATGATATACGTGGATTGGGAGGAGGGTAACAAGAAGTTTCCAACATTGTTCAATGGAATGAAAGCAAAAAAACCTAGGCATGCATTGCGAGTACATCCCTAAACCCAACGAATGGAAGGATGGCAGAGAGATATTCTTCCGTGCTTTCTGGTGTTTCTCGCAGTGTGCCTAGGCCTTCAGCCATTATTGTCTCGTGCTCTCTATTGATGGAACTTTTCTACTTGGGAAGTATAAGGGCACACTGTTGGTAGCCATTTCATGTGACGCGTAAAACACATTGTTTCCTTTGGCATTTGCTTTGGTTGAGAGACAGAACAAAGGTAGTTGGGCTTGGTTCTTGCGTTTTGTACGGATCCATGTTGTGGGCCCTGATTGGGAAGTTGGTGTCATATCTAATAGACATCAGGGTATTTTTAGTGCAATGCAAGAGTAGATTTCTGGTTATGCACCCATGCACCATAGATGGTGCACTCGTCACCTTGCAGAAAATCTACTTCGGAAGGATCGTACGATGGATAATTTCCCTCTATTTGAGGAAGTCTATCAAAAGCTTGAGGTTTCGTTATTCGAGGACAAGTTGAAGGAGCTAAAAGTTGCAACAAATGCTGGAGGTAAAATTGGATTGCTGGATTGATGAGGGAACCCCAGAAGTGGACAAGGGCATACGACATAGGTGGCTGGAGGTTCGATTCTTGACTAGCAACATGGCCAAGTCATTTAATAGTGTGCTAAAGGGTATACATGTCATGTCAGTCAATGCTATAGTAACATTCACTTTCTATAGGCTTGTGGCATAGTTTAATGACGTATACGCACATGCAAAGGCAATGGAGACGCACAGTTAGAGATGGGCACCTAAACCAACAGCACATCTTCATAATGCAAAGGAATGGGCCAATAAACATGAGGTACAATGCTTTGACGAGGAGATGGGCAAGTATGTGGTAACAACGATGAGTGGCACAACTTCTGATGGTGAGGTGTAGCCTTCGAGGACACATGTTGTGCTGCTTGATGTGTTCTTGTGTGGTTGTGGTAAACTTAGACAATACCACTTTCCATGTTCTCATTATGATACTTATAGTTTCAGAACCCTAAAGATATTTTAAACCCACGATTCAAAAACTATCTAACAAATCTTAATCACCATATAAACCATATATCTTAGAAATCATAACTAATAGCAATGTGTTCACCACCATAAATTAATTAATCCAAACCCTAAGGAACCATACTACACAATATATATCGAATGATTAAATAGCAAATGAATCGATGAGAAACCATACCTTGGACTTCAAGCTATATGGACCGAATCGAAGCTTTCAACCTTGAATACGAAGATTGGAGTAGCTCTCGTCGGTATGGATGAAGAGGGAAACGAGGGGGAGAAATGGTGAGGCGTAGCTCTCGACCAGGGAAGGGGAGATTTTGTCACACCCGGCTTTAAGGAACAAAGCCAGGTGCATCTCATACATGCGCCAAAAAGACAACATATATAATAACAGAGTGTATAGAGATAAATGTCACAATAACATCAGAGTGTTTATTACATAGCGGAAGACTTATTACAAAATAAAAGATAAATATAAAACGAACTAAGGATCGTCGGCGCCAATGTCAACTGAGAAACGCCACCTAGATCAGATCATACTCCTCGCCTTCTGGCTCCTCCTGAACCACCTGCTCTTCTCCTGTGGGGGGGTGTGAGACAGCAAGGGTGAGCTCACACATGATCATAGCTCAACAAGTTGTGGGGAACCAGTGGACATAAACTCACAAAGGTGTGAGTTCATGTGATGTGTAAGGCTAATCAATGATAGGGGTTAAAGCTGAGCATTGCTTTTAAGTAGTTGGTCAAAATTTTATTAGCAGTTACTAAGTGTAAGTAAATACCAAACCTTAAGTAAATTAATTGAACAAAATTAATAATAAACCCATGCAATGCAAATGACAAAATTGAATTTAAGTTCCATAATTTAAACACCAGAGAGTCCTGAGCTGCTCATGACCGTGAGCTCGGCTAGTATACCAGTTTTACACTCTGCAGAGGTTGTACCCTTTACCCACAAGTCATGTTACCCATCTGCCAAGGGATCGCGACTTCCCATACACCTCTACCGAGGAGGCGAGGCAGGGTAACACTACGAGGCCTTTACAAAGTTCCACTAGCTTTAGAAAACCCGCTACAGTTTATAGGAAGCTCCAATGCAGGGTTCTTGCCTGACTGCCATCGCAGCAAAATCAACCAAGGACCTCCCTACACTGACCACTCCCCTACTGCCCTTGCCCCTTTCGGGTAAGGTAGACCTCCACTAGCTTTCCTAATTAGTCAGCCAAGGGCGTCCCATTAAACCCTTGTGGTGGCACGTGGTTCTCAAGTTAAGCTCTATGTTCCAATTAACATTAATGATCTTAACATGAACATAAATAGAATAACAAAAGAATTGTAACATAGATGTGATAAATGATTATCCCAAAACCATGTAAAGCAATAGCAAACTACCCAAGTGATTCAGGGGTAAACAAGGTAATGAGATAAACAATCTAGGGTAACCTATTGGGTCCCATCAAAATTAACCTATGCATGAATAAATGATATTAAAGAACATTATTGGGTAAAAAGTGGTCAAGGGCACAACTTGCCTTCAGTGAGCTCCTGCTCAGCTACTTCAACCTGCTGCTCACCAGGATCCTCGGTCACGGGCTCTTCTACTCGCCATAATACAAACAAGCACAATATA
Organism: Zea luxurians; assembly: GCA_029449295.1. NCBI lineage: Eukaryota > Viridiplantae > Streptophyta > Magnoliopsida > Poales > Poaceae > Zea > Zea luxurians. The sequence continues at coordinate 78,003,658 of JAOPSE010000004.1, read as the reverse complement.
CAGGGGGAAAATTAACATCACACCAAGCATATGAACAAATTACACAGCAATATTCTACATATTAAAATAAAATTCTAGGAACAGGAATCATAATTTTTGGAGTTATAGATTTTAAGTTATGGATTTTCAAAGGTTTTATGTGTTTAAAATAGATTAAGTGAGGAATTAAATTTCTTACTGTGTTCATGACAAAACAGAGGCTCTAAGTGATAGAGAATTAAATTACAAAAATTTAGAAACTGGAATGGAGTAATTTGGAGTTCATATGCATTTTCTATGAATTATTGAAGTTCTAGCAATTATTTTCCTATTAAAAACCCATTTATAAATTATTTTCTCTGGTTTTATAAGGTTCTGGACTGGGCGTCAAATCAATAAAAGTCCAGGGGGCTCGGGACAAGAAACCCGAGACACAGCGCATAGTGACAATGGACGGCGGGTTGATTTTAATGAAACCGAGGGGCTATTTTGCAGTTTTGGCTCGACGAAGGGGTATCGGGATTTACTGGTCGTTGGATCGGAGTTCTACGGTCGCGATTAGATCATCCATTATAGCAAAGGAATAAGCTACGCCAGCCCTACGATCTGCGATCAACGGACCGCGTTCAACATAACCGAGATCAACGCGCCACCCTCAGATCCCGGATCAACGGTTGCGCGCGCTCGGCCGAAACGGTACGCTGAGCATCTAATCTACGCCATCCATTGAAATCGGACGACTCACGTGATTTTCCCCAATCCCCACTGTTAGACGGCGACGCCGCCAACGGCCAGTGGCGGAGCATCACCAGTGATCAACAATTCGGCGCGCTAAGTCACTATCTCAAAGTCAGAGAGTTTCTACGCGATCCGGAATTGATGGCGAGCACGCTAGAGTAGGTCTTACCGGCTGTCTCGGCGCGGAGAACGTTCGGCCACGGCGAAGGCGGATCTACGGCAGAGCGCAGGTCGACGGCGAGAAATTGCAGCGCCGCAGAGAGCTCCCACACACCTCCTCCACTACAAAACGCCTTCACTTGATCACGTGAAGCCCCGATCTTGCCTTGAGAGCTGCCGACGGCTGTGAATCGCGGATTCGACCCCTGACGCGCGCGGTGGCGGAGGAGAGCTCGGTGGTTGGCTTCGCGAGAAGGACGGGCGACGCTATAAATGGAGAGCAGGGGGGTATAGCGCCGAGTCAAACACCGCACCGTTCGGAGAGTCTGGCCGCCCCCCATAGCTCCAGGAATCTCGGTATTCCGCTGCGCGTGCGCGATCTCCGCGAGGAAGAAGCACATGGCCTCGCTCGCAGTCTCTGGCGCGAGGACCCCACACGGCAGCGCAAGGGTAGAACCAGTGAGCGCGCGCGAGAGCACGAGAGGCTGGCCCGTGGGCCCTTGCTGTCGGCGCACGCGGGGACGTCTGGTTTCCGGGACCCACCTGTCAGCGCGCAGAGAAACCACCAGGGTGTGCGCGCGGTGAGCAGAGCGACGTGGGCCGCGTGGTGTCAATGGGAGATTGGGCTGAATTCAAGGTTGGCGGCCCTGTACAAGCGTTTTCCTTTTTTTCTTTTTATATCCTATTTTGTCTTCCCTTTTAAATGTTCAAATTCATAAATTTTCAATCCCATTCAAATTCAAACTCATTGATAGATCTGTTTTCTCATTAAATATTCATCTTAAACATAGCACATGGGTGAATTTATCTATTTTTAATATTGATTTCATGTTAATTAGTGTTTCCTTTCTTAAATTCTAAAAGTCAAACTTGGGCACTAAAATATATTTATTCACCTTATTTTCATGTTGTCATAAAAATGCACACAGAATAAAATCGAGCATGATGCATTATTTGGTAGTATATATTTTTATTAATTGTTTTCGGGCATGATGTTCACATATGATGATGCATAAAGATCAAACTCACATAAAGAGAAATTGTTTATCTATTGATATTATTTCTAGCAAATTACAAAGTGGGTGTCACAAATCCTACCCCCCTTAAAAATAATCTCGTCCTCGAGATTTAAGAAGATCTAGGGAAAAGGTGGGGAAAATCTATGCGAAGCTCTTCTTCTCTTTCCCAAGTTGCTTCATCTTCACCGTGGTGACTCCATTGCACTTTGCACATCTTTATCACCTTATTTCTTGTAACTCGAGTCAAAGTATCCAAAATCTTGATCGGGTACTCCGTGTAAGTCAAATCACCTTGAACACTGAGCTCTTCCATTGGTAACTGTTCCTCGGGAACACAGAGACACTTCTTCAGTTGAGATACGTGGAACACGTTATGCACATCCGATAGACTATCTGGTAACTCGAGTTGGTATGCCATCTCCCCAACTCGCCTAAAGATCAAGAATGGTCCAATATAGCGAGGGGACAATTTGCCCTTAACTTTGAATCTCCTCATTCCACGAAGTGGTGACACCTTGAGGTACACATATTCTCCTTCTTCAAATTCCAGTGGTCTTCTTCTATTATCAACATAGCTCTTTTGCCTGGTTTGAGCCACTCTCAAATTCTCTCGAATTATACGAACTTGTTCTTCTGCTTCCTGAATCAATTCAGGCCCAAAGAATTGTCTTTCTCCAGTTTGATCCCAATACAAAGGAGTCCTGCACTTCCTCCCATATAGAGCTTCAAAAGGTGACATCTTCAGACTGGCCTGATAACTATTGTTATATGAGAACTCAGCATATGGTAGACTTTTATCCCAACTTCCTCCATGCTGAAGGGCACATGCTCTCAACATATCTTCCAAAACTTGATTGGTCCTTTCAGTCTGTCCATCAGTCTGAGGGTGATAAGCCGTGCTAAAATTCAACTTTGTACTCATGTTCTCATGAAAGCTTCTCCAAAATCTTGAGGTAAACTGTGAACCTCGATCAGACACGATCTTCTTTGGTACTCCATGTAAACACACAATCCGAGCCATATATAACTCTGCTAGCTGAGAACCTTTATAAGTAGTCTTCACGGGAATAAAGTGAGCCACTTTAGTCAATCTATCCACAATCACCCATATAGCATCATATCCTTTCTGGGTGCGAGGCAATCCAGTAATGAAATCCATACCAATCTCTTCCCATTTCCACTCGGGTATCTTCAGTGGATGCAATAGTCCAGCTGGTCTCTGGTGTTCAGCCTTAACTCTTTGACATACATCGCACATAGCCACCTGTGCAGCCACATCTCTTTTCAATCCATACCACCAATACTTCCGCTTCAAATCCTGATACATCTTGGTACTACCAGGATGAATAGAATAATCCGAGTCATGGGCCTCCTTTAAAATAGTCTCTCGAAGGCTTTCAATATCAGGAACACACATCTTGTCCTTGAACCATACCGTGCCTTGCTCATCTTCCGTGAATTCCGGACCTCGACCTTCAGTAATTAGATCCTTAATCTCTTGTAATTTAGCATCACCAATTTGTCCTTTGCGGATTTCTTGCTCCAAGGTAGGTTCCACATCAATAGTAACTCCTTCTGTATGAGCAACTATCCCCAGGTTAAGTCTCCTGAAGTCCTCAACAATCTCATCAGGTAGCTGGGCAACAATAGCTGAATGAACATGCTCCTTGCGACTCAAGGCATCTGCAACCAAATTTGCCTTGCCCGGGTGATAGTGAATCTCCAAATCATAATCCTTAATAAGCTCCAACCAACGGCGTTGCCTAAGGTTGAGGTCCTTCTGAGTGAATATATACTTCAGACTCTTCTGATCCGTATATACTTGGCACTTGGTTCCCATAATGTAATGTCTCCAAATCTTAAGTGCATGCACAACGGCTGCCAATTCCAAGTCATGAGTGGGGTAGTTCAATTCATGTCTCCGTAACTGACGAGACCCATAGGCAATCACATGTCCTTCTTGCATAAGCACACATCCTAAGCCTTGGCCACATGCATCACAATAGATATCAAATCCTTTCTGTAGGTCTGACATAACCAAAACTGGGGGCAACATCAATCTTTTCTTCAATTGATCAAAGCTGTCTTGACACTTCTCGTCCCACTTAAATTCTCTTCCTTTCTCCAAAAGCGAAGTCATAGGCTTAGCAATCTTAGAAAATCCTTTAATAAATCTCCGATAATATCCTGCTAGTCCCAGGAAACTTTGAATCTCAGTGACTGTAGTGGGTACTCTCCACTCCATTATCTCCTTAACCTTAGCAGGATCCACTGATATTCCTCCATTAGAAATAATATGACCAAGAAATGGCACCTCGCCAATCCAAAACTCGCACTTGCTGAACTTGGCATATAGTTGGTTATCTCGTAGCTTCTGTAGTACCAACCTCAGATGTTCCTCGTGACCACTATCACTCTTAGAATAGATAAGAATATCGTCGATGAATACCACGACGAATCTGTCCAAATACTCCATAAACACCTTATTCATCAAGTTCATAAAATAAGCTGGTGCATTGGTTAATCCAAACGACATAACAGTAAACTCATATAATCCATATCGAGTCGAGAAAGCCATCTTGGGAATATCCGATGGTCTAATCCTCATCTGATGGTAACCGGATCGGAGATCAATCTTCGAGAATACTCTAGCACCTCTCATCTGATCAAATAAATCCTCAATACGGGGTAACAGATACTTGTTCTTCACAGTAACATCGTTGAGAGATCTATAATCTACACACATTCTTTGTGATCCATCCTTCTTCTGTACAAACAGAACCGGTGCTCCCCAAGGTGAGGAACTCGGACGAATGTACCCAGCCTCTTGTAACTCAGTTAACTGCTTCTTAAGTTCCTTCAACTCCTCTACGGACATCCTATATGGCCGTTTAGAAATAGGGGCGGTTCCAGGTAAGAGATCAATAACAAACTCAACTTCTCTATCAGGTGGCATCCCTGGTAACTCCTCTGGAAAGACATCCGGAAAATCTCTAACCACACGGATGTTGTCACCAACAAACTCCTCAGGTATAAAGAACATTGCACGCATGGATGAGGAGGTTACTGCAATATTAACTTGAAATCTTTCTCCTTTAGTGGTAGTGAGTTCTACGGTACCTCTACCACATGCTATAATGGACTTTGCCTTTCTTAGCCATGACATACCAAGGATTAGATCTATACTGCTTGACTCTAATATTATAGCAGTAGCTCCAAATTCTCTACCCATAATGGTCAATGTCAATCTACGTGTCATTTGATTCGCCTCAACAGGCCCTTTAGGTGTAATTACTATCATGGGTTTTCTCATATTTAGCAGTGGTATTTCATTTGTGTTGGCATATCTAGCAGACATGAATGAATGTGTAGCACCAGAATCAAATAATATGGTTGCAGAAATTGCATTAACATAAAACATACCAAGTACGATGTCCCCACTATCCGGAGTAGCATCAACGCTGACTTGATTAACCTTGGCAATAGAATATCCCTTGCCAGAACCTGGAGTTTGCTGCCTATTCTAAACTGGAGTAGTAGCCATCCTCTCTGGGCAGACATTTGCATAATGACCAGTCTTCCCACACTTGAAACATGTAGTGCCTGGACTCTGTCCTGAAAACTTCGTCGGGGTGCCAGTGGGGGTAGCCTGTCGAGGAGGTGGAGTCCTCAGTGGTGATTGCTGAACTGGGCGCTGGCCTCCGCCAGTGCGAACTGGTGTACCCTGAGGTGAACTGTAGCGAGGACGAACACTGCTGCTTCCTTGTCCTTGAGATATAGCCTTTCTCTTCAAATCTCCCAGCTGAACACGCTTGTGTTCAATAGCCAGGGCCTTATCAAGCAGCCTCTGAAATGATGGAAATGTATGTGCCACTAGAGCATACTGCAGGGGTCCATTAAGTCCTTCAATAAAATGCTCCTGCTTCCTCTCATCTTCAGCAACTTCATCAGGGGCATATCTGGATAACTGGATAAACTTGTCGCGGTACTCGCTGACTGTCATGCTTCCTTGCTTCAGCGATAGAAATTCCTTCTTCTTAATCTTCATCAATCCAGCTGGTATATGATAATTCCTGAACTGTGTACTGAACTCTGCCCAAGTGATAGTATCAGCAGCATCGTGGGCAGCAGTATATGAATCCCACCAGTCAGCAGCAGGACCTGTCAGACGTCCAGAAGCATATAAAACCTTCTCCCGGTCAGTGCATTGTGCAATATTCAGCATCTTCTCAACAGATTTCAGTCAATCATCCGCATCCAGTGGATCAGGAGAGCTTGCAAAAGTAGGTGGCTTGTGACTCATGAACTCCCTATGCTTATCTCGGGGTGGAACTGGTGGTGGAGGTGGAGGCAGTGGTACTTGTTGCTGTTGCTGCTGTTGCTGTTGTTGTTGCATTTGCTGTTGCAGCTGCTGTTGTTGCGCCCTCCTTTCCTGGCGTATCTCCTCTCGCTCCTAGCGCAACTCCTGTCGTATCTCTTCTCTTTCTTGACGCATCTCCTGGCGTTCTTGCTGCATCTGTGCACGCATATCTGCCATGGTGTCCGCCATTTGCTGCATCATATTCATCTGAGCAGCAACCAGTGGGTCAACTCCGCCTGGTGCAGGATTAGGAGGATTCATCTCTGCAGGCTGTGGCTGGGGTTGTCTATATATCCACCGAGTGTGTCGATTAGGAGGCAAATCAATTCCACCACCCCGCCTGGTATTGACCATCTGAGTTAGATACATATGGTAAGAAAATAGTAGACAAGGCAGGTAATTACAAATCATGTTACTTTGGGGAATTTATTAGCTAAGCGGATTAATATTTTACCTACCATAGCTAATTTATTACCTTATGGTGGTACATACTAAGATGTCCATCTATAATAATTCAATCAATCAAAGAAGCAAATCAGGCATTTAGCATCAGCACAATCAAACAACATTTTTAAAGAAAATAGTTTTAAATTTTGTCTTGGGTTCCCTATCTCTTAAAAAGATCATAGTGGTAGGATTCCCAGGTGTGAAATCCATCTTGTCTTAGAGTAGAAAAGATAAGATTAACCAGATTAGATTAGCAGAAGGTGAGACAAGATCAAGATGAGATAAGTATAGAATGAGTCAGAGTAAGGTAAGTAAGAGAGGGTTTGTCCATTTCTATCTAGGTTTCGTCCTACAGTCAACATTTCCTCTGATACCACTTCTGTCACACCCGGCTTTAAGGAACAAAGCCAGGTGCATCTCATACATGCGCCAAAAAGACAACATATATAATAACAGAGTGTATAGAGATAAATGTCACAATAACATCAGAGTGTTTATTACATAGCGGAAGACTTATTACAAAATAAAAGATAAATATAAAACGAACTAAGGATCGTCGACGCCAATGTCAACTGAGAAACGCCACCTAGATCAGATCATACTCCTCGCCTTGTGGCTCCTCCTGAACCACCTGCTCTTCTCCTGTGGGGGGGTGTGAGACAGCAAGGGTGAGCTCACACATGATCATAGCTCAACAAGTTGTGGGGAACCAGTGGACATAAACTCACAAAGGTGTGAGTTCATGTGATGTGTAAGGCTAATCAATGATAGGGGTTAAAGCTGAGCATTGCTTTTAAGTAGTTGGTCAAAAATTTATTAGCAGTTACTAAGTGTAAGTAAATACCAAACCTTAAGTAAAGTAATTGAACAAAATTAATAATAAACCCATGCAATGCAAATGACAAAATTGAATTTAAGTTCCATAATTTAAACATCAGAGAGTCCTGAGCTGCTCATGACCGTGAGCTCGGCTAGTATACCAATTTTACACTCTTCAAAGGTTGTATCCTTTACCCACAAGTCATGTTACCCATCTGCCAAGGGATCGCGACTTCCCATACACCTCTACCGAGGAGGCGAGGCAGGGTAACACTACGAGGCATTTACAAAGTTCCACTAGCTTCAGAAAACCCGCTACAGTTTATAGGAAGCTCCAATGCAGGGTTCTTGCCTAACTGCCATCGCAGCAAAATCAACCAAGGACCTCCCTACACTGAGCACTCCCCTACTGCCCTTGCCCCTTTCGGGTAAGGTAGACCTCCACTAGCTTTCCTAATTAGTCAGCCAAGGGCGTCCCATTAAATCCTTGTGGTGGCACGTGGTTCTCAAGTTAAGCTCTATGTTCCAATTAACATTAATGATCTTAACATGAACATAAATAGAATAACAAAAGAATTGTAACATAGATATGATAAATGATTATCCCAAAACCATGTAAAGCAATAGCAAACTACCCAAGTGATTCAGGGGTAAACAAGGTAATGAGATAAACAATCTAGGGTAACCTATTGGGTCCCATCAAAATTAACCTATGCATGAATAAATGATATTAAAGAACATTATTGGGTAAAAAGTGGTCAAGGGCACAACTTGCCTTCAGTGAGCTCCTGCTCAGCTACTTCAACCTGCTGCTCACCAGGATCCTCGGTCACGGGCTCTTCTACTCGCCACAATACAAACAAGCACAATATACAGGGGAAAAATTAACATCACACCAAGCATATGAACAAATTACACAGCAATATTCTACATATTAAAATAAAATTCTAGGAACAGGAATCATAATTTTTGGAGTTATAGATTTTAAGTTATGGATTTTCAAAGGTTTTATGTGTTTAAAATAGATTAAGTGAGGAATTAAATTTCTTACTGTGTTCATGACAAAACAGAGGCTCTAAGTGATAGAGAATTAAATTACAAAAATTTAGAAACTGGAATGGAGTAATTTGGAGTTCATATGCATTTTCTATGAATTATTGAAGTTCTAGCAATTATTTTCCTATTAAAAACCCATTTATAAATTATTTTCTCTGATTTTATAAGGTTCTGGACTGGGCGTCAAATCAATAAAAGTCCAGGGGGCTCGGGACAAGAAACCCGAGACACAGCGCATAGTGACAATGGACGACGGGTTGATTTTAATGAAACCGAGGGGCTATTTTGCAGTTTTGGCTCGGCGAAGGGGTATCGGGATTTACTGGTTGTTGGATCGGAGTTCTACGGTCGCGATTAGATCATCCATTACAGCGAAGGAATAAGCTACGCCAGCCCTATGATCTGCGATCAACGGACCGCGTTCAACATAACCGAGATCAACGCGCCACCCTCAGATCCCGGATCAACGGTTGCGCGCGCTCGGCCGAAACGGTACGCTGAGCATCTAATCTACGCCATCCATTGAAATCGGACGACTCACGTGATTTTCCCCAATCCCCACCGTTAGACGGCGGCGCCGCCAACGGCCAGTGGCGGAGCATCGCCGGTGATCAACAATTCGGCGCGCTAAGTCACTATCTCAAAGTCCGAGAGTTTCTACGCGATCCGGAATTGATGGCGAGCATGCTGGAGTAGGTCTTACCGGCTGTCTCAGCGCGGAGAACGTTCGGCCACGGCGAAGGCGGATCTGCGGCGGAGCGCAGGTCGACGGCGAGAAATTGCAGCGCTGCAGAGAGCTCCCACACACCTCCTCCACTACAAAACGCCTTCACTTGATCACGTGAAGCCCCGATCTTGCCTTGAGAGCTGCCGACGGCTGTGAATCGCGGATTCGACCCTTGACGCGCGCGGTGGCGGAGGAGAGCTCGGTGGTTGGCTTCGCGAGAAGGACGGACGACGCTATAAATGGAGAGCAGGGGGGTATAGCGCCGAGTCAAACACCGCACCGTTCGGAGAGTCTGGCCGCCCCCCATAGCTCCCAGGATTCTCGATATTCCGCTGCGCGTGCACGATCTCCGCGGGGAAGAAGCACATGGCCTCGCTCGCAGTCTCTGGCGCGAGGACCCCACACGACAGCGCAAGGGTAGAACCAGTGAGCGCGCGCGAGAGCACGAGAGGCTGGCCCGTGGGCCCTTGCTGTCGGCGCACGCAGGGACGTCTGGTTTTCGGGACCCACCTGTCAGCGCGCAGAGAAACCACCAGGGTGTGCGCGCGGTGAGCAGAGCGACGTGGGCCGCGCGATGTCAATGGGAGATTGGGCTGAATTCAAGGTTGGCGGCCCAGTACAAGCGTTTTCCTTTTTTTCTTTTTATATCCTATTTTGTCTTCCCTTTTAAATGTTCAAATTCATAAATTTTCAATCCCATTCAAATTCAAACTCATTGGTAGATCTGTTTTCTCATTAAATATTTCATCTTAAACATAGCACATGGGTGAATTTATCTATTTTTAATATTGATTTCATGTTAATTAGTGTTTCCTTTCTTAAATTCTGAAAGTCAAACTTGGGCACTAAAATATATTTATTCACCTTATTTTCATGTTGTCATAAAAATGCACACAGAATAAAATCGAGCATGATGCATAATTTGGTAGTATATATTTTTATTAATTGTTTTCGGACATGATGTTCACATATGATGATGCATAAAGATCAAACTCACATAAAGAGAAATTGTTTCTCTATTGATATTATTTCTAGCAAATTACAAAGTGGGTGTCACAGATTTATAATATAGTCTAGCTCGACGTTGTGATCTGTGGCACCGAGCTCGGCGCCAAGATCCCTAGTGCCGAGCTAGGTGTCACGTCAGCGCCAGCTCGGCCGCGCGCAAGGCTGGCACCTCGACGCCATGGGCTATGGTGCAGAGAAGTGTTACCTTGACGCCATGGCCCATCGCACAAGCAAAGGGTCCAAAACGGTGAATACTTCCCCAGGGGGCTAAATGTGAATTTTTTTAAAAAGGGCTAAAATGCAAAAAAATCGGACAGGTGATGCAATGCCAATTGGAAGAAGAATGTGCTCGTGTTGCTAAATGCCTTCCACCAAGTGAAGCTGGTTTGCTTGATTGGTCTGTTAATCTGATGGCTGATGTAGTCCAAGAAGAACATGTAAACAAGATGAATGCGCGCAATATTGCTATGGCTTTTGCACCAAATATGACTCAGGTAATATACTGTGCTAATGGCCTATCAAATTAACAATATATCTCACTCGCCACTTCAAAGATAACTGAACTGGTTAGGCATGCTAATTATAGGCCATCAACAATGCAGATGGCAGATCCATTGACTGCACTGACGTATGTTGTGCAAGTGATGAATTTTCTGAAGATGTTAATACAAAGAACTCTCAAGAATAGAGAAGAGTCCAGTCTGGAGGATGTTTTGCTGCCCCAGAAGGACCCATCTGATGAAAACGGCCATCAGAAACCGAGGTGACAGACACTTGATTCTCTCCTTGACGAAGGATCCAGGCATCCCTATTTCGTCAAGGATGAGCCTCTTCTGAACAGTCCTACACACAGTAATGAGGATAAATCTAATGAAACTAATGTCACTGAAGGAGCTACTATTGGTTTCACTGTCCAGACAAGTTTGGAGAGCTCCACTAGTTGCTCACAACCTGCACCTGCTGACGCTGCTACTGATGATGCTTCCATCACAACTACAAATTTTCTTCAAGGGAAGGGGAGCCAAAACCTGAATTGTTGGAGGACAGGAAAAGGTAAGGATCATTCTGCAACGCGTGCCACACCTCAAGCTAAAAATTAAGAGGTGACAGCATTGTGAGGCACGTAAATTTCAAGGTTGAACGGATTGAAGCATGGAGATGAAACCAAATGACGTTTCCATTGTTGTTGTGCACTAGATGCCTAACCCAATGTTTCCTGAAAATAGGAACCCAGACTGCTTGGTTGCAGATTTCACATTTTCTCTTGTTTATCATTTCTTGATGTATATCATGGTCATGGTATTCTGAGAATCATTCTTCTTGACATCGCTAACTTTTGTATCTTTCTTATGGTTTCTTGTTTGGAAGAATGAAAGATATTGATGCTTTCTTTTGTTTTTTTTTTGAAGAATCAGGAGGGGAGGCCCCTACTGAGGATTTTATTAAAGAAGCGAAAAGAAAACGTTAAAACTTAGTCTTTTTACAAACGTTAAAAAGTGTACAATAAGGGAGCACTACTCCTATGCCTGCCACAGACTCAGCCAATTCGGGATAGAGGTGTCAAAGTTCCCCCGCGCTCTGTGAATGATCAACCGCAGCTCTTTGCTGAATTCCTGCGTACAGCGGTGCACCGAAGGATCTTTGTTTGAAAACAACCACTCGTTTCGGCTTTTCCAGATGCTACAAGTCATGAGAATAATAATCTCCATAGAGAAGGGAACGTTAAGCTGGTGGTTAAGGTTCGCTGATGCCTCCTCAGGATTAGATATTCTGGGCGGAGTTATGCCAATTGAGTTCCAGCAGACTTTCGCGAAATTGCATCTGAGGAATAGATGATAGAGGGTCTCCTCTCTTTGCCATAGACAGTTCTCGCAAGAATAAGAATCCAGCTCCATGTTTCTCCTTCTCAGCATATCTCTGGTATTTAGCCTATTTTTGAGCCACAACCAATAGAAGACTCTATGCTTAGGCTGACATTTGCTTTTCCATAATAGTCTGTAAATAGGATGAATCTGCGTCTGGCCCATAAAAAATCTGTAAGCTTTTTCGGAGGAGAATTTGTCAGACCCCCAAATGTACCTCCAACGGTCATGAGCGTCACTCATGACAATTTGCTCCCAAGACCCCTTCAGCACCAAATATTGATCATACGCTTGTTCAGAGATAGGCAAATGAAAAAAACCATCAAACTGCTCCTGCTCTTTGGCCTCTTTAATAGTCAATTTTGTGTTTTTGACAAAGGAGAATAGCTCTGGAAAATTATGCCTCGGGATGCTCTGACTCCACTGATCATCCCAGAACGAAATTGATCTGCCATTACCAATAGCAGGGATAGCCAGTCCTTTAAAGTTTGGAAGAAGCTTGATCATGCTCTTCCACCAGAAAGAGCCAATGTTTCTATGACCAGGGAGACCACGGGGTAAATAGTATTTATTTCAGATGAGATGCACCCAAGGTAAGTCGCTGTGATTGAAAAATTTATGCAAGAATTTGATTAGAAGAGCCTCGTTCTGTGTTTCCAAGCGAAGAACCCCCAGCCCACCATTCACTTTCCTCTGAGTAACCGCATTCCAAGCAATCAGAGGTGGCTTCTTGGAATTAATGTCATTTCCTCTCCACAGACAGTGCTTTCTGAATATGTCAATTTCCTTAATGATGGTTTTAGGTATCTTGAGCGTGCACATAAAGAACATTGGTAGCGCTGAGAAGACTGAATTTACCAATTCCAAGCGTCCAGCCTGAGACAAAAAGTTTGAGGAGCAGGACAGCATCTTCTGAATCCTTTGAATAAGAGGGAAATAGTGTTCTTTCTGGGTCTCGCAAGGCCCAGAGGCAAACCAAGATAGGTGAATGGCATCTCTCCAATCTGACAATTGAAGGTACGGGACAGGATCACCATTTTTTCAGGGGGCACATTTATAGGGAACATAGATGCTTTCTTTTGTACATAAGTCTCTTGAATGCTTAAATTATGAACTGCCAAAGTTCAGGTATGACTTGTGCTGTGCTTGTTTATTGCTTATTAGCACCTTATTCTGCACCCCTTTCAAAATTTCGGATTGATCAGCTGACATTGATCACTCTTGTATTTTACTTTTGGAAAGTTTAAAGCTTTTTTGGTCCCTTTCTCTCAGTGCTCTCTGAGTTGCTTATCCTTTTCGACAGTATAATTTTCCTATGCTGGACTGTCTGCAACTGAGCTCTCAAGCAGCATATCCATGCCGTCTTTCATTGCACCATGCAGCTTTATTCTACCTCCTCTCCTTCATTCTTTTTTTCGATCACAGGCTTACAGAATCTGTGCAAAGGTTTTCCAGCTCTCTCGTGACAAATACAGCGTGAAACCACCAATTGCTATTTCATCCAGCCTTTTAGGCCTTCTCATCAATGAAAACCCAGGCAATCAAGGATGATTTTGAGTTACCTTGAGCTTGATTTCTGCCTGTTCAGGAAGCAGTGGACCCAAATGCTCCCCTTGCTGGTGTGGCTGTCTTCCTTTATTCCCTGTCGGTATTTGGAAGCTCTGTATTCCAGCCTGAAGATCACACCAGCTTCATTTTATGTGAGGAGTACAGCGCCAGTACAGCTTCATTGGTCGGTTCTAGCACCACTTGAAATCGGAATCTGATCTTGGCAGACAGATTGGTATGCAGACCTTATCGGAATTACCATCTTCAGCTGTATAATTTACGCACGGCAGACAAATGGCATCGCAAGATCACAGCTATGAGGACAGGTCAATTTCTGTCCCAGAATACTCAAGCAAAGACTTGTTCGTGTATGCAAGTTAGTGGTCATATTCTGATATCCAAAACGCCCACTGATTGGTGCTTGCTGTAGCGTAGCGACGGTGATAAAGAAAAGACTGAATGGTTTTTTTTTTTTTTGCCCTGCAATGAACTGTCTGACCTGAGTTCTCACGCACCGTATCCATGACCCTTTTCATTGCACCAGGGAGCTTTATCTACTGTACCCTCCATTGGTTTTCCTTGAAGTTGATCAGATCTGCGGTAAGATTTTTGGCTTTCGGAAAGAAGAATATAGGTTGTAAACGGGCAAAAACGACGTCAAGCGCCCCTTTTCATTCAGACAAGGAAACAGCATGGAGGGGAAAAAAAAGAGAGAGGTCTGCCCACGCTCCATGATTGTGGAGGTATATATAGATCTGACGAATTCCTCTCTTTTTTCTGTGGTGTGCTGACTTTCACATGCCTTGTTCCTTGTCTGTTTTGGAAGCCTCCTCATTACCTCATCTAGATAACATTGCCATTGGTCTTATTATCCTTTTTCCATAAACATATGGAGTTCATGTTTATATACATAAGTATTTCCTGTGATGTGTATTTTTGTTTCTTTTGTTCTTGTAAACTCTCCTTTTTTTATATATATATATATAAATATTCATCAGTTGGGGCCTGTTACATGAGAAGGAAGCATTCTCAGTGACGAAGGCCTGTCCGGAGAAATAGCACCACTTGAAACCAGAATCTAGTTTTGGCAAACAGATTGGTATCGGAATTTCCGTCCTGGGTTTATATTATAATTTGCTCAGTCGATCGCAAAAGCTACTGCAAAAGATCGCCGTCACCGCTATTACTATTAGGGCAGGTCAACTTCTGTTACGGAATCAGAACACTGAGGCAATTGATCACTCGTGCAAAGTACATTCTCGAGTTGAAAGACTACCCTCCACTTGTTAAAACTGAAGCCATATATGTATGTAGATTCCAATTCCACAGCCACAGAAAGCCCTGCATATTTCTCCACCGCTCCTTTTTTCTCTCTCTCTCTCTCTCTCTCCTAGTAGTATATATATATACACACACATAAATACATGTTTCTCTCAGGCTCACAAAGTCACTCAGTTCATAGAAATACAAACATCTGAGTCTAGGTCCTGACAGTCACAGACCTGCACATCCTTTCTTTTGCAGTTGCAGACTTGCAGGTAAGCAAGCAGAACAGAGTGGCATGGCACATCTCTCAAGTCCCAACTGACTGCCTGCCATGGTAGTGTCTGAGTTCTGAACAGAGCAGGCGCAGGAGAAGTGAAACATTTGTTCACTTGTGCAGCCCAGGTGCATGTTGTCCAGAGATAAGCAGGTGATGGCTGCGCCGATGGCCGCGGCGGACGGCGGGCTGAGGCGGCTGTTCGAGAAGCCGCTGCCGGAGAACCCGACGCTGCTGGAGGCGCTCTCGGCGTGGAACCGCAACGTGCACCACCCCAGCAGCAAGCCCATCGACACGGCGTCCTTCACGGAGATCTTCGGCGAGCTCCACTTCCAGGAGAAGCAGCAGCCCGACCGAGGCGCCCTCCTGCCGCCGTCGCCGTCGCCGTCGCCCCCGCCGACGCCGCTCCCTCCTTCCCGCACGCTGTCGTGGCTCGACATCGCGGCCGAGGCCGAGAAGAGCAAGGACGACTCGTCGCTGGACGCGCTGCTGAGGCCCAAGCCAGCGACCACCGTGGCCACGGTGAAAAGGAGCGCGAGCTTCTGCACCAAGAAGGGCTCCTCCGCGTCGCTGCTGCTCTGCACCGAGGGGCTCGGCTCCGAGAGCACCGTGGACGCTGACGACATGTTCAAGGACGGCGACGCGGAGGCCGAGGCCGCCGCCGCCGCGCTCAAGGGCACAGACACGGTGGACGGCAGCGACGCCGGCGCCGAGGAGGCGGTGGAGGAGGAGAGGCAGCCCAAGACGTTCCCGCCGCCGATACCGTCCATCGGGCGCGGCGGCAAGCCGTACGTGTGCTTCCGGTCGTTCCGGGAGGACGGCCGGTTCGTGCTGCTGGAGGTGGTGATCCCCGGGAAGGAGCTCCTGCAGGCCACGCGCGAGGGCGGCCGGCTCAGGCTGCAGTTCGCCAACGCTGCCGCAGCAGCCGCAGGTGGTGTGGGTGTCGTCGACGAGGCGGTGCACGGAGGTGACGACGATGGCGACCCCCGTGGCAAGAACGCATGCATAGACGACGACGACGAGGACGACGATCGCTAGTAGGTGACCGTCGGGGTTCGTTGATGTACTTGGCATACTTGCTCACGATCGATAATTGTCCTACTACTACTGCTACGGATGATGATGATGATGCAATGGTGAATCATGCTGATGAGAAGCATCGGCTAACTAATTAATTAATGTTTATAAAGTGTTCTTCAGAAAGTGATCTGAAAAGCGTTGTGCTCGTCCTATTCAGCCAGAAATTCAGATTCCACCTTTCTTGATGCTCGATATATTTTTTTTTCTATAAAAATGATTCTTGATCCTACAGTGATCTGTATGGCACAGCTGATCCGTCGCTTCAAACGGCGAATCGGTCGAGCATCTCTTTCCGCTGCATCTTCACGCATACATTGGACTGTAATTCCTGCACCAACCAATAGAGATTGATTTGCTAGGTTGGAGTTGTGTGAAAAGGCAGGGCCACTCCAGCAGGGAAAGCCCCGTGATTGGTTACCACGTGCCAAATTTGGGCGACCAAATCGGCCGCTCAGGGGCCACAAAATGGAACCACGTTTGCGCCTAGCTCATCTCAATGGAAGTATAACTTTTATATATAAACTTGGATAGAAATAAAAATTATATGAAAGTAGTGGAGAAAAATAAGATCTGAAATATTGTACTTTACGAGTTTTTTTTTTGCATTTTAGATCAATAAAACACTTAAAATTTACTCCATCTGTCCCATATTACATAATGTTTTACAATTAGGGTTAGGGATGGCAATCGGATGGGTAGTACATGGATATATAGTTTGCGAATCCATACCCGTGAGACAAAACTCAACCCATATCCGTACCCATAAACGTTCGTGGGTACGGATCTCTACCCATACCCGTACCTGCCGGGTATCTGCTATCCGGCGGATACCCGTTACCCGCCCGCCCACTACAATTTTAGCATTCAACATCAAACAACAATTTTATTACATCTCAAAAACAATTATCATTACATCATCATCAAATGATAATTTCAGCACCAATCAACATGTCATAGATAAAAATTACAAAATTATAATTTAGGATAATATATTAAATCCGAATGGCCCACATGTTAGATATGCATTGGGTAACGGGTATGGATACTGGATATCCATACCCGCAAAAGAAATATCCGCGGGTACCTTATTATATACATAACCGTACCCGCGGAAAGCAAATTCTACCATACTCATATCCAATGGATAATTATCCGTGGTTATTTACCTATACCCGTAACCATTGCCATCTCTATTTGCAATGTCTGGGAAAACCAACGATGAAGCTAAAAGGAGTAAAATACCCCTAAAGTAGTAGAGATAAAGATGTATTGAGAAAAGTGTACCTATTGAAAAAGAGCGAGTGGGAGAAATTTGCATTGGAAAATGAGAAGGTCAAATAATTTGGGGAGAAAAATTTATATGATCATCTATTTTAGAATGGATGAAGTATATTTATAGATCTATAGATAGACGTTATGCCGACTGTTCCGGTACCAACAAACGAAAATGTTGTTAACTTTTGCTTGGGATAAAGATGCATTCTTGTCGCGTCCTCTGCACTCCATGGGTTCTGAGATTACGACTAGTATAAGACTAAGAGGGTGCTGTGTATTAGGCCCGTTTCGCTTGGTGAACGCTACACAGGCCACGGAACATTTTGGCCCAAGGATTCTCCACATCACGGGCCTACCTGAAACCAAGCACAACCCACAGACAATTGCACCGTTGATGTAAGCACATGCACCCAATTTCAGATCTGACATTGCAGCTATATATGCACAAATCCGTCAAGCTGTGGCGGCGGCATCCGTCTACTGATTATTAGAAGGCACATATAGCATGTTAGATCTTTTTCTAGCTAGAGAATACACTACACACATTTTTCATCAAGGGAATTGTAGATTTGTAATATAAGCATAGACTTGTGATACATAAAATCAATTTACACCTCACATCCTATAAATTTGGGATAGTCTTTGTTGGACACCAAAATGAGCAGACGGTCCGGCCTTTGGGCCCGGACGGTCCGCGTATCCCGAGATTAGATTAAACTCGAATGTTTATCCTTATCTCGTGCGTGGTTATCTATCTAATCACGCGGGAGTTTGTTGGCTATCTCTTAGGAAAAGGTCCATACCTCCTCCCCTATAAATATAAAGGGGTACGGACGATTGAGAACCCCCGAACACATTCCAATCAAACCAATTACCTTATTTACTTTTCCTGCCCTAGGAGTAGATGTAGCATAGTTCTAGTTGTAGTCTTCCACATATCCACCTCCACCCCTATTCGACTCTACGTCGTCTAGATCCGTCTTGGGTGGCCTGCCGATCCTAAGACGACCCTAAGATCTCACCTCTCCCGGGGGGCAAGATCTAGTTGTCCATTCAAGACCTCTTCCTCGAATTGATCTCTTAATTCCTAGGCGACTCCACGTCGTCTGGGGACGCCCCGGGTGACCTGTCGACCCGGAGCACCATTAAGATCTCTTTCCCCCAGGGGACGAGATCTAGATTCCAGCAAGGAGGAGGAAGACGACCCTGTTGCCAGGTCGCGGACCGTCCGGCCCAGAGCTGCGGACCATCCGGCGTGACGCAGGGAAGACACCGCTCCTGCGCCCAGGTCGCGGACCGTCCGGCCCTGTGCCGCGGACCGTCCGCGCCTGACCAGAGAGCACCGCCGCCGGTTCTTGTTGAGTGATTGGCGCCCGAAAAAGGTGTCAACATACTTTTTGGCGACTCCGCTGGGGACGAAATTGCAGATCTACAAAATCAGGCTTATATGGCCAATTCTAAAGATCTCAACGGTGCTTCTCCAAACAGCAACACAAGGCTGACTAATTTATCGGCCGCTGAGCATAAAAGATTAGAAGATGACATGAAGAAAATAGACGAGGAGGTCCACCGACAAAAGGATCAGGTGCTCAAGGTGGCGGATAAGTGGTACCTCTCGCACTTCAAGGTAGACTGCCACCGGAAGACCGTCCAAGAGAGGGAGATAAACGCCGAGTATATGTTAGCCGTGCTGCAACAGTCCCCACGATAGGTGATGCCAGGTCAGCCGATGATATTCCATCTATTAAAATTTCTTTTGATAATCGGATTAAAAGTATCACGGAGGATATAGAGAGGATGGCACATGCATTAGGAAAAACTCACATGCCTAATTTTTTATCACATAAATTAGGCGATGAAACAATTGCACCAAACACATCGGCGGCAAATGGGTTTCCCCAGCCATATTCTGGTATGCCGATGGACTCATATCCAGGACGATCGTCATCACCATCTTCGCTAAATGATGAGTCAACCCTGAGCACGGCCGGACCGTCCGCACACAATCGCGGACCGTCCGGCCCTCCATCAGACCGTCCGGCACCCTACGCCGGACAGTCCGGAGTTACACAGAGCCCACCACAAGGGTCACAGGTTTTGCCTGACGTGACCGGACAGTCCGAGGATATTACCGAACCGTCCGATCCACCCGCAGACCGTCCGACTGTGCAGGTCAGACCGTCCGGAGCACCAAAAGTCACCTGTGATCCGCCTAGTACGGAAGGCCGACATAAATATCACCGGCCACCCAAGCCCCAAGAACCAAAAAGGTCACATGAGCTTGTTTGGCCCACTAAAGCCAAACCTTCTGTTCGCTCTCACCCGCACTCGACACAAAAGGAAAAGGTTAAGTTCACATTTAATATTACTAAGTGTGATAAAATATTTGATGAGTTGCTTAAACATGGTAATATTAAATTATCACATATGATTCCTCCGGTTGAAGAATTAAAAAGGCGTATATATTGTAAATGGCATGGCTCCTTTCTTCATAATACCAATGATTGTGATGTCTTTCGTCGGCAAATACAATCGGCTATAAACGAAGGCCGGTTGAGGTTTCAAAAGGAGGTAAGGATTGACAGGCTACCTGTCCCTACCACCACATTAGAGCCGACAAGCAAAAAAGTCATAGTTCGGCCCTGTGCGGCCGATAAAAGCAAAGATAAAAATATCGTCATTGGTGATCCCCGCACACCAAATATGTCACGCAGAATGGTTACTCGGAAGACTCCGGACAAAAGAAAGACCGGAGGCACCGGGGGGCAAGCACGATCGGACACCCGATCACGGTCACCTGTCCTATGTACGCCGAACGATCCGGGTACTAAGGCTGAACAGTCCGAGACAGGAGCGGATGGTCCGGCTATAATGGTCGGACGGTCCGCAGACAGTCAGAAGCAGCAACCTCAGACCACCGGACCATAAGGTTCCAAAACAAGTGTTAGGAAACAAAATACTACTAAGACGTCTGGACGACTCAGTAGAGTCGGCCCTACTTTTGGTCAGTTGCTTGCCAAATATACGAAGAAGGCCGTTCCACACAACCGGTCAATAAAGCAGACAAAGTCAAAAGGGCGATCTGTGCGAAAGCAAAAGCCAACTAAACGGACCCAAAAGGTAGCACAACCAAGATCGCCTTGTCATCCTCCTCCGGGGATAGCATGGTGCGTCCCGTTCTATCCATCGCCGATGTGTTGTCCTGCTCATGTGTGGGGTGGTACAGCGATGAATTCATATTACTGGCCCAATCCGTTTGCTTATTTGGGCTGGGGGGCACCACAAGTTTTTGCCTATTGACAGGTTGATCAGGTAGACATGGCCGAAGAGGATGCGATCTGAAACGGCCTCTGTGCATTAAAGTTCCATCAATTATTTATATTATCTGATCGCAAGAGCCGATGACTTGCATCGAGCTGAGTCCTTACTTTGGGAACAAAAGCTTATGAGATCAATTGTTTCCGAAGTTTTCACTGATGCTTTTGGTTCGCCAAGCTCCACCAAAAGGCAGGGGGCATATGTTGGACACCAAAATGAGCGGACGGTCCGGCCTTTGGGCCCGGACGGTCCACGTATCCCGAGATTAGATTAAACTCGAATGTTTATCCTTATCTCGTGCGTGGTTATCTATCTAATCACGCGGGAGTTTGTTGGCTATCTCTTAGAAAAAGGTCCATACCTCCTCCCCTATAAATATAAAGGGGTACGGCCGATTGAGAACCCCCGAACACATTCCAATCGAACCAATTACCTTATTTACTTTTCCTGCCCTAGGAGTAGATGTAGCATAGTTCTAGTTGTAGTCTTCCACATATCCACCTCCACCCCTATTCGACTCTACGTCGTCTAGATCCGTCTTGGGTGGCCTGCCGATCCTAAGACGACCCTAGGATCTCACCCCTCCCGGGGGCAAGATCTAGTTGTCCATTCAAGACCTCTTCCTCGAATTGATCTCTTAATTCCTAGGCGACTCCACGTCGTCTGGGGACGCCCCGGGTGACCTGTCGACCCGGAGCACCATTAAGATCTCTTTCCCCCAGGGGACGAGATCTAGATTCCAGCAAGGAGGAGGAAGACGACCCTGTTGCCAGGTCGCGGACCGTCCAGCCTAGAGCTGCGGACCGTCCGGCGTGACGCAGGGAAGACACCGCTCCTGCGCCCAGGTCGCGGACCGTCCGGCCCTGTGCCGCGGACCGTCCGCGCCTGACCAGAGAGCACCGCCACTGGTTCTTGTTGAGTGATTGGCGCCCAAAAAAGGTGTCAACAGTCTTATATCTAAACTTTGAAAAGTTGTGGAATATCAAATTTTAAACCAAATAATTTACTCAATTAAATAAATTCTAATTCTTTCAAAATAAAAGGATCCATACAACCCCTACATGTGACCATGACATGTTCTCGAAAAGGAGTTAATTTGAATTCCCAAACATATGTCAAATGTATTGAATCAAGTCCAACTGAAGTTGTTTCTGAATTTCGCGTCCTTGAATATTGGTGTTATTTCTTTGTAGCACTCTTCACAAAACACTTCAATCACTTCTTACATAAACAATTTGATGCATTTAGACGTTTCTGAATTGACAACGATCCTAGACAGTTAATTAAGAGCATCGGGAAAACGATTAAAGAACCTGGACCAGAACTAATGTTCTTACTTTAATAGACCGGTTCAATTTTGTTGAGTACATATGAGGAACAGACCACATACTTAGTTTGAAAGGATCACAGTACCCAAGAGAGAGAAAGTGAATTGAGCTTTTCTAAAAATTCAACTAATATTAACCCCTAAGCAAGAGCCAAACTTCACCCAACTACTAGCAATAAGTAAATACTACTAGAAAAACAATAACCCTAAGTCATTACTTTAGGGTGCATTTGGTCGCAGGACAGCTAGGATAGGGACGTCCTCTGGCGTCCTCTCTCATCCCTCCAATTTTGAGGGATAACTGGGGACGACACTGGGATAGTCTTGTCCCAACCTCTAACTCTGAACCAAACAACCTTATTTGAGGGATCGTCCCATCCCGTCCTGTTATTGCAACCAAACGCACCCTTAAATACTTGCTAAGTAATTGAACAAAGTGAAATGCCCAAATTAAATGCGGAATGTAATGCAAGGCTAAGAAGACTCCTCCAATTTTTTGCCGATGTATCAAAGAGTCGACACTCTTCCCTAGTCCTCGTTGGAGCACCTGCGCAAGGGTATCGTTCCCCCTTGGTCCTCGCAAGAACCAAGTGCTCACTATGAGGTGATCCTTTGCCACTCCAGCACGGTAGATCCCTCACGACCGCGTACAAACTTGAGCCAGGTCACCAACAAATCCTCTGGGTGATCACCATGCTCCAATCGTCACCAAGCCATCTAAGTGATGTGGATCACCAAGAGTAACAAGCCATAGACTTTCACTTGACCAAGAGAAGCCTAATGCATGTGGTACGTGCTCTAGGTGGCTCTCACTTGCACTAATGAGGTCCTAACACAGGATTAAGATTTTCTAATGATCTCACTAGGCTTTGTGGTGCTTACAATGCTCTAGCAATGAATGGGCTTAAATGTGGGCAGCAAGACGCTCAATGAGGTAGGTGGAGGGAGTATAAATAGCCCCACCCACCAAACTAGCCGTTGCTGGACTGTTCTGCGCATGGGCGCACCGGACAGTCCAGTGCGCCAATGGTGTGCTAATGGTCAGCTCTAAAGGCTAGTTCTGACAGCTAGCCGTTGGGCTGGCAGTGCACCGGACAGTGAACAGTAGTTGTTCGGTGCACATTGGATAGTCCGGTGTGGCCTCTAAAATTCAATTCTCAAACTCGTTGCTCTCGGGTTTTCTCGGGGGTAGAGGCGCTGCCCTAGGGCTAGCTGGCCCCACTGTTAGAGGGCGCACCGGACTATCCGGTGCACACCAGACAGTCCGGTGCCCCTAAGGCAGCAACCCTAATATCTTCTTTCCTTTGGTTTTTCTAAACCATTTTCATTCTAACTTGTGAGTGTGTTATAGAGTGACACCTAGCACTAGATGTGAGTGTGAATATGCACCAACACTACACTAGAAAATCTCTTGGTTAAACTACTCATCCACAACCCCTCTTTATAGTACGGCTAAAATAAAAATAGAAGACCTAATTCTATATCAAGTGTCTGCAACTCCTTCGACACTCGGAATATGAAGACCTTCATCTTTTGATTCGTCTTTTCAACCATCGCTTCAAGTTCTCATCTCAGGGATTGTTTTCACCGTTGCAACACAACTTCCTGTAATGCGACCTAACTTACCATTTGCTCTGCAAAACACACATTAGTCACATATAATCTTATGTTGTCATTAATCACTAAAGCCAACCATGGGCCTAGATACTTTCATAGTTGAGGTATTCACTTCAATGTATTTAACCAAATAAATAAATCGGGCAACAGCCACACCGACGTACTTAACCTTAGGTACGTCGGTCTACCGACTAGCCGACAAACTTAAGTTAGATAAATGCGTCGGTCCACCCGTATAGCCGACGTATTTACGTCGTTCTAAGGAAACCGACGTTCTTAAATATGTCACCGACGTTCTTAATTTATCGGATGTTTTTTAGCATTTTCTTGTATCCATCTTAAAGTGAAAAATGGAGACTTCTCACCTAGCTAGGGCACGAACTATGCAAAGTATTGCTCAACCATTAGCTGCTATCTAGATCCTTCACAAGGCGTGTCCACGTACGTGAAAGGGATATATGCCCTTGGGCCATTTCTATAATTGTTTTGGTGATTAGATGCCCAACACATTGTTTTAAGTTTATAAGTGCCAAGATGCAAATCATGGAACAAGGTATGTCTCCGGACTTAGTAAATTATTTTTGGGTACTAACATGTATATCTAAGTGCTAGAGACATGGCCAAGAAAAGAGAAAAATGGTTGAAGGAGAAGTGGCTGTGATCAGCCAAACCAGCACTAGTCTGGCACACCGGACTGTCCGGTGCTCAGGCTAGCACAACGACGAAGTAGCTTGATAGTCGCCTAGAGGGGGGGTGAATAGGGCGAAACTGAAATTTACAAATATAAACACAACTACAAGCCGGGTTAGCGTTAGAAATAAAATCGAGTCCACGAGAGAGGGCGCAAAACAAATCGCAAGCAAACAAAGAGTGTGACACGCAGATTTGTTTTACCGAGGTTCGGTTCTCGCAAACCTACTCCCCGTTGAGGAGGCCACAAAGGCCGGGTCTCTTTCAACCCTTCCCTCTCTCAAACGATCCCTCGGACCGAGTGAGCTTTCTTTTCTCAATCACTTGGAACACAAAGTTCCTACAAGGATCACCACAAGATTGGTGTCTCTTGCCTCAATTACAAGTGAGTTTGATCGCAATGAAGGAATCAAGAAAGCACGATTGAAAAAGCCAAGCGACAAGAGCGACAAATAACACACTGATCACTTTCTCTCTCAAGCCACTAATCACTAATGATCTCTTTTCTCAATTGTGAAACTTGGAGAGGTGGAGGCTTTAAATGTGTCTTGGAATGGATTGCTAGCTCTTGTATTGAATGTTGAAGGTTGGAATGCTTGGATGAAGTGAATGGAGGTGGTTGGGGTTGTATTTATAGCCACCAACCACTTCCTAGCCGTTGGGCCATTCTGCTGAGCGCGGACGGTCCGCGAGCCAGGTCCGGACGGTCCGCCCCTGTAGATCAACGGCTGAAAATGCAACGGTCAGCAGTAACGGCTATATCAACGGCTATATTGCATTTAATGCGACGTCAGATGTCAGACAGAGCCAGTCGCGGACAGTCCGGTTGTGCACCCCGGACGGTCCGCGAGGCCCCCTATAATTCATTTCTCCGAACCCGTTACCTTCGGGTTTTTCGGTTTCTTACCGACCGGACGGTCCGCGCCTGAGGCCGGACGGTCCGTGAGAGGGCTCGGACGGTCTTTCCTTTTCCTCCGGACAGTCCGTAGTGGAAACTTGTATTTTTGCATTGGTTCTGTCCGAGAGTTATTCTAGTGTCGCGGACGGTCCGCCGCAAGGACCCGGACGGTCCGCGCTTGGCCTGTTTTTCCAAAAAGCTTCTCCTGTCCGGAATAATCTACGGTATTCCGGACAGTCGATTTAGTATAGTTATAGATGAACCTTTGGCACCTGTAGAACATATAATCTAGAGCAAACTAGTTAGTCCAATTGTTTGTGTTGGGCGATTCAACCACCAAAACTATTTAGGAACTAGGTGTAAGCCTAATTCCCTTTCAATCTCCCCCTTTTTGGTGATTGATGCCAACACAAATCAAAGCAAATATAAAAGTGCATAATTGAACTAGTTTGCATAATGTAAGTGCAAAGGTTGCTTGAAGTTGAGCCAATACTTGCATGAATTGTTTCTTTCTTATATAACATTTTGGACCACGCTTGCACCACATGTTTTGTTTTTGCAAACTATTTTGTAAATCCTTTTCAAAGTTCTTTTGCAAATAGTCAAAGGTAAATAAGATTTTGCAAAGCATTTTCAAGATTTGAAATTTTTCTCCCCCTTGTTTCAAATGCTTTTCCTTTGACTAAACAAAACTCCCCCTAAATGAGATCCTCCTCTTAGTGTTCAAGAGGGTTTTGATATACCATTTTTGAAATACGACTTTCTCCCCCTTTTGAACACAAAGAGATACCAGTTTTGAAATTGACCAATTTGAAAATTTGAAAAGCTCCAAAATTTTAAAACTTAGGTGGTGATGCGGTCCTTTTGCTTTGGGCTCATATTTTCTCCCCCTTTGGCATGAATCGCCAAAAAACGGAATCATTAGAGCCCAATGAAGTATTTTCTCCCCCTTTGGTCATAAAATGAATGAGTGAAGATTATACCAAAGTTGGAGAGATGCTTGGAGAGATGGCGAAGGATGAGTAGTCGAGTGGAGTGGAAGCCTTTGTCTTCGCCGAAGACTCCAATTCCCTTTCAATATACCTATGACTTGGTTTGAAATACACTTGAAAACACATTAGTCATAGCATATATAAAAGAGACATGATCAAAGGTACATTCATGTGCTATGTGTGCAAGTTTAGCAAAAGAAATTCCTAGAATCAAGAATATTAAGCTCATGCCTAAGTCGGGTAAAAGATTGCTCATCAAGTGGCTTGGTAAAGATATCGGCTAATTGATCTTTAGTATTAATGTAAGAAATCTCGATATCCCTCTTTTGTTGGTGATCCCGAAGAAAATGATACCGAATGGCTATGTGTTTAGTGCGACTATGCTCGACGGGATTGTCGGCCATTTTGATTGCACTCTCATTGTCACATAGCAAAGGGACTTTGGTTAATTTGTAACCGTAGTCCCGCAGGGTTTGCCTCATCCATAGCAATTGCGCGCAACAATGGCCTGCGGCAATATACTCGGCTTCGGCGGTGGAAAGAGCGACCGAATTTTGCTTCTTTGAAGCCCATGACACCAAGGATCTTCCCAAGAACTGGCAAGCCCCCGATGTGCTCTTCCTATTAATCCTACACCCCGCCCAATCGGCATCCGAATAACCAATCAAATCAAATGTGGATCCCCGAGGGTACCAAAGCCCAAACTTAGGAGTAAAAGCCAAATATCTCAAGATTCGTTTCACGGCCGTAAGGTGTGATTCCTTAGGGTCGGCTTGGAATCTTGCACACATGCAAACAGAAAGCATAATGTCCGGTCGAGATGCACATAAATAAAGTAATGATCCAATCATCGACCGGTATACCTTTTGATCCACGGACTTACCTCCCGTGTCGAGGTCGAGATGCCCATTGGTTCCCATGGGTGTCTTGATGGGCTTGGCATCCTTCATTCCAAACTTGCTTAAAATGTCTTGAGTATACTTGGTTTGGCTAATGAAGGTGCCCTCTTGGAGTTGCTTGACTTGGAATCCTAGAAAATACTTCAACTCCCCCATCATTGACATCTCGAATTTTTGTGTCATGATCCTACTAAATTCTTCACATGAAGATTTGTTAGTAGACCCAAATATGATATCATCAACATAAATTTGGCATACAAACAAATCATTATCAAGAGTCTTAGTGAATAAAGTAGGATCGGCCTTGCCGACTTTGAAGCCATTTGCAATAAGGAAATCTCTAAGGCATTCATACCATGCTCTTGGGGCTTGCTTGAGCCCATAAAGCGCCTTAGAGAGCCTATAAACATGATTAGGGTACTCACTGTCTTCAAAGCCGGGAGGTTGCTCAACATAGACCTCCTCCTTGATTGGTCCATTGAGGAAGGCACTCTTTACGTCCATTTGATAGAGCTTGAAGCCATGGTAAGTAGCATAGGCTAATAATATGCGAATTGACTCAAGCCTAGCTACGGGTGCATAGGTTTCACCGAAATCCAAACCTTCGACTTGTGAATACCCCTTGGCCACGAGTCGAGCTTTGTTCCTAGTCACCACACCATGCTCGTCTTGCTTGTTGCGGAAGACCCACTTGGTTCCTACAACATTTTGATTAGGACGTGGAACTAAGTGCCATACCTCATTCCTTGTGAAATTGTTGAGCTCCTCTTGCATCGCCATCACCCAATCCGAATCTTGAAGAGCTTCCTCTACCCTATGTGGCTCAATAGAGGAAACAAACGAGTAATGCTCACAAAAATGTGCAACACGAGATCGAGTAGTTACCCCCTTATGAATGTCGCCGAGGATGGTGTCAACGGGGTGATCTCGTTGTATCGCTTGGTGGACTCTTGGGTGTGGCGGCCTTGGTTGTTCATCCTCCTTGTCTTCATCATTTGCATCTCCCCCTTGATCGTTGCCGTCATTTTGAGGTGGCTCATCTTCTTGATCTTCTTGTTCAACATCTTGAGCTTCATCCTCAATTTGAGTTGGTGGGGATGCTTGCGTAGAGGAGGATGGTTGATCTTGTGCATGTGGAGGCTCTTCGGATTCCTTAGGACACACATCCCCAATGGACATGTTCCTTAGCGCTATGCATGGAGCCTGTTCTTCACCTATATCATCAAGATCAACTTGCTCTACTTGAGAGCCGTTAGTCTCATCAAACACAACGTCACAAGAAACTTCAACAAGTCCTGAGGACTTGTTAAAGACTCTATATGCCCTTGTGTTGGAGTCATATCCTAATAAAAAGCCTTCTACTGTTTTAGGAGCAAATTTAGATTTTCTACCTCTTTTGACAAGAATAAAACATTTGCTACCAAAAACTCTAAAATATGAAATATTTGGCTTTTTACCGGTTAGGAGTTCATAAGATGTTTTCTTGAGGATTCGATGAAGATATAACCGGTTGATGGCGTAGCAGGCGGTGTTGACCGCCTCGGCCCAAAACCGATCCGGTGTCTTGTATTCATCAAGCATGGTTCTTGCCATGTCCAATAGAGTTCGATTCTTCCTCTCCACTACACCATTTTGTTGTGGAGTGTAGGGAGAAGAGAACTCATGCTTGATGCCCTCTTCCTCAAGAAAGTCTTCAATTTGGGAATTTTTGAACTCCGTCCCATTGTCGCTTCTAATTTTCTTGATCCTTAAGCCGAACTCATTTTGAGCCCGTCTCAAGAATCCCTTTAAGGTCTCTTGGGTTTGTGATTTTTCCTGCAAAAAGAATACCCAAGTGAAGCGAGAATAATCATCCACAATTACAAGACAATACTTACTACCGCCGATGCTTATGTAAGCAATCGGGCCGAACAAATCCATGTGTAGGAGCTCCAGTGGCCTGTCGGTAGTCATGATATTTTTGTGTGGATGATGTATTCCAACTTGCTTCCCAGCTTGGCATGCGCTACAAATCCTGTCTTTCTCAAAATGAACATCGGTTAGTCCCAAAATGTGTTCTCCCTTTAGAAGCTTGTGAAGATTCTTCATTCCAACATGGGCTAGTCGGCGGTGCCAGAGCCAACCCAAGTTAGTCTTAGCAATCAAGCAAGTGTCGAGTTCAGCTCTATCAAAATCTACCAAGTATAGCTGACCCTCTAACACTCCCTTAAATGCTACTGAATCATCACTTCTTCTAAAGACAGTAACACCAGTATCAGTAAAAAGACAGTTGTAGCCCATTTGACATAATTGGGATACGGAAAGCAAATTGTAATCTAAAGAATCTACAAGAAAAACATTGGAAATAGAATGGTCAGGAGATATAGCAATTTTACCCAAACCTTTGACCAAACCTTGATTTCCATCCCCGAATGTGATAGCTCGTTGGGGATCTTGGTTTTTCTCATAGGAGGAGAACATCCTTTTCTCCCCTGTCATATGGTTTGTGCACCCGCTGTCGAGTATCCAACTTGAGCCCCCGGATGCATAAACCTACAAAATAAGTTTAGTTCTTTGTTTTAGGTACCCAAACGGTTTTGGGTCCTTTGGCATTAGATACAAGAACTTTGGGTACCCAAACACAAGTCTTGGAGCCCTTGTGTTTGCCCCCAACAATTTTGGCAACTACCTTGCCGGACTTGCTAGTCAAAACATAAGATGCATCAAAAGTTTTAAATGAAATGGCATGATCATTTGATGCATTAGGAATTTTCTTTCTAGGCAACTTGGCATGGGTTGGTTGCCTAGATCTAGATGTCTCACCCTTATACATAAAAGCATAATTAGGGCCAGAGTGAGACTTCCTAGAATGAATTTTCTTAATTTTACTCTCAGGATACCCGGCAGGGTACAAAATGTAACCCTCGTTATCCTGAGGCATGGGAGCCTTGCCCTTAACAAAGTTAGACAAGTTCTTAGGAGGGGCATTAATTTTGACATTGTCTCCCCTTTGGAAGCCAATGCCGTCCTTAATGCCCGGGCGTCTCCCATTATAGAGCATGCTTCTAGCCAATTTAAATTTTTCATTTTCTAAGTCATGCTCTCTAATTTTAGCATTAAGTTGAGCTATGTGATCATTTTGTTGTTTAATTAAGGCTAGGTGATCATGGATAGCATCAACATTAATATCTCTACATCTAGTACAAATAGAGATATGCTCAACATTGGATGTAGAGGGTTTGCAAGATTTTAGTTCAACAACCTTAGCATGCAACACATCATTTTTAGTTCTAAGGTCGGAAATAGTAGCATTGCAAACATCAAAGTCCTTAGCCTTAGCAATTAATTTCTCATTTTCATTTCTAAGGCTAGCAATGGAAACATTCAACTCATCAATCCTAGCAAGCAAATCAACATTATTATTCCTAGGATTAATGCAAACATGAGAATCAACCTTAGCTAACAAATTTGCATTTTCATTTCTAAGGTTGTCTAATGTCTCATGACAAGTGCTTAGCTCGCTAGACAATTTTTCACATTTTTCTCTTTCTAGAGCATAAGCATTTTTAACCTTAACATGTTTCTTGTTTTCCTTGATTAGGAAGTCCTCTTGGGAGTCCAAGAGATCATCCTTTTCATGGATGGCACTAATTAGCTCATTTAATTTTTCTTTTTGTTCCATGTTAAGGTTGGCAAAAAGAATACGCAAATTATCCTCTTCATTTTTATCATCATCCTCATCACTAGATGTTTCATATTTAGTGGAGGACTTTGATTTTACCTTCTTTTTGCTGTCCTTGGCCATGAGGCACTTGTGGCCGACGTTGGGGAAGAGGAGGCCCTTGGTGACGGCGATGTTGGCGGCGTCCTCGTCGTCGGAGGAGTCGCTTGAGCTTTCGTCGGAGTCCCACTCCCGACAAACATGGGCATCGCCACCCTTCTTCTTGTAGTACTTCTTCTTTTCCTTCCTCTTGCCCTTCTTGTCGTCGCCCCTGTCACTATCACTTGATAATGGACATTTAGCAATAAAGTGCCCGGGCTTACCACACTTGTAGCAAACCTTCTTGGAACGGGATTTGTAATCCTTCCCCTTCCGTTGCTTGAGGATTTGCCGGAAGCTTTTGATGATTAGGGCCATCTCCTCGTTGTCGAGCTTGGAGGCGTCAATTGGTTGTCTACTTGGTGTAGACTCCTCCTTCTTCTCCTCCGTTGCCTTGAAGGCCACGGGTTGCGCCTCGGATGTGGAAGGCTCATCAAGCTCGTTGATCTTCTTGGAGCCCTTAATCATGCATTCAAAACTAACAAAATTCCCGATGACTTCCTCGGGGGTCATTTGTGTATATCTAGGATTGCCACGAATTAATTGTACTTGAGTAGGGTTAAGGAAAATAAGGGCTCTTAGAATAACCTTAACCACTTCGTGGTCATCCCATTTTGCGCTCCCGAGGTTGCGCACTTGGTTCACCAAGGTCTTGAGCCGGTTGTACATGTCTTGTGGCTCCTCCCCTTGGCGAAGACGGAAGCGACCGAGCTCCCCCTCGATCGTTTCCCGCTTGGTGATCTTGGTGAGTTCATCACCCTCGTGCGCCGTCTTGAGTAGGTCCCAAATCTCCTTGGCGTTCTTCAACCCTTGTACTTTGTTGTATTCCTCCTTGCTTAGAGAGGCAAGGAGGATGGTTGTGGCTTGGGAGTTGAAGTGCTTGATTTGGGCCACTTCGTCTGTGTCGTAGTCCTCATCCCCTACGGATGGTACCTGTACACCATACTCAACAACATCCCATAATCTTTTGTGGAGAGAGGTTAGATGAAATCGCATCAAATTACTCCACATAGCATAATCTTCACCATTAAAAGTTGGTGGTTTGCCTAATGGGACGGAAAGTAAAGGTGTATGTTTAGGAACGCGAGGGTAGCGTAGGGGGATCTTACTATACTTCTTACGCTCTTGGCGTTTAGAAGTGACGGACGCCGCGTCGGAGCCGGAGGTAGATGTCGATGAACTGTCGGTCTCGTAGTAGACCACCTTCCTCATTCTTTTGTGCTTGTCCCCACTCCGATGTGGCTTGTGAGAAGAAGATTTTTCCTTCTTCTCTTTGTGGTGAGAAGAGGAAGATCTTTTCTCCTTCCGCTTGGAGGATTTCTTCTTCTTCTCTCTTCTCTTGGTGCGGGACTCTTCCGATGAAGATGAAGTGCTCCCTTGACTTGTAGTGGGCTTGTCATCGCCGGTCTCCATCTCCCTCTTGGTGTGATCTCCCGACATCACTTCGAGCGGTTAGGCTCTAATGAAGCACCGGGCTCTGATACCAATTGATAGTCGCCTAGAGGGGGGGGTGAATAGGGCGAAACTGAAATTTACAAATATAAACACAACTACAAGCCGGGTTAGCGTTAGAAATAAAATCGAGTCCACGAGAGAGGGCGCAAAACAAATCGCAAGCAAACAAAGAGTGTGACACGCGGATTTGTTTTACCGAGGTTCGGTTCTCGCAAACCTACTCCCCGTTGAGGAGGCCACAAAGGCCGGGTCTCTTTCAACCCTTCCCTCTCTCAAACGATCCCTCGGACCGAGTGAGCTTTCTTTTCTCAATCACTTGGAACACAAAGTTCCTACAAGGATCACCACAAGATTGGTGTCTCTTGCCTCAATTACAAGTGAGTTTGATCGCAATGAAGGAATCAAGAAAGCACGATTGAAAAAGCCAAGCGACAAGAGCGACAAATAACACACTGATCACTTTCTCTCTCAAGCCACTAATCACTAATGATCTCTTTTCTCAATTGTGAAACTTGGAGAGGTGGAGGCTTTAAATGTGTCTTGGAATGGATTGCTAGCTCTTGTATTGAATGTTGAAGGTTGGAATGCTTGGATGAAGTGAATGGAGGTGGTTGGGGTTGTATTTATAGCCACCAACCACTTCCTAGCCGTTGGGCCATTCTGCTGAGCGCGGACGGTCCGCGAGCCAGGTCCGGACGGTCCGCCCCTGTAGATCAACGGCTGAAAATGCAACGGTCAGCAGTAACGGCTATATCAACGGCTATATTGCATTTAATGCGACGTCAGATGTCAGACAGAGCCAGTCGCGGACAGTCCGGTTGTGCACCCCGGACGGTCCGCGAGGCCCCCTATAATTCATTTCTCCGAACCCGTTACCTTCGGGTTTTTCGGTTTCTTACCGACCGGACGGTCCGCGCCTGAGGCCGGACGGTCCGTGAGAGGGCTCGGACGGTCTTTCCTTTTCCTCCGGACAGTCCGTAGTGGAAACTTGTATTTTTGCATTGGTTCTGTCCGAGAGTTATTCTAGTGTCGCGGACGGTCCGCCGCAAGGACCCGGACGGTCCGCGCTTGGCCTGTTTTTCCAAAAAGCTTCTCCTGTCCGGAATAATCTACGGTATTCCGGACAGTCGATTTAGTATAGTTATAGATGAACCTTTGGCACCTGTAGAACATATAATCTAGAGCAAACTAGTTAGTCCAATTGTTTGTGTTGGGCGATTCAACCACCAAAACTATTTAGGAACTAGGTGTAAGCCTAATTCCCTTTCAATCTCCCCCTTTTTGGTGATTGATGCCAACACAAATCAAAGCAAATATAAAAGTGCATAATTGAACTAGTTTGCATAATGTAAGTGCAAAGGTTGCTTGAAGTTGAGCCAATACTTGCATGAATTGTTTCTTTCTTATATAACATTTTGGACCACGCTTGCACCACATGTTTTGTTTTTGCAAACTATTTTGTAAATCCTTTTCAAAGTTCTTTTGCAAATAGTCAAAGGTAAATAAGATTTTGCAAAGCATTTTCAAGATTTGAAATTTTTCTCCCCCTTGTTTCAAATGCTTTTCCTTTGACTAAACAAAACTCCCCCTAAATGAGATCCTCCTCTTAGTGTTCAAGAGGGTTTTGATATACCATTTTTGATTGATGAATTGGTCCGTGCTTGGGAGGAAGGGGTATGGACGTATGACCGAGCTACGAAGACAAACTTCAAAATGCATGTTTGGTACCAGTACTCCATGCATGACTTTCCGGCGTATGGGCTATTTTGCGCCTGGTGTGTTCACGGTAAGTTCCCATGCCCAGTTTGCAAGGAAGCTCTTAGGTTCATTTGGTTGAAGAAGGGTGGCAAATATTCGTCATTCGATAAACATCGACAATTTCTCCCTCCTGACCATGCATTCCGACAAGACATCAAGAACTTTACGAAAGGTGTCGTGGTGACAGACCGCCCACCTGCAATGATGACTGGTGCCGAAGTTCGCGAACAGATAGATGGTCTCGTGGCCAACCCAGAAGGTGGTTTTGTGGGATATGGTGAGCAACATATGTGGACACATAAGTCGGGCTTGACTCGGCTCCCCTATTATGATGACCTGCTCCTTCCACACAACATTGACGTGATGCACACTGAAAAGAATGTCGCCGAGGCACTTTGGGCGACAATTATGGAGATTCCTGATAAGTCAAAGGATAACGTAAAGGCAAGAGTGGATCTGGCAGAGTTATGTGATAGACCAAACCAAGAGATGAAGCCGCCTAGTGGTGGTAAGACATGGAGAAGGCCTAAGGCCGATTTCGTCCTGAGCAGGGCCCAGAGGAAGGAAGTACTACAGTGGATCAAGATGTTAATGTTCCCTGATGGGTATGCAGCTAACCTTAGTAGGGGGGTGAACTTATCTACTCTGCGAGTCTTAGGGATGAAGAGTCATGACTTCCACATATGGATTGAACGAATTCTTCCGGCGATGGTTCGAGGCTATGTCCCTGAGCATGTCTGGCTAGCGCTTGCAGAGTTGAGCTATTTCTTTCGCCAGCTTTGTGCAAAAGAGTTAGCTCGGACCATGATTGCAGACTTGGAAAGGATGGCACCCGTGTTACTGTGTAAGCTGGAGAAGATCTTTCCACCCGGCTTCTTCAATCCGATGCAGCATTTGATTATTCATCTCCCATATGAGGCACGAATGGGGGGCCCGTGCAGGGACGTTGGTGCTATCCAATCGAGAGATGTCTAAAGAGTATCCGAAAGAAATGTAGAAATAAATGCAAAATCGAGGCTTCCATTGCAGAGGCATACATACTGGAGGAGGTGTCAAACTTCACAACAACTTACTATGGTGACAAACTGCCGAGCGTGCATAATCCACCCCCTCGTTACAATGATGGCGGCAATGAATCGAACCTCAGCATTTTTCGAGGGCAACTCGGAAGCGCGAGTGGTTCGACCACCAAGACCCTGAGACATGAAGAGTGGCGCCATATCATGCTATATGTATTGACCAACCTTGAAGAGGTGACGCCATACATGGAGCAATTTATTCATGAATTCTGGCGTCGATCAAGGGACCCAACTCCACAGGAATATGATACCCTTCTTAGAAAGGGTGCGGGAAATGGATTGCCCGATTTCATTTCCTGGTTTAAACATAAGGTACGTGCTTAGTTTGTTATTCCAAGTTGCTCTTACGTGCGAATAATATAACAATCTAGCGTGTTTGAACTTGCAGGGCCAAAGAGAGCCGTCTATGAGTGCCGAGTTGAGACAAGTAGCCAATGGCTTTGCCTATAGGGTCAGGAAATTTTCTGGGTATGACATCAATGGATACCGTTTTCGCACAACAAGCTACGACCAAAGTCGGCCCAATCGAAAAACCACGTGTTCTGGAGTCTTTACGCCCGGGCTTGACGAGGTCGAGTATTATGGAAGAATTGAAGAAATATATGAACTCAATTTTTATGGTTCCAAACCTCTTACTCCAGTGATATTCAAATGTCATTGGTTTGACCCTGAAGTTACGAGACGGACACATTCTAATCTTGGGATAGTCGAAATTCGACAGGATTCCACCTTAACAGGAGACGATGTCTACATTGTGGCCCAACAGGCCACACAAGTGTATTATCTTCCATATGCGTGCCAAACGAAACAACATCTTAAGGGTTGGGATGTTGTGTATAAGGTATCACCGCACGCTAAATTACCTGTTCCAAACGATGAAGATTATAACTTAGACCCGGACACATATGACGGAGAGTTCTTCCAAGAAGATGGGCTCGAAGGGCAATTTGAGATAGACTTAACCGAAGCGATCGGAATGGAAGTAGATATTGAAATGGTTGTTGATGACGAGGATGATGAGGTGCAAAATGAGAATGACTTAGAAATACTTGAAGGCAATGCCAATGACGAAGTTGCGCCTTCAGATGATGTTGACTATGAAATGGTTGATAGTGATGATGACACTTATGATCCGGCTAACCCGGACACATATGAAGATTATTTTTAATCGATGTAATGCTATATTTCATTTATTTTGCATATGTTTCTAAATACATATTTTTTTATCTGTGCTTAATTGTTTACTCTTAATTGCAGGTTGTTGGACAAAGATGGTGGGCGGTGGGACGAGGACGAGGAGGGGGAGGGGGAGGGGGAGGAGGAGCACCCGTAGGACGGAGGAGGAGGCGCAGCAGGACGACGCTGTACAGCAGCAGGTGGAGCAGCAAGCCGCTGTCGATGCGGCACAGCAGGACGACGACGATGCGGCGCAGCAGGACGACGACGACGACGCCGCCGCTCAGCAGGGCGTCTCAGGTTCTGGCTCCTCAGGTTCGAGGAGTATCTACCTGCGAGGTCCCGCGAGCCTACCTAAGCGACCCATTCTTCGTGACAGACGTCCCCTCATACGACCCGATGGAGAGAGGTAGGTAACTTTAGATGTTGTTGCTGCTTTTTCATATTATATGTTCAAATTAATAATAGAAACTAATACTTCATCTTAATCACTTCGACAGGTCTTGGATGGTTTTGGAGACTGCAGGGGGTCACGGCCGCAACCCCAATGGCATCCTCGGCCTTCTATGCCGGGAACACTTCCCTGGGCTTGTCGAGTACGCCGGAGTGACGAGCCCAGCGTACACCTTCGACCACTACGCCGTCGCCCCCGATGCAGTAGATCGGGACGGCAGACAATTCAACAACAAGGCGGAGCGGGTCAAGCAAGAGCTGTGGGTAAGTCTTCCTCGCACTATATTGTTTAATAAGTCGCATTTGTTGCATATTCTTTAAATAATGTATGGATACATCGTCTTTGTATGTAGGATTTCTTCAGGTGCGATGCTGGATACGAGGCCAGGGCGGATGTGGTGTCTACGACGTGCTGTAAGAAGCTCGT
This sequence comes from Zea luxurians, assembly GCA_029449295.1. Taxonomy (NCBI): domain Eukaryota; kingdom Viridiplantae; phylum Streptophyta; class Magnoliopsida; order Poales; family Poaceae; genus Zea; species Zea luxurians. The sequence continues at coordinate 77,966,153 of JAOPSE010000004.1, read as the reverse complement.
CGTGGACATGCACTACGAGGCGCGCATCCAGGCCATCGTCACTTACCACGGCTCCGTCCTTGGGGAGAAGGTGAACAAGAAGGACGCCCGAACCATGTCATTGACTGCGGACCAGTACTTGCAGGTAAATACAAAACTTTATTATTGGTACTAAATATGCTTATTCTTATCTTCTGATATGCGGTGTACTTATATTTTTTTAGATGATTCCTCATTGGTGCGCCGCGCATCCTGAGTGCTGGGAGAAGATGGTGCAGAGGTGGTGCTCGGCTGAGTGGGACGAGGCGCACAACGCTAGCCGGGAACGGCGTTTGCTGATGCAAGGTCCCTCCCACCATCAAGGCAGCCGCAGCCTGGGCAAATACGCGGAAGCATGGGTACGCGCTCTTTTTTATTTAGGTATATAACTTTCGATTAGACATGATTTCTAACCATATCGTTGGTTTTCTCGCAGTCGGCGGCACATGGTGGCGCGCCTTGCTCCACGTTCTCGGCATATGCCATGGCCCACAAGGGGAAGGCGACGTCCGACGTCACCTACAACCCGGATGACGGGCCCGAGGCGTACACCAACCCCGCCATCCACAGCCGACTCAGTGAGTACACCGCAATGGCCAAGGAGGTCCATGGGCCAGATTACGATCCGAGGACCGAGGACATCGACGGAGATGTCCTCATGAGGGTCGGAGGAGGCAAGAGGCATGGGCGGTACTGGATTGCCGACGGGGCAATCGACTCGTCCTCCACTCCCACTCTCTCTCAGGTGCGAGCAAGGAGCACGAGCGCGAGCCCAGCCATACGACCTCGGCAGGACACCTCACAGCATCGTATCCAGCAACTCCAGGTTATTCCTTATCTATTCATCGTTCATTAATTTTTATATATCTTCTCTTTGCATTATCGTAACATTAGGGCGAAATATTACAGACTCAGCTAGATGATGAGAGGAGGCAACGTGAGGAGCTGGAGAAGAGGATGGCGGATTTGTTCGCGTACGTGCAGAGCCTTGGCGCCGCACAGGGTCATGCTCCACCACCTCCGTTGTTCCCTGCAACTGACCCTGCTGCGTTCACTACTCCTGTGAGTATCAAAATTTTAGTACTGCATGATATATATTCATATGTTCTCACACATACAATCTATTCTCTGTGCAGGGTCAATCGGCGGCGTCGAACAACCCTCATGCTTCGTCCAGCCCTTCGCCGAACCAGTCCAGATGCCCACCTCGTTGATGATCCAGACTTGGTCTTGTGAGTGTTGGTGATGTTTGGCTACTGACACTTTGTGATATATATGTGACGGTTGGTGATGTTTGGCTAGTGATCCAGACTTGGTAAATACACATACTTGTATTTGTGAGACTTATATTAGTGACACTTTGTGATATATATGGTGTTGATGATAAATGTGTTCATTCTGTGATGCGATTGATATATAATGTGATGTGAATGATATATATCTTTTGTTTGTTTGGATGGAACAGCAAAAACAAATAAAAAAGGGACATCCTGGTCACTTTGCCGAGTGTAACACTCGGCAAAGGGTTCTTTGCCGAGTGCTATGACCATGGCACTCGGCAAAGAAGGCAACCTGGGAACCGGTAAAGCCATCTTTGCCGAGTGCTGACCATGGCACTCGGCAAAGAAGGCAACCTGGGAACCGGTAAAGCCGTCTTTGCCGAGTGCTGAAAATGGCACTCGGCAAAGAAGGCAACCTGGGAACCGGCAAAGATGTCTTTGCCGAGTGCTGACCATGGCACTCGGCAAAGAAGGCAACCTGGGAACCGGTAAAGCCGTCTTTGCCGAGTGCTGAAAATGGCACTCGGCAAAGAAGGCAACCTGGGAACCGGCAAAGATGTCTTTGCCGAGTGCTGACCATGGCACTCGGCAAAGAAGGCAACCTGGGAACCGGTAAAGATGTCTTTGCCGAGTGCCACAGCCAAGGCACTCGGCAAAGGGACTGGCAAAGGGGCCCACTGGAGGGTTCTTTGCCGAGTGCCAGTCCACCAGACACTCGGCAAATAAACCTCCTTTGCCGAGTGTCGCCGTGGGCACTCGGCGAAGGATCCGTCACCGTCACTTGGCGCCGTGACGGTGACTTTTCTTTGCCGAGTGCCAATGGCACTCGGCAAAGTCTTTGCCGAGTGCCCGACAAAAAGTACTCGGCAAAGATGCTGTTGCCGATGTACAGTTCGCCGAGCGTTCTTTGCCGAGTGTAACACTCGGCAAAGCGTTTGCCGAGTGTATAATAGACTTTGCCGTGTGTCTCAGACACACGGCAAAGAAGCTGATTCCGGTAGTGCGAGAGACATGAGATGAGTTTAGTTTTATATTCAATGGTTCATTTATGTTTCTATTTAAAATGGTCTCGTTTTTATCTTCTCTTAGAATTTCAAGGTAACATTCCAGAGAAGTGTCATTTTATAGATGAAGGTTCAAACTTCCTAATCTATATTACCTTGTTTTTGATATCATATAGCGATAAAAAACAAGTGACCAGCAATTAGTTAGTTGCCCGTGCCTATGATTTCTATATATTATATACAGTTTTTTTATATATGTGCACTTTATTTGATATTTCGTTGGCGATGCTCGCTACACGCGCATGGAGAGGGAGACCACGCACGATAAAACTTCTGCTTTACATTAGTAAGGATTAACAATATTCGGACCTAATAATGATACTAACTTAACACAAATTGATCTTCCAAACAACTAGACTTTACCAGACAAGTTCACTCCTGCATAATTAAAAAAAAAGAACTAGACTTTACCAGACTAACACTAATATAATGGATTCACACAATAACTAGAGTTCAGATTAGTTCCCACTTGCATGATAAGAGAGAGAGAGAGAGAGTTTTTTTTATAAGGAAACGTTATTGCCTGAGCATTGAGCTGATACCAACCACCAGGACTTGTCTTTCTTCCCAGTTTCTTTTAATTTAGCAGTGTCTACACTAGTTTAATCAATGAACTTCGGTGACTTGTGTACGTCAATATCTATCCTTGTGATTATCTGGCACGCACACACCGGCCCCTATACCAACCAGGTCTTCGTCTTTTTTTTTCTAGCTTCATTCAGCCGTGTCGACCTTGCTAGTAGTTTATTAAGCTTTGTTTGACTAGTTGTGTTTAATAAGCTTCTTTTATCTTTAGATTGCTTGCGTACGCCAATATTTATCGTTGTGATTATTACCTGGCAGACGTCATATACCAACTAGGCCTTGAATTTTTCCAGTTCCATTTAGCTCTGTCCTTGTACTGGTATAATTAACAAGCGTTGGTTGCTTGTGTACGTCAACATTTATCATTGTAGTTACGCGGCATACACTCATACCGACCACACCAGTGCAGATTTAATTTTTTAAGGTTAGTTTGCAAGCCATAAAACCGGAGGGGATTGTGAGGCTAAAATTCCCTTCGGTTTTCGGACTCGCAAACTAACCATTAGGGATAACTCTGGAAGCCGTCTCCGTTACCTCGTCGCCGTAACGGCCGTTTTTCTTTGCCGAGTGCTCCCTGGCACTCAGCAAATCTCTTTGTCGAGTGCCCGAGAAAAAGTACTCAGCAAAGAAGGCTTTGCCGATGTACTGTTTGCTAAGCCTTTTTTTTCGAGTGCAACACTCGGTAAAGCCTTTGCCGAGTGTTTTTGGGGCTTTGCCGAGTGTTTCGGGCACTCGGCAAAGCGTCCGTTTCCGGTAGTGATCGAGAGGCAGCTCAGTCTAAAACCGTCTCTATAAATAAATCGCTCTAAAAACAAACCGTCACTAGGAATGTAATTTGTATTTGTACATACGGCCGGCCGCGCTAGTTTTAATCGTCGGTACAAAATCCACTATCTTTAGAGGTGCCTTTTGATGTAGCCGCCTCTACGAACGGATTTTGAGGCCGGCTAGATCTAAATCTAATTTTTATGTCAATTTTTATTCTGCAATCAGTGTTAATCAATATCATCGATAGTGATGCGTCCTCTATTTTGACGACCTTAAAATTAATTTACAGACGATTGGACCTATAGTTGTCTCTAAAAATACGTGTAGCACAGTACAATCTAAAATTTTCAAACGATCTCAAACACAGGAACATCAAAATCAAAGTTATAGATCTCAAAGTACTATAATTTTTTGTCAAAAATTAATGTCAAACTCAATTTATTTTCATCAACTTTAAAACATTTTAAATTGAAAGTTGAAATATTGATTTTTAAAGTTTACGACACAATTATATTCCAATTTTTTTCTATTACGGTAGGAATGAATTTGCAAACAATTGATAAAAGGAGGAACAATGATGCAAGAGTATGAACATCTGTTTACGGGGTGAGTTAACATCATTAAGTACTAATAATGGAATAGGGAGAAGTTGTTTATTTCTTTTATATAAAAAAAAGAGAGACATACATACAAATTTAAAAAACAGAGGTAAAAATGGAGTTGCATCTTGGAGTAGAGGCAACCATGCAGTTAAGGGCCTGTTTGGCATGGTTCAAGAGCAAAACTCTAAGGAGAAGCTGATCAGAGTATGTCAAACACCCTAACTCCAGAGTTGTAAACTCTACGGAGTTTTTGGAGCTGCAGTACAATTTTTTGGAGTACCTCTTTTGCTGCTCCGAAAACTCCAAAAAAGCAACCTAGTCATGGAGTTTTGAGTTATTTACTCGTCACTGCCACCAGTTATGAGAAAGAATCTAAACTCTGGAGCAGAAATTCTCCACGCAGAGTTTTGGAGTAGAGCTGCTCTAGGGTGGAGCAGAGCCATGTCAAACACGCCCTAATTAATGGCTATGTGGGTATACCAAAATAGGTACAAGTGTATTTTTTCTATAGTTTTTTTATGTGGTTGGTATTTTATCAACATGCATAAGGGTATTTATGTTCTTGTATGATATGGCAACTTTTATGCCTTAAGAACAAACGTGGAGGCTACTTTTTAGCCAATACTAATAGAGACCATTCTTTATTTGATCACTACTAATGTTCCTAGTTTATTTCTTGACCCTCAAAATATAAATCTTCCCTATTTGAAACTGGTAAATTAGGTTCCCTCTATGACACTACCGTTAGAGATACTAAATTTTATATAAAAAAGATAATTTTATTTCTATTGAATAATTATTTATATATGAATACTTATAATAATTATTACAAGTATTCATACATTAATAATTATTCAATAAGGGTACAGTCATTTTCATATGAAAGTTACCATTGTTAGAGGTTAGAACTAACGTTGTCATATATGGAACCAAATTTACATCCAATGTCAACCAATGTCAAGTAGGGAAGATTTACATTTAGAGGGCCAAGAGCCAAGAACCAGAAACTTTGTTAGTGTCAAATAAGGAATTGTCTCTAATATATATGATTTATAAAAACAAACCTCGCTATCTTTTCAAAACTATCTACATGGCGTACTTAAGTGTCACATCATCCTCTAATAAATGCTACAATACCTTCTTCTAATATAAACTTAAAACTTACTATTTTCAGCCTACTACCATACAAAGCATTAATATTATACTATTTGTTTGCCTTCACATTCTCACATAATTCGGTCTAATATTCTTTAAATGTTTTTATCTTAATCATACATTAGCTTACCTAGTTTTGGCATCATATCTATTACATTTAATTATGGGACAATTTATTCCTAGGAAAATATTGTAGCGACGTGTGGTATTCTTCTAGTATAGTAGTTTATTATCCCACATTGCATCTTCTATTGTTAATGGATCAGTGTTCTTTCTAGATTAACATGGAAAATTGATTTGTAACATGGTTCATTGAACCCTTTGTTATTATTGTAATAGAAACTTACATATAAATGTTTACCATCTTAGGTAGTACATCAGCTTCTTTTTATAAGCCTTTCTCATGTGAGAACAAGTTTTTTGAATAATAGTTACTCTCGCTACTGCAAAACACACCATCCCTCTAGCCCATCGTCGTCGGGTATGCTAGAGCTAGTGGTGAGCCAACTTCACTTCTATGTCATAAGCCTAGAATCCAAAGAATGATTAGGATCTTATTAACCTAACAATGAAAGCACATCACTATCGGGTTATGGATTGGACCAATAGTGCTCTATCATTATATTCATCTACCCTCATTACTCAGTTCTTCACCATTAAATCTAGCCACCTATTATGTCTAGATATAAATAGGGCCCAGTGTTCTTCCTTGCTCCCAAGGTGTCAGATAGCAATCAATAGGTTCCTCTAGATGTACTTTTATAGCCGTTAGCATTTTTATGCTCAATTGGTCTATTCCACAAGCATACTGCATACATTATATCGATGCAACACTTTAATTCGGAGTATTCCTAGTATCATATTTATATGCCCAGGGAAAGTATAAGACAAAGGTAGTTTATCAATAGAGTTTGTGGCTAACTATGGACAATCACCAACTTAAACATGGGTAATACCGATATAGTAAAAAAGGGAGAGAGATGACAAAGTATAGATAAGTAAATAAGCGTTGTAACTAGTGGGAGACCACGGAGTGACTATATGAATCCTATGTTACTTCTAATCTAGCACAACATGAGCTAAACCAATGGTCATACAAGCTTATCAAGATATAGCCAAATAATTCATAATAGTGCTTTGGGGCAGACTGGCCCGAACTTCACCCAAAAAGGGTTGATTAGGGTAAAGTGTCGTAAGACCTATGTTTTAATAACTAGCTCCAACATGGTGGAATACAAAGAATGGACAGGGTTGTCACCACATACCACTAACTATCTAAAGAGCTAGCCACAATCCAAGGTACCCTATAGTATAAGCATCACATTTCCACTATTTGATACTTTAGAGCACCTAGAGGGGGGTGAATAGGTGATCCTGTAAAACTCGAAACTTAATGCCACAAAACTTGATTAGATGTTAGCACAATAAAGCCAAGTGGCTAGAGAGGAGTTCTTGCAAAACACAATAACCACAAGAAGATCAACACAGATAGGCACAGTGGTTTATCCCGTGGTTCGGCCAAGTCCAACACTTGCCTACTCCACGTTGTGGCGTCCCAACAAACGAGGCTTGCACTCAACCCCTCTTAAGCGGTCCAAAGACCCACTTGAATACCACGGTGTTTTGCTTTGTTTACTATATCTCGCTTGCGAGGAATCTCCACAACTTGGAGCCTCTCGTCCTTACACTTTGATTATCACAAAGAAGCACAGAAGTAGGGATGGGATGAGCAACGCACACAAGACACGAAATTAGAGCAACAACACGCACACAAGTCACAACACGAGCTCTCAACATAACTCAATGAGTTCTCTACTCAAATGGAGCTCTAATTGCTATCACAAAGAATCGAATGCGCGGAATTGAAGTCTTGGTGCTTAGAAATGCTTAGAGAATGCTTGGTGTACTCCTCCATGCGCCTAGGGGTCCCTTTTATAGCCCTAAGGCAGCTAGGAGCCGTTGAGAGCATTCCTGGAAGGCAATTCTTGCCTTCTGTCGCCTGGCGCATCGGACAGTCCGGTGCACCACCGGACACTGTCCGGTGCGGATTTCTTTCCTTCTGTAGCACAGCCGACCATTGAAGATCCAGAGCCGTAGGCGCACCGGACACTGTCCGGTGCACCCTTCAGACCGTTGGCCTGGCCACGCGTCACGCGCGGATTACACGGCCGACCGTTGGCCTGGCTGACCGTTGGCTCACCGGACAGTCCGGTGCACCACCGGACAGTCCGGCGAATTATAGCCGTACGCCATTAATCGCTTCCCGAGAGCGACGACTTCGCCTGTGAATGGCTCACCGGACAGTCCGGTGCACCACCGGACAGTCCGGTGATTTATAGCCGTACGCCGTTGATTGATTCCCGAGAGCGGCGACTTCGCCTGTGAATGGCTCACCGGACAGTCCGGTGCACCACCGGACAGTCCGGTGATTTATAGCCGTACGCCGTTGATCGCTTCCCGAGAGCGGCCAGTTGACAGTCGCCAGCCTGGCGCACCAGACACTATCCGGTGCACCACCGGACAGTCCGGTGCACCCAGACTGCGCAGAGTCTTGGCTGCATAGCCAAGTCTTTTCCAAATTGGTCTTTTCCTGTTTCTAGCACTTAGACACAATACATTAGTCTCTAAAACAATGTACTAAGTCTTAGAAACATACCTTTACTCTTGATTTGCACTTTGTCCATCAATTGGCATAGATTAACACTTAAGCACTTGTGTTGGCACTCAATCACCAAAATACTTAGAAATGGCCCAAGGGCACATTGCCCTTTCAATCTCCCTCTTTTTGGTGATTTATGCCAACACAACAAAAAGAAACTAAAGAAGTGCAACATCAATGCAAATGAGAACACAAATTTGTTTTGATTCAAATTTGGCATATTTGGATCATTCTTTGCCACCACTTGGTTTTGTTTTTGCAAATCAACCTCAATTTCCTATCTCTAAGTCAAACATACTTGTTGAGACATAAAGAGAGTTGTTCCCAGAGAAATTGATCAAAGATTTCAAAAACTCCCCCTTTTTCCAATAATCAACTATTCTCCCCACAAGAAGCCAACTTTTGACAAAAGAGACAACAAGAGAGTTTTGACAAACCAAAAGCTCTATTCTATTATTTTCAAAATTCTCAAGTGGTAGCTGATCCATTTATTGCTTTGGCCTTATTTGCTCCCCCTTTGGCATCAAGCACCAAAACGGGATCAATCTTGGCCCTTAAACCCCATTGCCTCACCAAAATCTTCAAATAAGAGTACCAAGGCAAATAAGGATATTGAGATGGACTTGGAGTAAGTTACCCTCTCATCGGAGTGCAGTAGAAGTCTTGCATGGTCCAAGTCCACCTTTCCCGTTCAATCCACCTTTGAGACTAAATCAAGCAAACTCAAGCACACGGTTAGTCTCAAAGGGTCAAGTTGTAGCACATCTCCCCCTAAATATGTGCATCACTCACACATGGACTTTTGAGGTCCGGGGAGTGTTTGTACAACTTGAGCACCATAAATAAACAACAAAATGCATAAGGAACATGATCAAAGGCATAAGGAACATGATCAAAGACATTTAGCTCACTATGCAGCCTGCAAAAGGTCTTCTCATCTAAAGGCTTGGTAAAGATATCGGCTAGCTGGTTCTCGTTGCTAATATAGAACACTTCGATATCTCCCTTTTGCTGGTGGTCTCTCAAAAAGTGATGCCGGATGTCAATGTGCTTTGTGCGACTGTGCTCAACAGGATTGTCCGCTATGCGGATAGCACTCTCATTGTCACATAGGAGTGGGACTTTGCTTAGATTGTAGCCAAAGTCATGGAGGGTTTGCCTCATCCAAAGTAGTTGCGCGCAACACTGTCCTGCGGCAACATACTTGGTCTCAGCGGTGGATAGGGCAACGGAAGTTTTTTTCTTAGAACTCCATGACACCAGGGACCTTCCTAAGAATTGGCACGTCCCTGATGTACTCTTCCTATCGACCTTACATCCAGCATAATCGGAGTCTGAATATCCAATTAAGTCAAAGGTAGACCCCTTTGGATACCAGATCCCGAAGCAAGGCGTAGCGACTAAATATCTAAGAATTCGCTTCACAGCCATTAAGTGACACTCCCTTGGATCGGATTGAAATCTAGCACACATGCATACACTAAGCATAATATCCGGTCTACTAGCGCATAGATAAAGCAAAGAACCTATCATGGACCGGTATGCTTTTTGATCAACGGACTTACCTCCTTTGTTGAGGTCGACGTGTCCGTCAGTTCCCATCGGAGTCTTTGCGGGCTTGGCGTCCTTCATCCCAAACCGCTTTAGCAAGTCTTGCGTGTACTTCGTTTGGGAGATGAAGGTGCCGTCCTTGAGTTGCTTCACTTGGAACCCAAGGAAGTAGTTCAACTCGCCCATCATCGACATCTCAAACTTTTGAGTCATCACCCTACTAAACTCTTCACAAGACTTTTGGTTAGTAGAACCAAATATTATGTCATCGACATAAATTTGGCACACAAATAAGTCACCATCACAAGTCTTAGTGAATAAAGTTGGATCGGCTTTCCCAACCTTGAAAGCATTAGCAATTAAAAAGTCTCTAAGGCATTCATACCATGCTCTTGGGGCTTGGTTAAGTCCATAGAGCGCCTTAGAGAGCTTACATACGTGGTCGGGGTACCGTTCATCCTCGAAGCCAGGGGGTTGCTCCACGTACACCTCCTCCTTGATTGGCCCGTTGAGGAAGGAGCTCTTCACATCCATTTGGAACAACCTGAAAGAATGGTGAGCGACATATGCTAGCAAAATACGAATGAACTCTAGCCTAGCCACAGGAGCAAAAGTCTCCTCAAAGTCCAAACCTGCAACTTGGGCATAACCTTTTGCCACAAGTCGAGCCTTGTTCCTTGTCACCACCCCGTGCTCGTCTTGTTTGTTGCGGAACACCCACTTGGTTCCCACAAAATTTTGCTTAGGACGAGGCACCAGTGTCCAAACTTCATTTCTCTTGAAATTGTTGAGCTCTTCTTGCATGGCCAACACCCAGTCCAGATCTAGCAAGGCCTCTTCTACCCTGAAAGGCTCAATAGAAGAGACAAAGGAGTAATGCTCACAAAAATTAACTAATCTAGAACGAGTAGTTACTCCCTTGCTAATGTCACCCAAAATTTGGTCGACGGGATGATTCCTTTGAATCGTTGCCCGAACTTGGGTTGGAGGTGCCGGTTGTGCTTCTTCCTCCATCACATGATCATCTTATGCTCCCCCTTGATCACACGCCTTCTCTTGATGAACCTGTTCATCATCTTGAGTTGGGGGATGCACCATTGTTGAGGAACAGGGTTGATCTTGCTCCTTTTGTTCCTGTGGCCGCACTTCTCCAATCGCCATGGTGCGTATTGCGGCCGTTGGAACGTCTTCTTCATCTACATCATCAAGATCAACAACTTGCTCTCTTGGGGAGCCATTAGTATCATCAAATACAACGCCGCTAGAGACTTCAACCAAACTCGATGATTTGTTGAAGACCCTATACGCCTTTGTATTTGAGTCATAACCTAACAAAAACTCTTCTACAATTTTGGGAGCAAATTTAGAATTTCTACCTTTCTTTACTAGAATATAACATTTGCTCCCAAATACACGAAAGTAAGACACATTGGGTTTGTTACCGGTTAGAAGCTCATACGAAGTCTTCTTGAGGAGGCGATGAAGGTACACCCGGTTTATGGCATGACAAGCCGTGTTCACGGCTTCCGACCAAAATCGCTCGGGCGTCTTGAATTCTCCAAGCATTGTCCTCGCCATGTCAATGAGCGTCCTGTTCTTCCTCTCTACCACACCGTTTTGCTGTGGTGTGTAGGGAGCGGAGAACTCGTGCTTGATCCCTTCCTCCTCAAGGTACTCCTCCACTTGAAGGTTCTTGAACTCGGACCCGTTGTCACTCCTTATCTTCTTCACCTTGAGCTCAAACTCATTTTGAGCTCTCCTTAGGAAGCGCTTGAGGGTCCCTTGGGTTTCAGATTTATCCTGTAAGAAGAATACCCAAGTGAAGCGGGAAAAATCATCAACTATAACAAGACCATACTTACTTCCCCCTATACTTAGATAGGCGACGGGTCCAAAGAGGTCCATATGAAGCAACTCCAAAGGTCTTGATGTGGTCATCACATTTTTGGTATGATGAGAGCTTCCCACCTATTTGCCTTCTTGACAAACTGCACAAGGTCTATCTTTTTCGAAAGTAACATTTGTTAGACCTATCACATGTTCTCCCTTTAGAAGTTTGTGAAGGTTCTTCATCCCCACATGTGCTAAGCGGCGATGCCACAGCCAGCCCATGCTAGTCTTAGCAATTAAGCATGCATCTAGACCGGCCTCCTCTTTTGCAAAATCAACTAAATAGAGTTTGCCGTCTAATACACCCTTAAAAGCTAATGAACCATCACTCCTTCTAAAGACAGACACATCTACATTTGTGAATAAGCAGTTATATCCCATATTACAAAGCTGACTCACAGACAACAAGTTATATCCAAGCGACTCAACTAAAAACACATTGGAAATGGAGTGCTCGGATGAAATAGCTATTTTTCCTAACCCTTTCACCTTGCCTTGATTCCCGTCACCGAATATGATTGAGTCTTGAGAATCTTTGTTTTTGACGTAGGAGGTGAACATCTTCTTCTCCCCCGTCATGTGGTTTGTGCATCCGCTGTCGATAATCCAGCTTGATCCCCCGGATGCATAAACCTGCAAGGCAAATTTAGGCTTGGGTCTTAGGTACCCAACTCTTGTTGGGTCCTACAAGGTTAGTGACAATATCCTTAGGGACCCAAATGCAAGTTTTATCTCCCTTGCATTTTGCCCCTAATTTCCTAGCAATCACCTTTCTATCCTTTCTACAAATTGCAAAAGAAGCATTGCAAGCATGATAAATTGTAGAAGGTTCATTAATTTTCCTAGGAACATGAGCAACATTTCTCCTAGGCATATGATGAATGACATTTCTCCTAGACATATCTCTATTATGCACATAGGAAGAACTTGAAGCAAACATTGCATTTGAATCATAAGCATTACAACTCCTATCATGATGAACATTTCTAGAAAATTTCCTATCATAAATAAATGCCTGATTCTTTTGAGCACTATTAGCCATAGGGGCCTTCCCTTTCTCCTTGGTAGAGATGGGAGCCTTATGGCTTGTTAAGTTCTTGGCTTCCTTCTTAAAGCCAAGCCCATCCTTAATTGAGGGGTGTCTACCAATAGTGTAGACATCCCTTGCAAATTTTAGTTTGTCAAATTCACTCTTGCTAGTCTTAAGTTGGGCATTAAGACTAGCCACTTCATCATTTAACTTTGCAATAGAAACTAGGTGTTCACTACAAGCATCAATATTAAAATCCTTACACCTATTGCAAATCACAACATGTTCTATACAAGAGTTAGATTTATTTGCTGCTTCTAGTTTTGCATTCAAATCATCATTAACACTTTTTAAACTAGAAATTGTCTCATGGCAAGTAGATAGTTCACAAGAAAGCATTTCATTCCTTTTAACTTCTAAAGCAAGAGATTTTTGTGCCTCTACAAATTTATCATGTTCTTCATACAAGAGATCCTCTTGCTTTTCTAACAATCTATTCTTATCACTCAAAGCATCAATCAATTCATTAATCTTATCAATTTTTGTTCTATCTAAGCCCTTGAACAAACTAGAGTAATCTATTTCATCATCGCTAGATTTATCATCACTAGAAGAAGCATAAGTAGACTTTCGAGTACATACCTTCTTCTCCTTCGCCATGGGGCATGTGTGACGCTCGTTGGGGAAGAGGGATGATTTGTTGAAGGCGGTGGCGGCGAGTCCTTCATTGTCGGAGTCGGATGAGGAGCAATCCAAATCCCACTCCTTTCCAAGATGTGCCTTGCCCTTTGCCTTCTTGTAGTTCTTCTTCTTTTCCCACTTTCCACTCTTCTTTTCCTGGTCACTCTCATTATCGGGACAATTAGCAATAAAATGACCAATCTTACCACATTTGAAGCAGGAGCGCTTCCCCTTCATCTTGTTCTTGTTGGGATGCTCCTTGCGGCCCTTTAGCGCCGTCTTGAAGCGCTTGATGATGAGGGCCATCTCTTCCTCATTTAGCCCCGCCGCCTCAACTTGCGCCACCTTGCTAGGTAGTGCCTCCTTGCTACTCGTTGCCTTGAGAGCAATGGCTTGAGGCTCATGCATCGTCGACGTATCTTGCCTCCTTGATCATCATCCGCCCGCTTACACATTTTCCAAGTACTTCTTCGGGAGACATCTTGGTGTACCTGGGATTCTCACGAATATTGTTTACAAGATGTGGATCAAGGACAGTAAAAGACCTTAGCATTAGGCGGACGATGTCGTGATCCGTCCATCGTGTGCTTCCATAGCTCCTTATTTTGTTGATGAGGGTCTTGAGCCGGTTGTACATTTGGGTTGGCTCCTCTCCCCTGATCATTGCGAACCTCCCAAGTTCGCCTTCCACCAACTCCATCTTGGTGAGCATGGTGACATCATTTCCCTCATGTGATATCTTGAGGGTGTCCCAGATCTGCTTGGCATTGTCCAAGCCGCTCACCTTATTGTATTCTTCCCTGCACAAAGATGCTAAAAGGACAGTAGTGGCTTGTGCATTTTTATGGATTTGTTCATTGATGAACATGGGACTATCCGAACTATCAAAGTGCATTCCATTTTCTACTACCTCCCATATACTTGGATGGAGAGAGAACAAGTGGCTACGCATTTTGTGACTCCAAAATCCGTAGTCCTCTCCATCAAAGTGAGGGGGTTTACCGAGTGGTATGGAAAGCAAATGAGTATTGGAACTTTGCGGAATACGAGAATAATCAAAGGAAAAATTTGAATTAACCGTCTTCTTTTTCTCGTAGTCGTTGTCGTCGTCCTTTTGGGAAGAAGAGGACTCGTCGCTGTCGTCGTAGTAGATGATCTCCTTGACGCGCCTCGTTTTCTTCTTCTTCCTGTCTTTTCTTTTGTGACTCGTGCCCGAGTCAGTAGGCTTGTCATCCTTTGGATCATTGACGAAAGACTCCTTCTCCTTATCATTGACCACCATCCCCTTGCCCTTAGGATCCATCTCTTCGGGCGATTAGTCCCTCACGTGAAGAGAATGGCGCCGATACCAATTGAGAGCACCTAGAGGGAGGGTGAATAGGTGATCCTGTAAAACTCAAAACTTAATGCCACAAAACTTGATTAGATGTTAGCACAATAAAGCCAAGTGGCTAGAGAGGAGTTCTTGCAAAACACAATAACCACAAGAAGATCAACACAGATAGGCACAGTGGTTTATCCCGTGGTTCGGCCAAGTCCAACACTTGCCTACTCAAGGCAGCTAGGAGCTGTTGAGAGCATTCCTGGAAGGCAATTCTCGCCTTCTGTCGCCTGGCGCACCGGACAGTCTGGTGCACCACCGGACACTGTCCGGTGCGGATTTCTTTCCTTCTGTGGCGCAGCCGACCGTTGAAGATCCAGAGCCGTTGGCGCACCGGACACTATCCGGTGCACACCGGATAGTCCGGTGCCCCCTTCAGATCATTGGCCCGGCCACTCGTCACGCGCGGATTACGCGGCCGACCGTTGGCCTGGCTGACCGTTGGCTCACCGGACAGTCCGGTGCACCACCGGACAGTCCGGTGAATTATAGCCGTACGCCGTTAATCGCTTCCCGAGAGCGACGACTTCACCTGTGAATGGCTCACCGGACAGTCCGGTGATTTATAGTCGTACGCCGTTGATCGCTTCCCGAGAGCGGCGACTTCGCCTGTGAATGGCTCACCGGACAGTCCGGTGCACCACCAGACAGTCCGGTGATTTATAGTCGTACGCCGTTGATCGCTTCCCGAGAGCGGCCAGTTGACAGTCGCCAGCCTGGCGCACCGGACACTGTCCGGTGCACCCAGACTGCGCAGAGTCTTGGTTGCATAGCCAAGTCTTTTCCAAATTGGTCTTTTCTTGTTTCTAGCACTTAGACACAATACATTAGTCTCTAAAACAATGTACTAAGTCTTAGAAACATACCTTTACTCTTGATTTGCACTTTGTCCATCAATTGGCATAGATTAACACTTAATCACTTGTGTTGGCACTCAATCACCAAAATACTTAGAAATGGCCCAAGGGCACATTTCCCTTTCAATACTACTCTAATGTCACGCTAAAACTAGAGCACCAACTAGTGATGAGGAACTCACACTATTAGGAACTACTAAACAAAACAAAATATAACAAGTATAACAAAAGCTCAAAGCTAGTATATAAAATAAGTAGAGTTGAAAGACTACTAGAAAAGATAGCAATGTATTGTGATAACACTAGTCTTACAAATAGGATATAAGAACATTACCAAAGACTCTAAAGACCACTTCTGAACTATGAGTAGAGGTTAACTTACTCTCACTCCCACT
Source organism: Zea luxurians (assembly GCA_029449295.1). Taxonomy (NCBI): domain Eukaryota; kingdom Viridiplantae; phylum Streptophyta; class Magnoliopsida; order Poales; family Poaceae; genus Zea; species Zea luxurians. The sequence continues at coordinate 77,950,237 of JAOPSE010000004.1, read as the reverse complement.
ACTAGCCTAACTAAAGAAGTGATCAATAGTGGATACTTCTTATCTTTTGGACATGGTACTCTACTTGTCTATTTTACAAATGAGCTAAACACCACTATTTATAGTACATAAGAGTGGGTGTATTTGTAGTTAAATTAGAGGCAATTGAGCTAACAAGGGGGTCAGGTGATACCTATGGCATCAATGACCCTTGAATTTCTTCGATAAAGCATCTAAGGTCTTTAATGACTCATCCATGGTGGTGTGGCACTATCCTAAGTCAGTTATATGGAGGTTGTGGGATTCTTTCACCGACCTATGGACTCATTGATCCTTGGATCCCTCCATGGAGGCCCTTGGATCAAACCAACAAGGAATCAACATGTAGATATATTCCATTTTTTGTTTCTTTGCCAAACACATGGATCATTGATGTGGAGCTGGCAGGGGACATTGAGCAACATGGGGTTGACCGACCTGACCAGTTAGACCATGGGGCTTATGCCTCCTTTTTCTAGACTCTCGGTGCTTCATTTCTTCATAATTTATGAAGTTCTTCCTCCATTCAAATATTTTCAAGCACAAGTGGAACCATATTAGTTTAAAAAATCATGTTATGTTGATTTATCCCTTTCTTTGTTGTATTATTGATGGATAAAATTGGCATTTAGTATTAATCAATAGTAGTCCCATGGAGGTCCATCATGTTGAGTCCTAGCTTCATCCTAAGTTCTTCCTTCGAGCTTCTCTAGAAAGAACCCTATTTTAGGAGAAAGTCTTCCACATACCCTGTAATAATCATGGACCCTAGTTAAGGTTTAGTGATTTTGGTGGTTGATTAACAATATAACCAATGAAACCAACAATATTTTCTACTACATAAGTTCTTAGTTATAGGGATGTAAATGATAGACTTATCCTAGTCTAAGGTATAGTGATTAAGCGCTCAACACCCTAAAGGAATAATATTAAAGATGAGTATTGAGGATCATAGAAGACATGAGAGAAGCTAAAGACATTAAGGAAGATAAATCTAGACAAAAGAGCGTAGGATTCAACATAGAAGGGCACTGAAAGAAGCACTAGAGGTTTTCGATGGTCATTGGAGTTGTCTGTTGTGACCAATAAGGAAGCAGTGCATGATGTATTTTTGTGTGGTTATTGGAGTTTAGCACCAAAGTTATAACATAGAGCCAATGCATACGTGACTGAGAAGAGCACAAAGAGCATCAAAGCCCTCCGACTTGTGCATGAAGTACTGAGGTGTGTCTAGAGAGGGCCTAGTCCTCTAGATAGTACATTATAACTCTCTATTGTGGCACCAAAAAAACCACCTAATAAAAGATCTAGTGGTTGGCAACACCTAGTTCTTGCAGGAGAAGGCACCAGATTTCTCTAGTGTGGTCCTTCGAGGTCTTCGATGCACCCTAACGAGCCATGCCTTTTGCCCAACAACTAGCTAGTGTTTATGGGGCTATATTATCTAATACCATGCCATTTGGAGGGTGTTTAATCTTTCTTATAAGATGTAATTGAGTTGATGAGGTTCTTTCTTTTGTGATGTAGCTAACACATACCATTAAGAGAAGATTATGAGTATAAAAACTCATAGGATAGTTAGAAGCTACTTTAGCATTTGGTCTAGCTTTAGATCTAGTGTTTATTGAGGTTTTCTACCACATTACTATCGGTGATTGCGCACATGAAGAATTGTAGACCTTAGGGATTGTAAGTCTTGTGTGCTCTCCAACTATGCTTGTGTAGTAGCCACTAGTCGTGTATGAGGAACTCTAGCCTTTAGCATTTTGGACAAAGCTTACCTAATGGATACAATGGAGAGAATTCTATGAGAGGCTTAGTAGAGACCTACTTACATGTAGGGATGCTCATGAGGTATTCATAGAGTTACCCATGAGGGGCTCCAAGAAGGACTAGTGGAAAGTGTGAGCTTTCCAATACCTTTGTATAAACATTGCCATTTGAAAGTTCGCATTCTCTAACCATTTATATTATACATTTACATCCTGCACTCCTTATATGTGTGCTTTTACCTTCCTAGTCTACCTTGTTAGGTTAGTTCATATGATTAGAATTTAAAGTTCAAAACTCTTTGGCATTAGAGATATATAGCAACGCTTAGAAAAAACCTATTGCACATATGAATAAAATATGTGTAATTTTTATAAGTGGACTTTGGCCTTAACTTTTAAGTGACCTATTTTTTCCTTTTGGTGTCACATTCCATTCATACACCTTCCTTTATAGTCAAGATGGTGCACAAGAGGTACCAGAACAAGGCTCATGAAGATGGAACCACATCGAACCTCATTCGTGTATTGACCAATGCTAACAAGGCTCATGAATATGGAACCACATTGATTCTCATTCGTGTATTGACCAGTGCTATCATGATCTGGTTGGTTCTTGGGTTGCTTAGAGGTTTTGGTGGTCTTTATCCAACTATATTCTCCCATTCCCACTAACCCCTCTATCAAGCTAGCACCTTGGAGACCCCACTCAAAGTACCACAAGAAGATGCATGAGGTGGTCTTTGACCATACACTATCCATACTAGAATATATGTAAAACTCCTACTTGTGGTGGGGTTATAACGTATTTGTAAACTTTGACACTAACATTATTGGTTTAGTTAGAAAAAAAAATTGTACCTCTTTATCGACGAGGTCTTTGTTATCGTATATGTAACTTCATTTCATGGTCTTTGTTATCATGTAGGCAATTTTCTTTGAAGGTCTCTGTTTTGGAAATTTTGAAAGTGATTCAGTATTTTCTCTAGTTTAAATAAATATATGTGTGCCTATTAAAAGAAATTAAAAAAATAAATTAGGTAGACCCCAGTAAGATCAAATACTTATATAAAAACTATATTTGGGCCCATATGGTCCATTTCAAGCCCTTCTCGTGGAGATAGACCAAAAAATCAATTGTTTTGTAGGAACAATTCAACCTTATATCTACAAATCACCACAAAATAATTCTAATAATACCTAAAAGTGGTCACGAAAATTTAAACATTAGCTTAGAGGCATCGATGTACATGCTTGTCATAACAATTTGAATGATGTTAATAAAGAGGGACTATGCATCATGTGTAAAATGATGAATACACCTCAAACATAGTTTCATATAGGGTTAAATATCGAGCCAGCTCGACTTTTTAAGGTAACGAGCTACAGAGCCGGCTCGGCTCAACTCGTTTACGAGCTCAAGTTTTTGGATCGTTTAGCTCGCGAGCCAAAACAGAAAACATAATATATATAATAATCAATTTCTAATTGATTCCAAACCAATTTAACAATATAAAATAGTAATTATACTCATAGTTTCATAGACCACATTAATGTAACACCAAATTAACACAACTCATCAATTCATAATTCATGCACATGTTCATCAATTTAATCCATAGTCATAGTCTCACAAACCAATTTAACACATAGACATAGTTCATCAATCATCAGTTTAACTCATAGGTCATAGGCACCACACATACATATAACATAGTCATCAATTGGCATGTTAATGATATGCATATAGTTTCGGTTTTCTGGAATGTGATAGCTCATTTAGCTCACGAGCTGGCTCATTAGCAAACCGAGATAGTTCGTTAATGAACCGAGTTGAGATATCAACTCAACTCATAAAAATCAAATGAGACGATCCGAGCCGAGCTGACCATAAACTGAGCGAGCCACGAGTATTTGTCTAGCCCTAGTTTTATGTAACTCAAATCACACTTAAAAGTTTCCACAATCCAATTAAACTCAATTTAGGGTCGTTTGTTTACAACCATCTCTGCAAATTGTAAGATAAAGACAGTTGTGATCTAGGATAGCTTCTAAAAACTCGTTTCATAGAGGCGACTCTAAAGATCTATTTGGTTGGGTTGTGTCCGTGAAAAAAAGTTGTTGTAGGTTGTAAGCTGTGAAAAAGCTATTGTCGGCGTTTCGGACCCGGGGGGGTCCCTGGACCAACGAGTGAAATCACTGCGTGCCCCTGCCTAGATGGGTTGGCGCGGGACGGAACACAAGAGGTGGGACAAGCCTTGTATTATCCTGCACCAGGGGTGCCGCTCGTAGTAGGGGTTACAAGCGCGTCGCGTGAGGGAGAGAGAGATAGAGAGTGGGAGCCCGTTCGTCCGCTCCTTCCCTCACGCGAACCCCCCTCCAGGGTGGCCCTGGACCTCCCTTTTATAGACGCAAGGAGAGGGTTTAGACGTACAACGGGGGGGCGTAGCTATGCGCTAACGTGTCCGGTAGAGGAGTGCCTAAGCCCTGTGTACATGCCAATGTGGCTGTCGGGGGAGAGCTTGGGCCCTGTACACGTGATAGCGTGGCCGTCGAAGGAGTGCCTGAGTCCTATAGGAGTACAGCTGGCAGTGCGGCAAGGATCCTGCTGACGTCTCCTTGCTGCCGTAAGGGGCTGAGAGCCACCGGCGTCATGGTGCACGCGGGGCACCATCATTACCCGTCGCTGGGGTAAGCCAGATGGGACGCCGGTTTTGTTCCTTGTAGCCTGAGCAGGCTAGGGATAGGGTAATGATGTATCCCCTGTTGGCACGGTCGGTCCGAGCCCAAGGTCGGGCAAGGCGGAGACTTCTCTTGAGGCCGAGGCCGGGGTCGGGCGAGGACGCGATTCCGCTAGAGACCGAGGTCGAGGCCGAGTCCGGGGGTCGGGTGAGGCGGAGCCCTCCTCCCGAGGTCGGAGCCTAAGGTCGAGGCTGAGTCCGGGGGTCGGGCGAGGCGGAGACCTCCTCCTGAGGCCGGAGCCTGAGGTCGGGCGAGGCGGAGCTTCCTGTTGCGCCCGGGGCCGAACTCAGTGGTTGATCATGACTTGTTGTCAGTCTTTGCCTGGGTGGTTGGCACGACAGTCGGAGCGGGGCGAGCGGCGCTGTTTTCCTGTCATATCGGACAGTAAAAGAGAGGGGCGAAGTGACTGCGGTCACTTCGGCCTGGCCGACTGAGGCGCGTGTGTCAGGATACGGCGTCAGGCATCCCCTGCATTGAATGCGCCTGCGAAGCGGTCGGTTTGGTGAGGTGGTCTGGCCAAGGTTGCTTCACAACGAAGCCTGCCCGAGCCGGGCTTCGGGAGAGCCGAGGGGGTGCCCGCTGCCTGAGGAGGCCCTCGGGCGAGGCGTGAACTTGTCTAGGACTACTGCTCTAGCCCGAGGCTGGGCTCGGGTGAGGTCGCGTCCCTTGGGTAGACGAAGCCTTGACTTGAACCGCACCCGTCATTTGGTCTGAGGGTGTTTACTAGCCATGATTAGGAGTGTTGGGGGTACTCCTAATTATGGTACCCGACAGTATCCCCCGAGCCTCGAAGGGAGTGTTGGTACTCGCTTGGAGGCTTTTGCCACATTTTCGGTGAGGGGACCGACCTTTCTCGGTTTTTGCTTTATTCTGGTGGGTGCGCGCGAGCGCACCCGCCGGGTGTAGCCCCCGAGGCCTCGGAGGAGTGGTTTGAATCCTCTGAGGTCTGAATGCTATTCGTGGTGCCTCGGCCGGTCTGATCGTTCCCTCATGCGGCCTAGCCGTAGCCCGGGTGCGTGGTTAGGTTCCAAGTTATCAAGCTGGTTTGTTGACGCTGTCAATAGTTTTGGCCGTAGCCGGGTGTGAGAGCAGCCCCCGAGCCTCTGCACAGAGCGAGAGGACGATCAAGGACTTTCCTGACTTTTATCATACGCCCCTGTGTCGCCTTTCCGCAAGGAGGAGGGGGAAAGCGCCATGTTGCTCTCGGAGGGCGCCGAACATGGTGTTTCCAGTGAGCTGCTAACGGGTGATCTGAGTGGACGCCGATGCCCCGTTCATTAGGGGTCGGCTGGTGGCCCAGAGGCGTGCTCCAAAAGTACCTGCGGGTGATTCGCCGGACCCAGACCCCTTCAACAGGGTCCGAGGGCTCGATGCCTCCCTCCGGTGGGATTCCGTTACAAATCGTTCCAGCCAGTCTCGGAAATGTCCTAGGGTACCTCAGGAGTGTAGCCCGAGCCTCGGCCATGTATCGGACGTACCCAGAGTTGTCCCTCACTCTGCGTGCTCTGGAGTGACTATCGAACCCTTCCGAGGGGCCAGCCTATGAACCCCTGATCAGTAGTGGGCACGGAGCCCGAGCGCTCTGGGGCGGCTGTCGAACCCTTCCGAGGGGCCAGCCTTCGAACCCCTGATCAGTAATGGGCTTGAAGTCCGAGTGCTCTAGGGCGGCTGTCGAAACCCTTCTGAGGGGCCAGCCTTCGAACCCCTGATCAGTAGGAGGGCTCGGGGCCCGCTTCCTTCGCCGAGAAGGATCCTTTCCACGACATCCCCTTTCCTGGTCCCTGTAGCAAGAGAGAGAGAGGAGGAGGGGAAGGATATGAATTTAAATAAGGTGGCGCACCTTTTTTGACGCGGTCATCATGGCGAAGGCGAAGCGACGCCCGCCTCGCTCGTCAGAGGTGTCGCCTGCTCCACCGGGGAGTTAATGCGTCGGGACGGGCGATCCGCGTGGCGCCCGTTGCGCGTGTGAGCCGTTCGAGGAACGGGAAGATCGCTTTACCTTCGAGTTTTGAATTTTGCGGCGAGTTCGGGCGAAGTTTTGAGCGGTTCTCGCCCGGGCCTTTATATACTCGGAAGGGGGGCCGGCAGTGGTTTGTCACTCTGCCATTTGCGCCTGCCTTTTGCTTTGATTTTCGTAACCTAAGAGAATAGCCAGGGAAAAGGAAATCGCGCACCTCATCCCCTCCGCCTCCACCACCTTCATTCGGTGATGGCTGATAGGGTGACCGTTGTCCCACCGCGCGACCCGTGGCCCTCCTCCACCGTTGTCACGAAGGATCTGGAGGCCCTCGTCGCCGATGGTCTGCTCCGTCCCCTCTCCGGTGGGGCGCAGCCGGAGTGGATGGCCCCGAGTGAGGCCGTCCCTTCCCCGCCGGCGGGGTACGTGGTTAGCTACATCACCTTCCATGAGCGGGGGTTCAGAGTGCCAGTGAGCCGCTTTATGCGGGCGCTCCTGCACCACTACAGGGTGGAGCTGCACAACCTCAACCCCAATTCCATTGCGCAAGCAGCCATCTTCGCGGCGGTTTGTGAGGGTTTTCTGGGGATCAAAGTTCACTGGGATATGTGGACCCACCTCTTCTCCGCGGAGCTCTTCGCCTTGACGATGGATGCGAAGAAGGTCCGTATGGCGGTGCGGGCCGGTGGCTGCACCCTCCAACTGAGGCAAGGGCGCGCGCAGTAGTACATCCCTGCCATCCTTCTGTCTTCGAACAAGGGGTGGTAGCGCCGATGGTTTTATCTTCAGAACGACGACGGGAGGCTTCCGTCATTTTCTCAACGAGTGGTGATCGCCGCTGGCAGCAACTGGCGCTGGGGCGCCACGCGCGAGAGACAGGAGAAGCTCCAGCCTATTCTGTAGGCTTTGCAGAAGTTACGAGATGGGGGCCTTACCACTGCGGGGGTTGTTGCTGCTATCCATCGCCGAAGGGTACTCCCTTTGGCAGAGCGGCGGCTGCAGCTCTCGGAGATGAGACCGGGAGTCAATCTGGAGGGCTCGCGGATGTCCTCGGCCCCCCTCCCCGACGACGACCTCCGCAAGCGGGTAGCAGGCACGGTAGGGAGGCTGGATGCCGGTGCCCTTACCTAGCCTGCGATGCGTCCCGACCATGGGTATGTTTCCCTGGTAAGTATCCGATCCTTCTCCTGTACTGTACCGTGTTGCCTTCGATTCCCACTGTTGGGATCTTTGCTCTTCCAGGGGTTAAGTTTTTATAAACCCTCCCTGCCGTGGGTCCCGGAGGACGCGGTGGACCGAGCCGCGCGGAGGGTCGCCACGGAGGAGAAGAAGAAGAAGGACGTTGAGAAGGCTCGGGCTCGCGAGCGGATGCGAGCTCCGGATGCCTTGGAGAAGCGTCGTCGGAGACAAGAGAGGGACGGGCTCTCGAGGGAGCCGTCGACGGAGACGCCCGACGACGATGATGACGATGATGACGACAAGGATGACGACATGGTGGCCCATCTTGGCCTTAGCTTGGACCCGGGGCCGGGCCAGGGGTTACCGTGCCAGCCTCCAAGTGGTCAGGTACCATCAGTGCCCGAGGCCGAGACATCGGGGTCCCAGTCCGAGGAGTGGAGGCAGGCCGAGGGGGCACCTGACCCCTTGGCCGAGGTGGCTACGTTGACTCCGGGGAGTCAGGCCGACCCCTCTGTCCCTCAGGGGCAAGCGCCCGTGTTGGCTGTGCAGGAGGTCGATCCTCCGGCCGCTGCGGCGACGCCTGGGCAGGCCGCTCCTTCGGCGCCTCAGGCACCCGAGGTGGGAGCGGCACCGAAGTCGATAGCGGGGCAACCCTTGGCGGCGCCTGTGGGGACCGAGGCCTGAGGGGCCTCCCCGCAGGCATGATTGGCCTTGGTCCGGAGCGGGTAGGTGTCTGAGAATGCCTCTGTTTTGGCTTCTTTCGTCGCGTGACTTGAACTTGCTTTCTTTCTCCCTTTCAGCAAGCGGAGGCAGGGCCCAACCGGCTTGGCCCTCACGAAGCCCTTAAGACGGTGCCGGCTTCTGCCGCTAGTGCCGCGGCGCGCCATGCCGGTTGGCTGGTCTCCGCACAGGATGCTCTCGAGCGGGGGGTCCAGGCGGCACGAGCTGCCATGGGGCAAGCCTCCTAGGCCGACCCCTCCGTCGGGGCGGTCGTCGTGCCGGGGGAGGCTGCTGACGCGGTCGTGGCCCTGAGCCCGCCTGACGTGTCGTCGGTGCCGGCGTCGACTTCTGCCGCGGTCGTTGCTGATTCGCCCGCGGAGCCGTCCACCGCCCCCGATGTAGAGATGGTTGGGGCGTCGCCGCTCGCGGTCGTCCTTGACCCCCCCCCCCATTCCTGGCCCTGAGGAGGGGGCGGACACTGTTGCCGAGGTTGGCGACCGGGAAACGGCCACCTTAGCCAAGGGGGAGCCCAGCGCATCGATGGCGATGGTGCCCGACGTGTTGACTGTAGGGGAACCAGACGCCTTGGCGGAGGAGCGCGTAACACCATGGCTCATCTCGGGGGGCGGCATCCTCATCCCCGCACAGCACAACCCCAATGAGTGGTGCGGGCAGGCGTTCCGGTTCTGGAGCCACGGCGCCTCGAAACCCCTCCTCGTCCTCAACGATGAGCGGGAGGAGCAGTCTCAGGATGAGCTCCGCGAGTATGCCGAGGCAGCGATGGGGTCGCTTTGGTCGACCATGGAGATCCTTTCCAGGGACGTTCCCAGGGTCCTCCAGGTAAGGTTTTCAGGCGCATGCCCTCGGTGGCCAGGGCATTCTTTGTAATACCTTGTCTTCCTTGCTCAGGAACTCGCAGATGTAAGCACCACCAAGTCGTTGTTCATCCGCCGCGAGAGCGGCATCTAGGGTTTGCTGCGGTCCCAGAGGGCCGCGCTTGCCAAGGCTAACGAGCGCCTTGCCCAACAGAGCACCGAGCTGGCGGACCTTCGGCTGCTCTGTGATGATCTGAAGGCAGAGGCAGTGGCGGCACGGTCAGAGGCGGCGTTGGCACGGACGGAGGCACAGCAGCGGCAGCTGGAGCTTGGCCAGGCCATCGACGAGCGGGACCAGTCTCGGGGCCAGGCTGCTGAGGCCGAGGGCTAGGCTGAGGCCTTTGAGGGTCAGCTGGCCGAGGTGTCCGCTCGGGCCGGGGCCCTTGCGGTGGACCTGGCTGTGGCCGTCGGATCTGCCCAAGTCGTGGCCTCGCAGGAGCGTGCCCGGGCTGAAGGTATGTTTCGTCTGCTTTGCGACTTCAATTCTGCTTCATTCTCCAACTCGTGTCTGAAGAATTTTGATCGGCTATCTGCAGAGCTTGAGAGGGCTCTTAATAAGTCCGCCAAGGCGCACGCCCTGGCGGCTGAGCAGAACGAGGTTGATCGTGTGGCTATGTCTGAGGCTGTCTCGGGCTTTTGCCAAGCCTTTGACCTCGACGACGTCCCCTCGGGTAGCTCCCCCCCGAGTCATCTGTGGGCCTTGGGTGGCCATGTGTGCAGCAGACTCCACAGGGCGCTGCATCACAGCGTTAGGCGGGCCTTCGCCGTGCTCGCTTCCCACTACGATGTGGACTTGGAGCGGGTCAGCGAGGGGTACTGTCTACCCGACGAAGACGAGGCTGCCTTAGCCGAGGTCCAGAGGCTTGACGCGACTGCCAAGGGCCCGAGCGCGGTGCTGGCCTCCTCCTTCGAGGTGGAGATCCTTCCGCCCGCGTCGTCGTGTGAGGCTGGGCCAGACTTTGCCGAAGGCGGAAACGGCGCCGAGGGCGCAACTGCTTCCCTTGCTGATGCCTGATCCTGCTGGAGCAATTTGTTTGTAGCATGCGTGTGTTCATTGCGGCCGCCGAGGCCTAAACACTTTCATCGTCGTATCATAAAGCTGCATTTTCTTTCCTCTTGTTTCGTGCGCCATGACTTGTTCATTGGTAGCAGAACCACCTGTCCGAGCGAGAGTTACTTTTCGCGGAAGGTGACGAGTGGGGTATCCGTATCCTGGAGGCGTAGGAGTCCCTCGGCTCGGTCGGCCTTGCCGCTTACGTGTACTCTCGTCGTTTTTAGGATCCCACTTTCGATACAGAAGTCGAAAGCATGAAAGGTTGTTTTGGTAGAAAATTTTTCCGAGGAAAATTTTGACGCAGAGGGGGTTCCCCCCTTCTAGCCCCCGAGGGAGGGTCGGGCTTTGCTGAGGCAAGGCCGACCCTTCCTTGATGGTTAGACTTTGTGTATGTAGAAGCGACGTAGCTGTTGGATGTTCCAAGCGTTGCTGTAGACCTCGCCTTGGTCGTTGGCCAGCTTTTATGTTCCGGGCCTCAAGATCTTGGCGATGATGAAGGGCCCTTCCCAGGGGGGAGTGAGCTTGTGGTGCCCTCGGGCGTCCTGTCGTAGACGAAGCACCAAGTCTCCCACTTGGAAGCCTCGGGGTCGAACGCTTCGGACGTGGTAGCATCGCAGCGACTGCTGGTACCGTGCCGAATGTAGTAAGGCAACGTCCCGAGCCTCCTCGAGTTGGTCTAGCGAGTCCTCTCGGTTGGTCTGGTTGCTTCGGTCGTCGTACGCCCTGGTCCTCGGGGAGCCGTATTCTAAGTCCGTGGGGAGGACGGCCTCAGCCCCATAGACTAGAAAAAACGGCGAGAAACCCGTGGTGTGGCTCAGCGTCGTCCTCAGACTCCAGACTACCGAGGGTAGCTCTTTCATCCACCGCTTGCCGAACTTGTTGAGGTCGTTGTAGATCCTCGGTTTGAGTCCCTGCAAAATCATACCGTTGGCGCGCTCCACCTGCCCATTCGTCATGGGGTGAGCCACGGCGGCCCAGTCGACATGGATGTGGTGGTCATCGCAGAAGTCCAGGAACTTTTTTCCGATGAACTGCGTGCCATTGTCGGTGATGATGGAGTCTGGGACACCGAATCGATGGATGATGTTGGTGAAGAACTCCATCGCCTGCTCGGACCTAATGCTGGTCAAGGGTCGGACCTCGATCCACTTGGAGAATTTATCGATGGCGACCAGCAGGTGCGAGAAGCCCCCTGGTGCCTTCTGCAAGGGACCGACGAGGTCTAGACCCCACACAGCAAACGACCAGGTGATCGGTAACGTCTGCAAGGCCTGAGCGGGCAGGTGTGTCTGCTTTGTGTAGAATTGACACCCCCGGCAGGAGCGTACAATCCTAGTGGCATCGGCCACCGCGGTTGGCCAGTAGAAAAACCTTATCGGAAGGCATTCCCCACGAGGGCTTGAGGTGCTGCATGGTGGCCGCAAGCCCCCGAGTGCATTTCTTGCAACAGCTCTTGTCCTTGGGCGATGGATATGCATCGTTGGAGGATGCCCGAGGGGCTGCGGTGGTAGAGCTCTTTTTCATCACCCAGCAAGACGAATGACTTGGTGCGCCGAGCCAGCCGCCAAGCTTTGGCCTTGTCGAGGGGCAGCTCTCCTCGGAGGAGATATTCCAGGTACGGGGTCTGCCAGTTCGGATCTGGTGTGACCCCATTCTGTTCCTCCTCGATGGGCAAGGCCTCTTCCTCGATGGCCGAGGGTACCTCGGGCTGGGCCGAGGCTTCCTCAGGCTCGGGCGCGTCGTTGATCTTGACGGATGGTTGATGTAGGTCTCTAGAGAAGACGTCCGGAGGAACCGTCGTCCGCCCCGAGGCTATTTTCACCAGCTCGTCCGCAGTCTCGTTGTACCGTCGGGCGACGTGGTTGAGCTCCAGCCCGTAGAACTTGTCTTCCTAGCGCCGGACTTCGTCGCAGAAGGCTTCCATCCTCCGGTCGTGGCAGTGGGAGTTCTTCATGACTTGGTCGATGACAAGCTGCGAGTCGCCACGAGCGTCGAGGCACCGGACCCCTAGCTCAATGGCGATGCGCAGCCCGTTAACCAGAGCCTCGTACTCGGCCACATTGTTTGATGCCGAAAAATGGAGGCGTATGATGTAGCGGAGATGCTTTCTGAGGGGTGAAACGAAGAGCAAGCCAGCGCCTGCCCCTGTTTTCATGAGTGACCCATCGAAGTACATGGTCCAGAGCTTGGGTTGGATTAGAGTTGTTGGTAACTGGGTGTCAGTCCACTCAGCCAGGAAGTCTGCCATGACCTGGGATTTTATGGCCTTCCGAGGAGCGAATGATAACGTCTCGCCCATGAGTTCCACCGCCCACTTTGCTATCCTACCCGAGGCCTCACGGCACTAGATGATCTCCCCCAGGGGGAAGGATGACACCACAGTCACCGGATGAGACTCGAAGTAGTGTCGCAACTTTCACCGTGTCAGAATCACTGCGTAGAGCAGCTTCTAGATTTGTGGGTAGCAAACTTTGGTCTCAGAAAGCACTTCGCTGATGAAGTAGACTGGCCTCTAGACGGGCAGTGCATGCCCTTCTTCTCGTCTCTCGACTACGATCGCGGCGCTGACCACCTGAGTGGTCGCGGCTACGTAGATCAAGAGGGCTTCTCCTGCAGCGGGGGGCACCAAGATGGGTGTATTTGTAAGGAGCGCCTTAAGGTTCCCGAGGGCTTCCTCGGCCTCGGGGGTCCAAGTGAAGCGCTCGGCCTTCCTTAAGAGGCGGTACAGAGGCAAGCCTTTCTCGCCAAGGCGTGAGATGAAGCGGCTCAGAGCCGCAAGGCATCCCATGACCCTCTGCACTCCTTTCAAATCTTTAATCGGTCCCATATTGGTGATGGCCGCGATTTTCTCCGGATTGGCCTCGATACCCCGCTCAGAGACGATGAATCCTAAGAGCATGCCTCGGGGGACTCCGAAGACACACTTCTCAGGATTGAGTTTCACGCCTTTCGCTCTCAGACACTTGAATGTCGTTTCAAGGTCAGAGAGGAGGTCGGAGGCTTTCTTCATCTTGACAACAATGTCATCGACGTAAGCCTCGACCGTTCTGCCGATGTGTTCTCCGAACATGTGGTTAATGCACCTCTGGTAGGTGGCGTCTGCATTCCTTAAACCAAATGGCATTGTAGTGTAACAGTACATGCCAAAAGGCGTGATAAAAGAAGTCGCGAGCTGGTCAGACTCTTTCATCTTGATTTGGTGATAGCCTGAGTAGGCATCAAGGAATGACAGGGTTTCGCACCCAGCAGTGGAGTTCACGATTTGATCGATGCGAGGTAGAGGGTAGGGAACTTTCGGACATGCTTTGTTTAGACCAGTGTAGTCTACACACATCCTCCATTTCCCATCCTTCTTCCTTACAAGAACAGGGTTAGCTAACCATTCGGGATGGAATACCTCTTTGATAAACCCTGCCGCGAGTAGCTTGTGGATCTCCTCGCCTATGGCCCTGCGCTTTTCTTCGTCAAAACGGCGCAGGGTTTGCTTCATGGGTCGGACTCCAGCTCTGATGTCCAGCGAGTGCTCGGCGACATCCCTCGGTATGCCGGGCATGTCCGAGGGACTCCACGCAAAGACTTCAGCGTTTGCGCGGAGAAAGTCGACAAGCACTGCTTCCTGTTTGGGGTCGAGCTCGGAGCCGATCCGAACTTTCTTGCTGGCGTCGTTGCTGGGGTCGAGAGTGACGGACTTGACCGCCTTGACTGGTTCGAAGTTGCCGGTGTGCCGCTTCGCGTCGGGTGCCTCCTTGGAGAGGCGTTCTAGGTCGGCGATGAGGGCCTCAGACTCGGCGAGGGCCTCAGTGTACTCCACGCACTCCACGTCGCATTCGTACGCGTGGCGATACGTGGATCTGACGGTGATGATCCCGTTCGGGCCCGGCATCTTGAGCTTGAGGTAGGTGTAGTTGGGGACAGCCATGAACTTGGCATAGCACGGCCTTCCCAACACCGCATGGTAGGTTCCTCGGAACCCGACGACCTCGAAGGTGAGAGCTTCCTTTCGGAAGTTGGAGGGAGTCCCGAAGCAGACGGGTAAGTCGATCCATCTGAGGGGGAGGATTCGCTTCCCGGGCGCGATCCCGTGGAAGGGTGCCGCACCGGCCTGGACCTCGGACCGATCAACCCCCAAGAGTTCCAGAGTCTCGGCGTAGATGATGTTAAGGCTGCTGCCTCCGTCCATGAGGACTTTGGAGAGCCTAACGTTGCTGATGATCGGATCGACGATGAGCGGGTACCTTCCTGGGCTTGGCACGAAGTCGGGGTGGACGCCTCGGTCGAAGGTGATAGGCTTGTCGGACCAGTCTAGGTAGACTGGCGCTACCACCTTCACCAAGCAGACCTCTTGGTGCTCCTGCTTGCGGTGCCAAGCCGAGGCGTTCGGCGCCTGCTCGGCGTAGATCATGAAGCAGTTGTGGACCTCCGGGAACCCCTCTTCCTTGCCGCCCTCCTTCTTGTCGTTGTCATGGCCCTTGCCATCTTCCGCCGGGGGCCTGGTCTTATGGAAGTAGCGCCGGAGCATGACACATTCTTCGAGGGTGTGCTTGACGGGCCCCTGGTGATAGGGGCACGGCTCCTTGAGCATCTTGTCAAACGCGCCGGCCCCTCCAGGAGATTTCCGAGGGTTCCTGTGCTCGGCCGCAGCGACGAGATTCGCGTCGGCGGCGTTGCGCTTTGCTTGCGACTTGTTCTTGGCCTTCTTCTTCTTGCCCCGCGGGGCGGGCGCCTCGGGGACGTCTGTCTTCGGCTCTCCCCGAGGCTGCTTATCTTTTCAGAAGATGGCTTCGACCGCCTCTTGACCCGAGGCGAACTTAGTGGCGACGTCCATCAGTTCGCTCGCACGGGTGGGAGTCTTGTGCCCCAGTTTGCTCACCAGGTCTCGGCAAGTGGTGCCGGCAAGGAAAGCCCCGATGACATTCGAGTCAGTAACGTTGGGCAGCTCGGTGCGCTGCTTCGAAAACCACCGGATGTACTCTCGGAGGGACTCCCCTGGCTGCTGGCGGTAGCTTCGGAGATCCCACGAGTTCCCAGGGCGCACGTACGTGCCTTGGAAGTTTCCCGCAAAAGCCTTGACCAGATCGTCCCAATCGGAGATCTGCGCAAGAGGTAGATGCTCCAGCCAGGCTCGGGCGGCGTCGGAGAGGAAAAGGGGTAGATTACGGATGATGAGGTTGTCATCATCTGCCCCTCCCAACTGGCATGTCAGTCGGTAGTCCGCGAGCCACAGCTCCGGCCTCGTCTCCCCCGAGTACTTGGTGATAGTAGTCGGGGCTCGGAAACGGGCAGGGAACGGCGCTCGTCGTATGGCCCGGCTGAAGACCCGCGGACCGGGTGGTTCGGGCGAAGGACTGCGATCCTCCTCACTGTTGCAGCGTCCCCCACGCCTGGGATGGTAGCCCCAGCGCACCTTCTCGTCGAGGCAGGCTCGATGGTTGAGATGGTGGTGCTCGTTGCCGAGGCTACCCCGGGCGGCAGGCGCCTCGTCCCGTGTGCGCTCGGGATGGACCGAGGCTTCCCGAATGCGTCGGGAGGACACCGCATGATGCTCCGAGGGGTCAGCTCGCCTGCGGGAGGTGGAGCTCTCGGCTCGTCAAACTGCGGCGCCTTCCAGGAGATCCCTGAGTTCGCCCTGGATACGCCATCCCTCGGTGGTGGATGGCTCCGGCATGGCTCGAAGTAGCATCGCCGCTACAGCTAGGTCCTGGCCGGACCCGCTGACGGCCGGGGGCAGCTGTGCCCTGGCATTGTTGACGATGCGGCACCGGATGTCTTGGGCCTGATGACAGGCTTCTCCGGCGAGTGTTCGGCCTACCTACTCCTGTTCGATGTTCTGTCGGAGTTGCACAAGCCGGCCTGCTTCCCCGTCGACCTAGGCCTGCATCTCACGGATTTGCTCGAGCTGTATGTCCTGACCCCCCGCAGGGACTGGGACCACAGCTAGCTCCCGCAGGATGTCAACACGAGATGCGGGCCCAGGGAGATCGTCCACCTCCGGCATACCAAGGTGGTTGCCTTCGTTGTGATCTCCCTGATCGACGTGGAAACATTCACGACTTGGGTCGTAACCTTCATCGTCGAGGTCATGGCCATCGTCAGAACAACCGAAGCGGCAGTGGTTACATGCGGACATGAAGTCCCGCATGGCACCGGGGTCATTGAGGCCAGAGAAATCCCAACCAGAGTCGGGGTCGTCCTCTTCCTCAGAACCCGCCGGTCCGAAGGTTGAGACGGCTGTCAGTCGGTCCCAGGTCGACCAAATGTGGTACCCCGGAAGGTTTGGATATGCCTTTACGAAGGCGCTCACCGTAGCGGGGTTGCTAGGTGGATCGAAGCTGAATCGAAAGGGTACCGGATGGAAAACGGATGGTACCTCTTGATCGATGGACGGTGGTGAGGTCGCGTCGGGGGCGGAGATGTCACACCCGGTTTTAAGGAACAAAGCCGGGTGCATCTCATACATGCGCCAAGAATACAACATATATATTAACAGAGTGTATAGAGATAAATATCACAATAAAATCAGAGTACTTTATTACATAACGGAAGTCTTACAAAAATAAAATATGAATATCGCAGGAACTAAAATTTATCCTTGGCGCCAGAAAGTTGACTGGGAGACACCACCTAGATCAAGTCGAAAGCCTCGATGTTAGGCGGCTCCTCTTCGACTACCTGTTCTTCTCCTGTGGGGGGTGTGAGACAGCAAGAGTGAGCTCACACATGTTCATCGCTCAACAAGTTGTGGGGAATAATGTGGCATGAACTCACCAAAGGTGGGAGTTCATGAAGTGTAAGGCTGATCAATGAAATAAAGGCTAAGGCTGAGCATTGCTTTTATAAGTGGGTCAAAATTTTATTAGCAGTTACTAGGTGTAAGTAAGTACCAAACCATAGTAATAATAAATAAAAGTAATAATAAAATAATCCCAGATGCAATGAAATGACAGGTTAAGGTTAAGTTCCATAAATTAATCATGTGAGTGTCCGAGCCGCTCATGACCGTGAGCACGGCTAGTATACCCGTTTTACACTCTGCAGAGGTTGCGCATCTTTACCCACAAGTCGTGTTACCCATTTGCCACGGAGTTGATCAGACCCCATACACCTCTACCAAGGAAGCGAGGCAGGGTACCACTACGAGGCCTTTACAAAGTTCCACTAGCTTCAGACTACCCGCTACAGTTTATAGGAAGCTCCAGTGCAGGAATCCCTCGCCTGACCGCCATCGCAGCAAAATCAACCCAAGGACCTCCCTACACTGACCACTCCCCTACTGCCCTTGCCTCTTTCGGGTAAGGTAGCCATCCACTAGCTTTCCTAGTTAATCAGCCAAGGGTGTCCCATTAAACCCTTGTGGTAGCACTGTTTTCCCGGGTGGTTCTCCATGTTCCCATTAACATAATGATCTTATCATGAACAGAAAATAATGAACAGATAATAACAAGTGTAATCATGAGTGATGAATATCTCTATACCCAAAGCCACATAAAGCAATAGCATGTACTACCCAAAAGTTTAGTAGTAAAACCAGTGGTGAAGCAAAGTATAAAGATAGTCAAAATCTAGGGCATCCTATTAGGTCCCATCCAAATTAACCTATGCAGATCATTATGATTAATAAGAACATGAATAGGTAAAAGAAGTGATCAAGGGCACAACTTGCCTTCAATGAGCTCCTGCTCAGCAGTCTCTACCAGCTGAACCCCAGAATCCTCTGTAGCTTGCTCGTCTACTCGCATCAACACAATACATACATAGTATAGCAAAAATTAACATTACACCAAGCATGTAAATAAAATACACAGTAATAATCTACACATTAAAATAAAATCCTAGGAACAGGAATCGTAATTTTTGGAGTTATGGATATTAAATTATGAATTTCCAAAGGTTTCATGTGCTTAAAATAGATTAAGTGAGGAATTAAATTTCTTACTATTTTCATGATAAAACAGAGGATCTAGGTGTTAGATAATAATATTATGAAAATTTAGGAACTAGAATGGAGGAATTTGAAGTTCATATGCATTTTCTATGAATTAAACAAGTTCTATGAATTGTTTTCACATTAAAAACTCATTTTCTATATCTTTTCCCTGATTTCCCAAGTTCCTGGACTACGCCTCAAATACCAGAAAGAGCAGGGTCCCCGGCGCAAGAAACCAGAGACCTAGCGCACAGCGGAGTGGGATGGCGGGTTGATTCTGCAAAATCTTGGGGTCTCTTTAGTAAAAAGTCACGACCGAAGGGGTATCGCAGGTTCTAGACCGTCCGATCCGACGCAACGGCTCAGATTAGATCTAAGTCGCGGTGAACCGGTACGCTACGCAGCCCGTTGGATTGGAAATCTACGGTCTGCGCTCAACATAATCGAGATTGATGCACAGCCCGTTGGATCACGGATCAACGGTCGCGGTTCTATTTAGCTAAACGATACCCACTCTCCTAATCTCAGCCGTTTGCTGTGAGATCAACGCCCGATAGTCTTTCTCCTACCTCGCGCCTGAGCAGAACAGTCGCCCCGCCAGACTACAGCGAACCCCGCCGGTGACCGTTCATCGTTGGATTGAAGCCCCAATAACATGTTTCGTATAGCGCATAAGGATCCGCGGGTCAAAGTGATTATGGGTGAGGGGTTTGTACTAGAAATTGCAGGGCGAATTTCACCGGCTCCGGGAAGGTGCGGGTGCGCGACGAACGTGCCCAACGACGAGCCAATTCCCCGCGACGGCGGCCGTTTTCTCCACTGTAGAGGACCAAGGAGGTGACGAACTCCGACACCAATCATTCCTCCACCACCAATCGGGACTTGGAGTCGCTATGGAAGGCACCCAAGGTCGGCGGCGGTGGCAATTTGGATCTCCGGTAGGTGCTCGCGCGAGAGGGAGTAGCAAGAAAAGGAACGGTTCTCAGGGAGCGCAGCGCGAGGCTTTTATGGGCGGATAGCCGCCCGCGGAGGAGATCCCGGAATGTGGCCGCCATACTCGGGGATGTTGTTGGCACAGCGGTGGACGGAGTCCGCGCGCACGAGATCGATCCCCCACAGCGCTACTGACATATGGGTCCACATCGCAGAGGCAGCCGGGGAAAGGAAGCACTCGCGAGGGAGAGGCTGACAGTGGGCCTGCCCTGTCGGCGCGGGCGTGTCCCCAAGCTGTACGAGTAAGGCTGGGCCGCGCGAGGGGTTCCTTCAGGTGGGCCGAAAAGAGGAATCTGAGCCCAGGTAACTCTCATCCCCTTTTTCTTTTATTTGTATATGTTTTTTTGTTTTCTTTTATGCTTAATCCTTTTTAATCTAAATTTTTTGAATTCAACCTAAGTGCAAATCTTAAATTCATATTAAATATACATTTTGTTCATATCCTCATGTGATGAAATTATTTTAGTTATAATATTATTTAATATGGAGCAATAGTTCTTTCTCTCTTCTATTCTCATGAGTCTTCCAATTTAGAGGTTAAATTCCATTTGTCCATTAACATTAATATGTTGTTAATGACACATTTTTTTTATTATCCACATATGCACAATCAAATAAAACTCAGCATGATGCATGATTTATTTAGGTGTTATTGGTTATTTAATCCCCTTTTGATGGTGTTTAATCACATGTGATAGTAACTAAAGATGGTACACACACATATATATGAAGAAAATATTCTCTTTTCATAAGAGTTACAAATTTAGGTATTACAAATCCTCCCCCCCTTAAAAATAATCTCGTCCTCGAGATTTAAGAAGATCTAGGGAAAATATGGGGGAAGTCTATGCGAAGCTCTTCTTCTCTTTCCCAAGTGGCTTCATCTTCACCATGGTGACTCCATTGTACTTTGCACATCTTTATCACCTTATTCCTTGTAACTTGGGTCAAAGTATCCAGAATCTTGATAGGGTACTCAACATAAGTCAGGTCATCTTGAACGCTAAGGTCCTCCATTGGTAGCTGCTCCTCAGGTACCCTGAGGCACTTCTTTAGCTGAGACACATGAAATACATCATGTACATCTGATAGATGATCAGGTAACTTCAGTTGATATGCAACTTCTCCCACTCGCTTTAAGATCAAGAAAGGTCCAATGAAGCGAGGGGACAACTTTCCTTTAACTTTAAATCTCCTCATACCCTGGATCGGTGACACCTTCAGATACATGTGATCACCCTCCTTAAACTCCAGTAGTCTTCTCCTATTATCAGCATAGCTCTTTTGCCTGGATTGTGCAATCCTCAAATTTTCTCTTATCATTCGAACTTGTTCTTCTGCCTCTTGAATAAGCTCAGATCCAAAGAACTGTCTTTCTCCAGTTTGATCCCAATACAGTGGAGTCCTGCACTTTCTACCATACAGAGCCTCAAATGGTGACATCTTTAAACTGGCCTGGTAGCTATTATTATAAGAAAACTCGGCATATGGTAAGCTCTTATCCCAACTTCCACCATGTTTAAGAGCACAAGCTCTTAACATATCTTCCAGCACTTGGTTAGTCCTCTCTGTCTGTCCATCAGTCTGGGGATGGTAGGCTGAGCTAAAATTCAACTTTGTATCCAAGCTCTCATGCAACTTCTTCCAAAACCGAGAAGTAAACTATGATCCTCGATCAGACACGATCTTCTTAGGTACTCCATGTAGACAAACTATCCGAGTCATATACAATTCTGCTAGCTTGGCTCCCGTATAATTAGTTCTCACTGGTATGAAATGAGCTACTTTCGTCAATCTGTCCACAATCACCCAAATAGAGTCATACCCAGCAGGGGTGCGGGGTAGCCCAACAATAAAATACATACCAATTTCTTCCCATTTCCACTCGGGTATCTTCAATGGGTGCAATAGTCCAGCTGGTCTTTGATGTTCGGCCTTAACTCTCTGACGCACATCACACTTAGCCACATGTGCAGCAACATCTCTTTTCAGTCCATACCACCAATACTTTTGCTTCAAATCCTGATACATCTTAGTGCTACCAGGGTGGATAGAGTAATCAGAATCATGGGCTTCCTTCAATATAGTCTCACAAAGGCTATCAATCTCCGGAACACATATCCGATCCTTGAACCATATAGTACCTTGCTCATCCTCCGTGAATTCTGGAACTCTACCTTCCGTAATAAGATCCTTAATCTCTTGAATTTTAGCATCACCAACCTGACCTTTACAATCTCTTGCTCCAAGGTAGGTTCCAATTCGATGGTAACTCCTTCAGTGTGTGTAACAATTCCCAAGTTGAGCCTCTCAAAGTCCTTTGCTAATTCATCGGGTAGCTGGACAACAAAAGCGGAGTGAACATGCGCTTTCCGACTCAAGGCATCTGCAACCAAATTCGCCTTACCCGGGTGATAGTGAATCTCCAAATCATAATCCTTAATGAGCTCCAACCAACGACGTTGTCTAAGGTTGAGATCCTTCTCAGTGAATATATACTTCAAACTCTTATGATCTGTGTATACTTGGCACTTAGTTCCCATAATGTAATGTCTCCATATCTTAAGTGCGTGCACAACCGCTGCTAGTTCCAAATCATGAGTGGGGTAGTTCAATTCATGTTTCCGCAACTGACGAGATGCATATGCAATCACATGTCCTTCTTGCATGAGCACACATCCCAATCCTTGGCCACATGCATCACAATAAATATCAAATCCTTTCTGTAGATCTGGCATAATCAACACTGGTGGAGACATCAACTTCTTCTTTAATTGATCAAAGCTTTCTTGACATTTATCATCCAACTTAAATTCTCTGTCCTTCTCCAGAAGCGAGGTCTTAGGTTTGGCAATCTTAGAGAATCCCTCAATAAATCTCCGATAATATCCTGCAAGCCCTAAGAAACTCCGAATCTCAGTAACTGTAGTGGGCACTCTTCACTCCATAATCTCCTTGACTTTAGCTGGATCCACTGCTATTCCTCCATTAGAAATAATATGTCCAAGGAACAGCACCTTGTCAATCCAAAACTCGCACTTACTGAACTTGGCGTAGAGTTGATTATCTCGTAGCTTCTGTAGCACCAACCTTAGATGTTGTTCATGATCACTTTCACTCTTAGAATAGATAAGAATATCGTCGATGAACACCACGACGAATCTGTCCAAATACTCCATAAACACCTTATTCATCAAATTCATGAAATAAGCTGGTGCATTGGTTAATCCAAACGACATAACTATGAACTCATACAATCCATATCGAGTCGAGAAAGCCGTCTTTGGAATATCCGATGGTCTAATCTTCATTTGATGGTAACCCGATCGAAGATCAATCTTCGAGAATACCCTGGCTCCTCTCATCTGATCAAACAAATCCTCAATACGGGGTAATGGATACTTGTTCTTCACAGTAACATCATTAAGTTATCTATAATCCACACACATCCGCTGTGATCCATCCTTCTTCTGTACAAATAGAATCGGCGCTCTCGAAGGTGAGGAACTCGGACGAATGTAACCAACCTCTTGTAACTCCGTTAACTGCTTCTTCAGCTCCTTTAACTCTTCTACAGACATCCTATAAGGCCGTTTAGAAATAGAGGCAGTTCCAGGTAGAAGATCAATGACAAACTCAACTTCCCTATCTGGTGGCATCCCTGGTAACTCCTCTGGAAAGACATCCAGAAAATCTCTAACCACCCGGATGTTGTCACCAACAAACTCCTCAGGTATAAAGAACATTGCATGCTTGGATGAGGTGGTTACTGCAATATTAACCTGAAATCTTTCTCCTTTAGGACTAGTGAGCTCTATAGTACCTCTACCACATGCTATGATGGTCTTTGCCTTCCTTAACCATGACATACCAAGGATCAGATCTATACTGCTGGCCTCTAATATTATAGCGGTAGCTTCAAATTCTCTTCCCATAATGGTTAATGTCAATCTACGTGTCATTTGATTTGCCTTAATAGGCCCTTTAGGTGTGATTACTATCATTGGTTTTCTCATGTTTAGCAGTGGTATCTCATTTGTGTTGGCATAACGAGCAGACATGAAAGAATGTGTAGCACCAGAATCAAATAATATGGTTGCAAGAATTGCATTAACGTAAAACATACCAAGTATGATGTCCGCACCATCTGGAGTAGCGTCAACGCTGACTTGATTAACTCTGGCAATAGAATATCCCTTGCCCGGAGTCTGTTGCTTGTTCTTAGCTGGTGTACCAGAATTTCCCATCGGACAAGCGTTAGCATAGTGCCCAATCTGACTGCACTTGAAGCATGTAGAGCCGGTCTTCTGTCCTGTAGGCCTCGTCGGGGTGCCAGTGGGACTAGCCTAACGAGTGGGAGGTGTCCATGGAGACCCCTGTGGAGCGTACTGAACTAGGCGTGGTCCTCCTCCTGGATGAGTAGGTGTACCCTGTGGCGAAACATAGTGGGGACGAACACTGCTGCTACCCTGCCCCAGTGAGATAGCCTTCCTCTTCAAGTCTCCCAGTTGAACACGCTTGTGTTCAATAGCAAGAGCCTTATCCAGCAGCCTCTGAAATGATGGAAATGTGTGTGCCACCAGTGCATACTGTAGGGGTCCATTAAGTCCTTCAATAAAATGTTCCTGCTTCCTCTCATCCTCAGCAACCTCCTCCTGAGCATATTTCGACAGCTGAATGAATTTGTCTCTGTACTCGCTGACAGACATATTGCCTTGCTTCAATGACAGAAACTCCTTCTTCTTGATTTTTATCAATCCAGCTAGAATGTGGTAGTTTCTGAACTATGTACTGAATTCTGCCCAAGTAATAGTATCAGCAGCATCATGGGCAGCAGTATAAGAATCCCACCAGTCAGCAGCAGGACCTGTCAGACGACCTGAGGCATAAAGAACTTTCTCTCGGTCTGAGCATTGGGCAATGTTGAGCATCTTCTCAATTGACTTCAACCAATCATCTGCATCAAGTGGGTCTGGCCAACTGGCGAAGGTCGGTGGCTTATGACTCATAAATTCCCGGTGCTTATCACGAGGTGGAACTGGTGGTGGTGGTGGAGGCAATGGTACTTGTTGTTGTTGCTGTTGTTGCTGAAATTGCTGTTGTAGTTGCTGTTGCGCCCTTCTCTCCTGGCGTATCTCTTCTCGCTCCTGGCGCAACTCCTGGCGTATCTCTTCTCTTTCCTAGCGCATCTCCTGGCGTTCTTGCTGCATCTGGGCACGCATATCAGCCATAGTGTCCGCCATTTGCTGCATCATCCTCATCTGAGATGCAATCAGTGGGTCAACTCCGCCCGGTGGAGGATTAGGAGGATTCATCTCTGCTGGCTGTGGCTGGGGTTGTCTATAAATCCACCGAGTGTGTCGATTAGGAGGCAAATCAATTCCACCACCCTGCCTGGTATTGACCATCTGAGTTAGATACATATGGTAAGAGAATAGTAGACAAGGCAGTAATTATGAATCATGTTACTTTGGGGGATTTATTAGCTAAGCAGTTTAATGTTTTATCTACCATAGCTAATTCATTACCTTATAGTGGTACATACTAAGATGTCCATATATAATATCTCAATCAATCAAAGAAGCAAATCAGACATTTATCATCAGAATAATCAAACAACATTTTTAAATATAGAAAATAGTTTTGGTTTGGTCTTAGGCCTCCTATCTCTTAAAAATGTCATAGGGGTAGGCATTCCAAGGTGTGGAATCCGTCTTGTCCTAGAATAGAGAAGGTAAGAATGATCAGAGTAGAATAGTAGAAGGTGAGACAGGATCAAGATAAGTGTAGAAAGAATCAGAGTAAGGTAAGTTTAGAAGGATTCAGAATAAGGTAAGTAGGTAAGGGTTTTGTCCATTTCTATCTAGGTTTCCTCCTACAGTCAACATTTCCTCTGATACCACTTCTGTCACACCCGGTTTTAAGGAACAAAGTCGGGTGCATCTCATACATGCGCCAAGAAGACAACATATATAATAACAGAGTGTATAGAGATAAATGTCACAATAAAATCAGAGTACTTTATTACATAGCGGAAGTCTTACAAAAATAAAATATGAATATCGCAGGAACTAAAATTTATCCTTGGCGCCAGAAAGCTGACTGGGAGACACCACCTAGATCAAGTCAAAAGCCTCGGTGTTAGGCGGCTCCTCTTCGAGCACCTGTTCTTCTCCTGTGGGGGTGTGAGACAGCAAGAGTGAGCTCACACATGTTTATCGCTCAACAAGTTGTGGGGAATAATGTGGCATGAACTCACCAAAGGTGGGAGTTCATGAAGTGTAAGGCTGATCAATGAAATAAAGGCTAAGGCTAAGCATTGCTTTTATAAGTGGGTCAAAATTTTATTAGCAGTTACTAGGTGTAAGTAAGTACCAAACCATAGTAATAATAAATAAAAGTAATACTAAAATAATCCCAGATGCAATGAAATGACAGGTTAAGTTTAAGTTCCATAAATTAATCATGTGAGTGTCCGAGCCGCTCATGACCGTGAGCACGGCTAGTATACCAGTTTTACACTCTGCAGAGGTTGCGCATCTTTACCCACAAGTCGTGTTACCCATTTGCCATGGAGTTGATCAGACCCCATACACCTCTACCAAGGAAGCGAGGCAGGGTACCACTACGAGGCCTTTACAAAGTTCCACTAGCTTCAGACTACCCGCTACAGTTTATAGGAAGCTCCAGTGCAGAAATCCCTCGCCTGACCGCCATCGCAGCAAAATCAACCCAAGGACCTCCCTACACTGACCACTCCCCTACTGCCCTTGCCTCTTTCGGGTAAGGTAGCCATCCACTAGCTTTCCTAGTTAATCAGCCAAGGGCGTCCCATTAAACCCTTGTGGTAGCACTGTTTTCCCGGGTGGTTCTCCATGTTCCCATTAACATAATGATCTTATCATGAACAGAAAATAATGAACAGATAATAACAAGTGTAATCATGAGTGATGAATATCTCTATACCCAAAGCCACATAAAGCAATAGCATGTACTACCCAAAAGTTTAGTAGTAAAACCAGTGGTGAAGCAAGGTATAAAGATAGTCAAAATCTAGGGCATCCTATTAGGTCCCATCCAAATTAACCTATGCAGATCATTATGATTAATAAGAACATGAATAGGTAAAAGAAGTGATCAAGGGCACAACTTGCCTTCAACGAGCTCCTGCTCAGCAGTCTCTACCAGCTGAACCCCAGAATCCTCTGTAGCTTGCTCGTCTACTCACATCAACACAATACATACATAGTATAGCAAAAATTAACATTACACCAAGCATGTAAATAAAATACACAGTAATAATCTACACATTAAAATAAAATCCTAGGAACAGGAATCGTAATTTTTGGAGTTATGGATATTAAATTATGAATTTCCAAAGGTTTCATGTGCTTAAAATAGATTAAGTGAGGAATTGAATTTCTTACTGTTTTCATGACAAAACAGAGGCTCTAGGTGTTAGACAATACTATTATGAAAATTTAGGAACTGGAATGGAGGAATTTGAAGTTCATATGCATTTTCTATGAATTAAACAAGTTCTATGAATTGTTGTCACATTAAAAACTCATTTTCTATATCTTTTCCCTGATTTCCCAAGTTCCTGGACTACGCCTCAAATACCAGAAAGAGCAGGGTCCCCGGCGCAAGAAACCAGAGACCTAGCGCACAGCGGAGTGGGATGGCGGGTTGATTCTGCGAAATCTTGGGGTCTCTTTAGTAAAAAGTCACGGCCGAAGGGGTATCGCAGGTTCTAGACCGTCCGATCCAACGCAACGGCTCAGATTAGATCTAAGTCGCGGTGAACCGGTACGCTACGCAGCCCGTTGGATTGGAAATCTACGGTCCGCGCTCAACATAATCGAGATCGATGCGCAGCCCGTTGGATCACGGATCAACGGTCGCGGTTCTATTTAGCTAAATGATACCCACTCTCCTAATCTCAGCCATTCGTTGTGAGAGCAACGCCCGACAGTCTTTCTCCTACCTCGCGCCTGAGCAAAACAGCCGCCCCGCCAGACTACGGCGAACCTCGCCGGTGACCGTTCGTCGGTGGATTGAAGCCCCAATAACATGTTTCGTATAGCGCATAAGGATCCGCGGGTCAAAGTGATTATGGGTGAGGGGTTTGTACCAGAAATTGCAGGGCGAATTTCATCGGCTCCGGGAAGGTGCGGGTGCGCGACGAACGTGCCCGACGACGAGCCAATTCCCCGCGACGGCGCCCGTTTCTCCATTGTAGAGGACCAAGGAGGTGACGAACTCCGACACCAATCGTTCCTCCACCACCAATTGGGACCTGGAGTCGCTATGGAAGGCACCCAAGGTCGGCGGCGTTGGCAATTTGGATCTCCGGTAGGTGCTCGCGTGAGAGGGAGTAGCAAGAAAAGGAACGGTTCTCGGGGAGCGCAGCGCGAGGCTTTTATGGGCAGATAGCCGCCCGCGGAGGAGATCCCGGAATGTGGCCGCCATACTCCGGGATGTTGTTGGCGTGGCGGTGGACGGAGTCCACGCGCACGAGATCGATCCCCCACGGCGCTACTGACATATGGGCCCACATCGCAGAGGCAGCCGGGGAAAGGAAGCACTCGCGAGGGAGAGGCTGACAGTGGGCCCGCCCTGTCGGCGCGGGCGTGTCCCCAGGCTGTACGAGTAAGGCTGGGCCGCGCGAGGGGTTCCTTCAGGCGGGCCAAAAAGAGGAATCTGAGCCCAGGTAACTCTCATCCCCTTTTTCTTTTATTTGTGTATGTCTTTTTGTTTTCTTTTATGCTTAATCCTTTTTAATCTAAATTTTTTGAATTCAACCTAAGTGCAAATCTTGAATTCATATTAAATATACATTTTGTTCATATCCTCATGTGATGAAATTATTTTAGTTATAATATTATTTAATATGGAGCAATAGTTCTTTCTCTCTTCTATTCTCATGAGTCTTCCAATTTAGAGGTTAAATTCCATTTATCCATTAACATTAATATGTTGTTAATGACACATTTGTTTTTATTATCCACATATGCACAATCAAATAAAACTCAGCATGATCCATGATTTATTTAGGTGTTATTGGTTATTTAATCCCCTTTTGATGGTGTTTAATCACATGTGATAGTAACTAAAGATGGTACACACATATATATGAAGAAAATATTCTCTTTTCATAAGAGTTACAAATTTAGGTATTACAGGAGCACACCGTCATCTTAGGTACGAGGGTAACGCCCAGCAGGTCCTTTGCGAGGTAGCTGGCGTCATCAGTCCGCTTGGGGCTGACACGTCGCGGGGAAGTGACACCCGCCATCGTCTCAGGTGCGAGGACAATGCCCGACATGTCCCCCGGGAGAGTGCTGGCGTCGTCGACTCGCTCTGGTGCGACAGCCGATAAGGTGCCGCCTCCTGCGTGGCCATGGTTGCCCCGTCTCCGCCTCCTCCGGCGAGGAAGGTGGCGGGGACGACCAGAGTGCTCCTCTTCTGCCGCGGGGAGATGCTGTCGCCGAGCTCGCCGCCGCCGGGCGAGTCGAAGACCGTCGTTGTCGTCGCGCCACGGGGGGAGGAGTACCATGTCGTAGCTGCCGTCCAGGCACATGAACTCGAGACTCCCGAAGCGGAGCACCGTCCCGGGCTGAAGAGGTTGCTGAAGACTCCTCATCTGGAACTCAACGGGAAGGTGTTCGTTAACACGCAGCAGTCCCCTACCTGGCGCGCCAACTGTCGGCGTTTCGGACCCGGGGGGGTCCCTGGACCGACGAGTGAAATCGCTGCGTGCCCCTACCCAGATGGGTTGGCGCGGGACGGAACACAAGAGGTGGGACAAGCCTTGTATTATCCTGCACCAGGGGTGCCGCTCGTAGTAGGGGTTACAAGCGCGTCGCGTGAAGGAGAGAGAGATAGAGAGTGGGAGCCCGTTCGTCCACTCCTTCCCTCGCGCGACCCCCCCCCCCTCCAGGATGGCCCTGGACCTCCCTTTTATAGACGCAAGGAGAGGGTTCAGACGTACAACGGGGGGCGTAGCTATGCGCTAACGTGTCCGACAGAGGAGTGCCTAAGCCCTGTGTACATGCCAACGTGGCTGTC
Organism: Zea luxurians; assembly: GCA_029449295.1. NCBI lineage: Eukaryota > Viridiplantae > Streptophyta > Magnoliopsida > Poales > Poaceae > Zea > Zea luxurians. Next base: position 77,920,935 of record JAOPSE010000004.1, on the reverse strand, counting down.
GGGGGAGAGCTTGGGCCCTGTACACGTGATAGCGTGGCCGTCGAAGGAGCGCCTGAGTCCTGTAAGAGTATAGCTGGCAGTGCGGCAAGGATCCTACTGACGTCTCCTTGCTGTCGTAAGGGGCTAAGAGCCACCGGCGTCATGGTGCACGCGGGGCACCATCATTACCCGTCACCGGGGTAAGCCAGATGGGACGCCAGTCTTGTTCCTTGTAGCCTGAGCAGACTAGGGATAGGGTAATGATGTATCCCCTGTTGGCGCAGTCGGTCCGAGCCCAAGGTCGGGCGAGGCGGAGACTTCTCTTGATGCCGAGGCCGGGGTCGGGCGAGGACGCGATTCTGCCCGAGACCGAGGTCGAGGCCGAGTCCGGGGGTCGGGCGAGGCGAAGACCTCCTCCCGAGGCCGGAGCTTGAGGTCGAGGCCGAGTCCGGGGGTCGGGCGAGGCGGAGACCTCCTCCCGAGGCCGGAGCCTGAGGTCGAGGCCGAGTCCGGGGGTCGGGCGAGGCGGAGACCTCCTCCCGAGGCCGGAGCCTGAGGTCGAGGCCGAGTCCGGGGGTCGGGCGAGGCGGAGACCTCCTCCCGAGGCCGGAGCCTGAGGTCGGGCGAGGCGGAGCTTCCTGTTGCGCTCGGGGCCGAACTCGGTGGTTGATCGTGACTTGTTGTCAGTCTTTGCCTGGGTGGTTGGCACGGCAGTCGGAGCGGGGCGAGCGGCGCTGTTTTCCTGTCATATCGGACAGTAAAAGAGAGGGGCGAAGTGACTGTGGTCACTTCGGCCTGGCCGACTGAGGCGCGTGTGTCAGGATACGGCGTCAGACATCCCCTGTATTGAATGTGCCTGCGAAGCGGTCGGTTGGTGAGGCGGTCTGGCCAAGGTTGCTTCACAACGAAGCTTGCCCGAGCCGGGCTTCGGGAGAGCCGAGGGGGTGCCCGCTGCCTGAGGAGGCCCTCGGGCAAGGCGTGAACTTGTCTGGGACTACTGCTCCAGCCCGAGGCTGGGCTCGGGTGAGGTCGCGTCCCTTGGGTAGACGAAGCCTTGACTTAAACCGCACCCGTCAGTTGGTCTGAGGGTGTTTACCAGCCATGATTAGGAGTGTTGGGAGTACCCCTAATTATGGTACCCGACAGCTATTGTGGATTGTGAGCTGTTAAAAAGCTAAAAACTATTTGGTGGAATCATTAAAAGCCGCTAAAAAAATCTGTTGTTTCATAGTAATATCCGAAAGTCTCTAAAAGCTAGTCTAGAGGTGCTTTCAGTTTTGCACTGCGAGAAAGTCAGCTTTTAAAAAAAACTTGATTCCTAGATCCAGCTCTTTGATTTGGCTTTTGGCTTTTGACTTTTAGAGAACAAAAGCTAAATCTAAAAGTCAAACCAAACACAGCCTAAATCCTATAAAGATGATGTTATTGTCAGCCGACTCTAAAATGTCGTTGACTAGAGGTGATTGGACACCTGACAAACTAGAGACTACTAGAATATCTATCTCTCCAAAATATAACTCCTAAAATCCTAGTGTAAACACACGTGTATAAATATAATACTAGCACAATACATGTGCGCTGCGATGTCACACAATCATATTTGATATCCATAAAAACAAATATAATATCAAAGTGAACATATGGTCCATATATCAGATATTAAACTGACAAGAACAGACATTATACTTTATCTTAGTCAAAATATCGTGAAACGTATAAGTTGAAAAGAAGCATGTCTACTTTTTATAGCCCGTTCGGTCGTTCGTCCTCCTTTAGCTAGCGATGTGGTATGTGAGAGTGTTGCTGCGTGTGACTTTCTGTCATGTTGAGTTTGAGTGGTTTCTTATGGCTTATATATATATATATATGATGTAACGACTTATTTATGGTGTAACGACTATAGCTAGACGTGAAGCGGGAAAGAAACAGATTTCGTGTGACGCATGACACATGAAACTAGTGAATATTTTTTGGCATTACCTACCCAACCCCACCCACCCAACCCATCGAACATGCATCTATAAGAAGGCAAGGCACACAGTTTAGCTAACATGACAATCGAGTTAAGATGCTTGTAACTCAAACCGGTGGCGTCGTCCCTAACACTTAACATCAGTGGTAAGCCGGCATACATGTTTTCTTATATAGAACAACTATACTTTAACCGTGCCTATTTAGTCTTTTTACTTGGTTCTGCACGGTTCCTCTGTTGATATGATTTCCACTTGCTTTGGTAGACACATCTACGAACTACACGACCTCCATGGCGCTGGACAGGACCTTTAATGTCGTAGCCGACTGCGAACGGTTTGAGGAGTATATTGGTGAGCTGCGAGAGGCAGTGAGGGACCCTACCCAACCGCCGCCATTAGCGGCGACTCATCCGAACCTCTACCGGCTCCGGCAGACCACGAGACGGGAGCCCAGCCAGTGGCTCCACCTTCGGATGGTGGCCAGGAACGCCGAGATCATTGTGTGGATCCGCACGGACAACCTCTACGTCGTCGGCTTCGAGCAGGTGGGAGGGGCACGGTACGAGTTCGGTGTTGACCCCGCCAATGACGCCAAAGAGAAGAACAAGAAGAAGAAGGATAAAGAGAAGAAAGCCAAGAAGAAGAACAAGAAAGAGGACCAGGAGCAACAGGATCGGCGGCCACTGATAACGGGCGCAACGTTCCTCGGGTTTAATGGCGGCTACGGCGATCTCCGTCAGCTGCAGACGGTGAGTTAATTTCTTCATTCCTTGCTTAATGGGGATAAGCTGAGATCCGATCCGATCCCCCTGCAGGGTCCGGACCCGGAAAGGCGGACGGTACCGGACCTCGGACGGGAGCCGCTGGTGGAAGCCATCCAAGGCTTGGCCGCGTACACGCCGGCGGCGCCAGGGTTGGTCCGGGACTGGCTTCGAACCATCGTCGTCACCATCAGCGAGTCCCTCAGGCTACACAACGTTTGCCGGCATATCGCTCGGCTCCTCCTCGGTGAGTACACGAGAGGGTGGCTGGACCAAAGACTAGTCGACTGCATCCGTGACTGGGGCGACGTCTCGGCGTGTGTGCTTGCTAGCGCAGCCCACCCCGAAGGCGACGCTCATGGGCGGTACAGCCAGCTGAATCACATCTGCGAGAACACCGACCAGGCTTGTGAGGTGGTGGCCATCCTCAACGCTGGCGCTGCCCCCGACGAGCCAGGCCCGAGCCGCCGTCCCAAGCGTGAGGCCGCGGTCGGTGACGGAGACGATGAAGGCTCCGTCCCGCCGCTGGGGCTGACCTTCGTCGAGGTCTTCTCGGCGGTCGTCGAGGGCGGCGGCGGCACGGGGAGGAACAGGAGCCTGCTGTACGGGCACATCGCCATCGACGACGGGCTCAGCTCGGGCTCTTCCCAGCTGCTCTTCATGCGTGGCCGCTCCAACGCGCTGCCGGCGAGTCTTGACGGCCAGGTCCAGCTCACCGGCCCGGCCAGGGCGGTGTGGGGCTACGGCGAGGTCGTCATGCACGTCGACCTCATGGACGCCGCCATCCCACACGTCGCCGACATGACGCCCGACGACGACGATGCCGAGGAGGTCGGCTCGGGGAAGCTGGTGTGGAACACGTACGACACGCCGCGGATGGTGTACGACGAGGCCGAGGAGTACGTGTTCGAGGGGGTGTCGGGCGCCGTCAACGTCCGCTGCGCCGTGGTCACCAACGCCGTCGTGGCCACCGTGGCGCTCAGGCGCACCGGCTCCGGCGGCGGGCAGAGAGTCGACGTCTACGGCACCGTCACCGCCGCCACGGCCATGTTCGCCCCACAGGATAAGGTCACGCTCTTCAGCAGGGAGTGGAAGGACGCCGTCTCCGTGGGGGGCGGCGAGGACGTCCCGCTGCTGAGGAAGGTCGCCGTCGTGCAGCTCGGTTCGCCTCTCACGATATGCGCCGATCTGTGGACCAAGGCTCACGTCGCCGACATGTCGGTTGATGATCGGATCTCATCCGGCGATGTGGCTGTGTTTCACCCCAGCCCCTTTGGGGTGGTCCGGAAGATGATCGGCGGCGGCGACGTCGAGGTGTCCGTCACCTGGTCACTCAACTAGCTAGGTCCCTACTGCTTTTAAATGTCTGGATAATAAACCGGGATGTCATGATCGTGTTTTCCTTTTTCATCTTGTTGCTTGCTTGTCTGTTCATATATGTAATAATAATTTATCCATCTATATTACTCCTAAATTAAACCAACTCAAGCATACCGACTACTATACAGTAATTAGCTTGCTTCAACTGCTTAAAAAACACTGGGCTTGTTCGGTTATACCCCAATCCATATGGATTGAGGGGGATTGAGGGGGTTTCAATCCCTAATAATCAAAATCCCCTCCAATCCATATCGATCCCCTTCAATCTATATGGATTGAAAATAACCGAACAAGCCCTTAACAGGTAAAACCCTTTAATAGGTTTTTTTAAGCTGGTGCCCTAGTTATGCTGGTGTCCTCATTTTTATCTTAGTCATGTTTTTTTTTTGCTTAGTTTTGGCCTTCTAGTGCTATAAAGCAGAAGGACAAAACTGAGAAAAAACACGACTAAAGGTAAAAATGAGAACACCAGCAAAACTGAGGGCACCATAAGATCCCGTTTTGATCCTAAGAATTGAATTTCTTTCTAATAATAGTAATATATACATAGATTAATTAAGTTAATATGTTTTTATACAAAACATATTTGTGTACTACTATTGAACATATGAAGGAGATATTTATATGCTACATTTCTATTAAGGGGAGCCGGAGAAGAGTGTGTTATAATTTGCATAGTAAAAATATAGACTAGTAATATATAAAACTAATTTTCACTCCTCATCCTACAAACTTGGGATAGAGTATATTTAAACTTTAGAAAGCGGTGGAATGTAAAATTCCAAATCAAATAATCTACTCTATTAAATAAATTTCAATTTTTCAAAATAAAGGATCTAAACGACTCCATAGAAATTATTATTTCATATTATTAGATATGTGCGGAAACAAGGTTTATATGAACCCTTGTGGTTCGAGTTTGTTATGATTGATTGTTAATAGAGTAACGTTTTAGATTGAGTCGTGTGGACTAATAGGAACGTGGGTGTGTATATGTAGCGTGTCTTTTGGCTTCTGGTGCACATATGGAGTCTGGAGTGGTCGACGATAAAGGTAAATATCATGTGGATTCGTGTCAATAAACCGTAAGCGGTGAAGAACGAGCGTGGACTGGATAAACGGAATGACTCGTTTTGGTGGCTAATACTTGAGGACATCGATAGGCGCAAGAACATAATGGAGGGGATCGTATTGTCCATATGGTTGAGTACTAGCGGGATATGTATCTAGAATATGTGTGACGCGTATGACATCTGACAGGAGGCCATAATCAAAGGAGGTTTGCACTCTTAATCAAAACATGAGTTAGTTGTAGACTCGGTCCTTTGATTGAGTCTAAGGTGATGTTTGGTTCACGAAATATAATGTAAATGGTAATGATTCACATTTGAGCACGATGATAACAAGTTTGAATAGGCTGATATCCAATTTTAGTGTGGTATCCGATTTCGATTGGAGATAAACAAACATGATTTAACATTATTGGTTATCCATTACGTTACTAATATGTGAACCAAACGACACATTAGAACATATCCTACACTGCTCGCTGCTCGATATAGCTGGTATGATTGGTTTTTTAGTTCGTCGGTTCGGTTGAGGTGGGAAACTAAAGCCAAGAGCCAAAGTTGTCAAATGTTAAAATGGAAGCTAAAATCCAAAAAATGAATATTTTGGTTTGATTCAGCTCGGTTTTTAGTTTTCAGTCTAAAAGTGTCTAGCCCTAGTCAATATAAGTTCAAACAAAGATGGACAATACTCTATCCGTCTTAAAATATAATTTGTTTTGAATTAATCATATATTCATTAAGTAACTTATGAATATAGTTTCTATGTATGTTTATATTTATTATCATTTGAATAAATATGGATGAAAAAATGGACTAAAAACAAATATATTTTGGGATGGAGGAAATATTATTTTTTGGCAGGAAGGTTGGGCTGCACGGTGTGAGGGGTGGGCTCTGGTGCTAGGCCAACTCTTGGTGATAAGTTTTTTTCTATTTTAGAATTTTCAGTTTACATTTCCTTTCAAGCTTCAAATTCAAATTGGTTTTGAAATTTTTCAAACCGGGTTTTTAAATGCAAATATATTTCTATATATTCTTATATTAATTAGTTTATTCCTTTATTTAGGCAAAGGCTTATACACATATTATTTATTTTAAGGAAATATTGTTTTGGATGTGGAGTCAAATTTAAAGTATATTCAAAAGCTCATATTCATTTGTTTTAAGAGAAGACATTTTCTAATGTATAATTTCCATTAGGATATATATTTTTAGCTCAAATCTTTTTAAAGAGTATCTATTTATATAATTCCTGAAGGGAATAGTCCTATCTAATAGATCAATTGAAAGTATTGCTTTTATTTCATTTTGAGCTTCTAATTAAATTTCAGTTTTAAATTCTATGTTTTGAACTATCAAACTTTTAATATCACCTATTTATTCATTATTATAATTATTTAAAAAAGGGTCACTTTTAGGCGTTAATCCTTTATTAGATGACACTTTAATTTGCTTCTTTTTGGGAAATTTTTACTTAACACAAAATTAGGATTTTGGGGTTTCACAGCAGGTATCCCAACCAAGTTTATAAGCTCTCTAAGGTGCTCTATGGGCTTAAACAAGCACCAAGAGCATGTTATGAATGCCTTAGAGATTTCTTAATTGCTAATCATTTTAAGGATAGAAAAGCTACTCCAACTCTCTCTACTAACACATGTGATGGAGATTTGTTTATGTACCAAATATATGTTGATGATATAATATTTTGTGATATCTTGGCTCTAGTGGATAGTGATATCCTGGTCCAAGGCTTAATAGTATGAATACATGACTTATACCAACAAGGTGCATCTTCTTTTTTGGAAGCCGACCTCGAATGGACCTCTAGGTTAAGCGTGCTTGACCTAGTGAGTTCTTAGGATGGATGACCGACCAGGAAGTTTTATTGGGTACGCATGAATGAAGACAAGTGCGTACAAAATACTTGTGTTGGTCTATATGGATGGTCTTTGATCATAGAGGGCTGCCAGGAGTAAGTATCATCGGTCCGGGAGTGGATGGGGTGTTACAAATGATATCAGAGCTGACCCTTGTGGTTTCACGAGCGTGTGTGGGCTAGGGGTTTGGGTATATGGCACATGTGGGCCTAGAGTGGTCACATGGCTTGGCATATGATGGTACTAGACATACAGATGTGGCCAAGAGAGGAGGTTCCTGGCTTAGGGTTGACTGACGAGGACATCGATCTTCTAAGGGGGTGGATTGTGATATATTGGCCCTAGTGGATGGTGATATCTTGGCCCAAGACTTAATAGAATGAATACATACCAACAAGGTGCATCTTTGTTTTCGAAAGCATACCTCGAAAGAACCTCTAGGTTAAGCATGCTTGGCCTAGAGAATTCTTGGGATGGGTGAACGATCAGGAAGTCTTGTCGGGTATGCATGAGTGAGGACAAAGTGTGCACAAAAGATTCATATTGGTATGTGGGAGTGATATATGATCCTAGAGGACTGCCAGGAATAAGTATCGTCAGTCCAAGAGTGGACGGGATGCTACATATTTGGTTCTACTAACCAAAATTCTTGTGTGGAGTTTAGCAGACTAATGGTGCAGAAATTCGAGATGTCAATGATGGGCGAGCTGAACTACTTCCTCGGCTTTCAAGTTAAGTAGCTCAAGGACTGTTCATCATCGCCCTACTCTTAGGGACATACCAGCTTAAGGACAAGGTAAACAAACTTTCACTTAGGGTTCTAGGGAGCCATGAGAGGCTAGGTCTACCACTACATGAAAGTACAGATTGACCTCTCGCTAGAGAGGCCCTATCCCTTCAGTACAGTAACCGCCTCCAGCATGTAGTCCACCTTCTTCTTGAACCGGGCCTCCGCCTCGAAGCCCTAATCAACACGAAACTCTAGCACTCGACTAGTAAACTGCAGTGTGCTCCCCTAGGTTCTTAACATAGAACCACTTGCCCTCTTAGTGGCGGATGGAGGACGGGAGCGAGATCTTGAGGTAGGCTGACTGTCGCGAGCTTCACAACTGGATGGTGACGCCACCAACGTATGACTGACTGCCACGACCAACGTACGGTCATGGACTAAACATATATTTTTAGAGCTTCAAGTCAGGCTCCATGCCAAGGTAGGCTTCGCATAGCGTGATGAAGCATGCTATATGGAGGACGACATTGGCATGGAGATGCTGGATCTCCAGCCTGTACTAGAAGAGCAGCCCCCACAAAAATGGGTGCAGGGGAAGCCTAAAGCCGCGCTCATAGAAATACACGAGCACGACCACCTCGTCGTCCCATGGTTGCGACATCCTGTCCTCCTTCTTCAATCGTCATCCTGAGACTGCCTTAGGAGGGAGGAACCCCTTCTTCTCCAAGCACGCAGCATGACGCATGAGATCGAGCAGCAAGGGAAGAAAGCCATGGGTGTGGAAAGCGAGACGAGCGAACGGAGCACTTGAATGGATGGAACACTCGAGGGAAAGAAGGATCAATGCAAAAAGGACTGGAGCATGAATACTAGTAAGCATGAAATTGACCTAGGTCGACCCCCTCTGCTTATATATGCCAGTGCAGGAAGACAAAGGCGGCAACTCACGGTCGGGCCCACCACGATCACGGCACGGGTAAACTCCATCGCTCCAACACCTAGGGCGTGTTTGGTTCGGCTTTTTTCTGACCAGCTTATCTGAAAAGCTGGCTGTGGGGAAAAGCTGGCTGTTAGAAAAAGCTGGTGGTTAGAATTTAGGTGTTTGGTTCGCCAGCTGTGCAGAAAAGCTGTTCGTGAGAATCTACGTGTTTGGATAATCAGATTCTGAAATTGCAGATTCTGTTCGAAGAAACGATAAAATGAAACCCATAACGATGAAAAGGTCCTTACACAATAATTAGAGCAGTTGATTACATAATTAGTCCCGTTACATTATTGTCATACTTAACTACGCCACTAAAGCATTAGCAATTGCATCTCGAAAAGCACTCATGTCTAACTCATCAGATGTGGTACTACTACTCTCACCTAAAGGTACATCATGACTGCTGCTACTAGGTCCTACTTCATCAAAGTCTCTATCGTGTAGAGCACTCTCTCTAATGAAGTTATGCAATGTCATACAAGCAATAATTATCTTCGATTGTTTGGTAAGCGAAAATGAAGGGAGACTTAATAGAACTCTCCACTTCATTTTAAGCACCCCAAACGATCGCTCTATAACATTGCGTAGCGAAGAGTGTGCATAGTTAAAAACTTCTTTGCTACCAATAGGTTGCCTCGCATTTTGCCATTCAGAAATGTGGTACTTCTGACCCTTATAAGGTGCAAGGTAGCCCTTTCTATTTGGATAACCTGAATCGACAAGATAGTATTTACCTGCACAAACATGAAATACATAAGTTCAATACGTAACCAAGTAATTAATAGCATATGTCATAAAAACAAGATATATAATTGTATACCTTCTGGTGGCTGGGGGAACCTGTCGGCATAAGTTATCAAAGTATCTTGTAGTACTCTAGTGTCATGTACGGATCCAGGCCATCTTGTGACAACGAATGTGAACCTCATATCGAAGTCACAAACGGCCATTACATTCTGTGAAGTGTAACCGTGCCGTCCAATATATTTGGCTTGCTCTGAGGCAGGGACTGCCGCTGGAAAGTGACTACCATCAATTGCTCCTATGCAGTCCTTGAAGTGTGGCCAAAATCTCGCCTCTCGCAAACGCGGATGAATCTCGGTGAAATATGGGTCTTTGGGCTTAATGATGTCAGATGACATCTTAAACAGTGCATCAAGTACTTCACTATACTTGCGACTAATTGTTTCCAATGAGTGACCAAACTTATTTCTTATTTGCCTAAAGGACTGTGGACCACCACATGCCCACAAAAAAATGCCAAGTGCTTCCATAGTACTGACACCCCGGCTTGGAATCAGACCATAATTGTCCACCAATGTGTCATGCAATCGTCTAAACACAGTTCGTCGCATGCGAAACATATCAAAGCAGTCGTTACTATTGTCCAACGTTCTCTGCACCCATTGCAAACCAGTTTCAACCAATGTTCTTCTAGGAACCTGACTGATATTCCTGCCCCAAACATCTACAGCACATATAGCAACCACCAATTCTGCATCTCTGTCATCCATTTCATTATCAAATGTGTGTGCAGCAGGGTCAGACATCTGCATGCACACAAAAACAGAGACATATTCATATGTAACAACACTTGACATCTCAATGTACAACCACAGTTTACAAGCCACATATATTCAGTATTCAAATGACACAGTATGTTCACATTGTTCACAAGCAGACAACTCAGATTATTAAAATACAAGTTCAACTCGAATATCTGGAAAACTGTTTGAAAGGGAACCTGATGCGCACGACAAGTTTATTACTGACGACAATGAAACGACAAGACTCAGACAACAGACACAAATAACGGTAATACTTAGTAAGCCTCTGTTGTCGGACCACCAGCAGCTAAGTGCACTTTTTAATATCTATCTCGTAAGCATTGCGAAGCCAAGCGATCCTTCCTTCTTTTGTCTGCAAGTTTGCAAAAATATCTCTATACTTTTTCTCAGTGAATAGATGAGTGGCAAACAAATGTAATTGGCTTCCTTCTGGTGATCCATCATCCAAAACTTGTTGCAGCTGTTTTTTAATCTCGAGTCGAACAGGGTCATTGTCAGTAGAGGTAATGGACTTGTTAGTGGTCATTGAACGCGACTCAAAAGCCTCCACGAGTCTTCTCATGTACTCTTCCCTCGAATCTTTTTTCTTCTTTGGTTTTGGAGAATCATGGCGCATTTTACGCTTCCCACTAGCATTTGTGCAGGGGTCAGGTGTGCTGTTTTCACCCCCACCTAAAGTGGCTTCCAAATGATCATCAGATGATGAATTAGCATCCTCAACTCCAGGAACCAGGGTTCTTTCATTTGTGCACACAATGGGTCCAAACATAACCTTTAGCTCATCCTCATTCTCTAGGGGGGCTGTTTTGAACATAATACAACCTGGCATTGCCTGCACCAACATGGTAGTTCCTATTGATTTTAGATGGCCAAATACTATTGTTAGTCTACAAAACAAAAAAAAGATCTACTTACTTCATTTTGCTTGGCCCACCACTCATCTGGCGCACTGATTGAACTAGTATGAGGGTCTCGCCCAAGCCCTGTAGCCCTTTCATTTAGAGTTTTCCACTGGGTGAACATTCTCTTCAACGAGTCCCACCTATTCTTCATTTGATCCCTTGTGTACGTGCGACCAGTGCGTTCCTTAAACTTTCTTATGAGGTTAGCATACCCTTCGGCGTTTAGGAATTGTTGTGGCCTGTTCCGTGCATTGACCTCTTCTACACATATTTCTGTGTAAATTTTTGTTGCTCTACTATCCCACTTAGCTATGACCTTGCCAGACTTGTCCATCTAGTGCAAAACAAGTGTAGACGATTGAAAATATGTATTGAAGTGCAGTTACTACGACAACAAAATGAATAGGTAATAAGAACATAAAGTACTTCCTTAAGGAGTCACATTCGTTTGCCATAATTACATATATAGAACGACCACATTAAAGTGCTGCTGAACACAAAAGAACAGGGAACAATTCACAACTGCTCAGGAAGCAAAAGGCTGATATTTCCCTGTGACCCTAACACCTGCCTCTAACAACATGTAACTTAACCTTGGTGAACTCGACCAACTTAAACTTCATTATCACTAAACGATGGCATCTGGTCCGAGTCGTATTCAAGACCCCAGAAGTTTGCAAAGTGATCAGCAAAGTCCCAATCTGGACTAAGGTACTCGTCAGCTGGGGGTGGTGAGGCCAAGGCTGACGGTTCGTAGTTGCTGTCACTCGGGTTGTTTACGTTGTTCACGATGTCCAGGTTCTCTTGCAACAGCAGAGAGTCTTGCTCAAGCATGCAAGCAATGTCCTCCAATGCTACACGAAGTTTGGTTGCCTCAAAAGAGGTCAACCCGCGTCCGGGACGGATTGTTTCCCGAGCTACGGAAAATATCTTGTCCGCAATCTCTTGCATCCTTCCAATTGCCTTATCGGCTATGGAGTCTGCTGAATCCATCTGATGTGGATTTAGGTTGTCAGTGCACTAAAAAGGGCATACTAACTTGCATGTATTGACATCAATTGCGTTCTAACATGGACAACATTTGGTTGAAGCTACCATTAGGTACTAAAACAAAACCATAGTATGAACAAGTACTATTAACAAACTTGTTGTAAACAAACAAACTAACAAGTCATGACTCGACAAAGATTTGTGTTGTACAACTGAACGATGGTAATCCCTATAAACCATTAACACAGAACCCATGGGGACTCTAACAAATTGTGTGTGCAATTACCTTGGCTGCTGTTGATCTTGGAAGCGAATACGCAGGCACTGATTTGGTACGGATATCTGAAAGCGACATTGAAGGTAAAATGAATTAGTACGTCTTCCATAGCGTTTACATGAACTGAAGTAACTGCCTCCGAATCGAGGTGACCAACAGCCTACCTCGGAAGATGGCGACACGACGGGGGAAGCAGAGGAAGACGGAGCGACATCGTCGGTGTGAGTGAGCGAACGCTACGGACAGTAAACGGTGAAGTCTCCCACCGCGGCGAAGGTGCAGAATGAGAGGGCCCGATGGAGGAAAGAGCTCACGTACCTCCGACGACGGGGGAAGAAGGTTCCTTCTCGACGACTCTCCGGGTCGGCCGAGGGTGCACGAACCCTAGCGAAAACGGGATTGAGACGGCGCAATGGGGACGAAAACCAACGGACAGGAAAGGAAGAGGTCGCCGAGGAGTGGGCCGTACCTGTAGCGGGGAGGAGATCGACCTGGCGGCGGTCCGTTGGGTGCGCAGCGGCGGCGGATTCGTTGGCGGCGGCGGAGGCGCGTTTCGTCGCCTAAACCCTAGCGACGAAGGCGACGAAGGGGGCGGGCGCTTCCGTTAGAAGCGAAGTGAGGGCGGCTTCGGGCTGACTGTGTGCGGTGGGCTTCTATCCGAAGCGCTCCGACGAAAAGCCGCCCCAGAAGCTGGCCGTTTGGATACAGCTTCAGCTTCTGGCGGCCAGAAGCCGCCCAGAAGCTGAAACAAACAGCCACCTAGACGCTTCGGGCCCCGAGCGGAGAATATGTCCGCCCTACAAGCGGCGTCCATCTCAAACAGATCGTCGGGACAGGCACGCTACTTGGAAAACATGCCAACACCGAGCGGGATGTTATCTGTCTTGTCAATCACCCACGCGTGCCTGCGTTGAGCAGGACGCTTCCCGTCCCGTCAGTCGCTCGCGCCAATTATCATGATGGCCCCCTCCTTTTTCACTACGACAAGTTACCATGCCAGTTTCAAGCCAATTACATAACCCACGTAGTGCAAGGGACGATCCGAGAAAGCTCCCCGTGAGCCACAAGCCAGGTGTGCTGGCACAAGGCCACTTGCTCGAGAACGTGTCCAAGGTCATACCTCACACTCCCTTGCGTTAACCCAGCTGATGGGGTGGCCACTGCCCCCCCTTTGGTCACATGTCCGACTAGAGCGCCGATACAGGGTCAAGTAAGGAAGGACTATATGAGATGCCCCTAATGCGCCGAGCCCCCAAGCGGGACCACTCGCCAAACTAAACCCTACCAGAGGGTGGTCAGATCTCACTTGGATAACCCGTTAGCAACTCAAACAGCCTCCCTCACCACGTTTAGGTCGGTGATGGATGAACCTCCCCCAAAAGGCTAGAAATCTTTCCGAGGAGAGATGCGTGCAAAAAACCTACCAACCAATTGAGCCCACGCACGGCACCAAAAACCACTGAGCATAAGATCGGACCTAGCATAATACCGAGCCAACCATCGCAAAAGAGGGTCCACCCCAAAGCTGTGAAAATGGCATACTCGCAAAATAACCACGAAGCAATCCTCATGGGTTACTCGAGGGGGGGGACTTGCGCGCGTCAAAAATCCTGATCCTCAACAAGAAAGCCTGTGAGCAAATCTAAAGAGTTGCTTAAAGACTCAGGTGCTGCTGACGGGTCTCTAGGACCAAGGTACCCAAAGTAGTCCATTACTTATGGTGGCCCACTAGGCAAGAAGCCATCGGAGTAAAACTTGCCAAGTCCCACCCAGCTACTGGGCAAGGTGAACGGACCAGCCAAGTCCCATAAACAACTAGGCAAGGCGGACAGACCAACCACGTCTCGTCGAGCAACTGGACAAGGTGGGCATCCCGACCAACTCCCACTGAGCAACTGCGTGAGGTGGGCGATCCGATCAAATCCCGCGCAAGCAACTAGGCTAGGCAGGGGAATAAGGGCCTATGATGAGGGCTGGTACATCTGTGGGTTCCAGTTACACGACCCTCTGCCACACGCCGGGCAGGCACACACATGTTCCCACTTAACGTGAAAATGAGGCAGACACTGTTGATCCACACCATCCACGATAAGGCACGTCACCACCAAATACCGCCTTTGTTGATGCCACGGCATGCCGGGGAGGTGTTAGAGTGTCCCTGCCAATAGGACAAGGCATGATCACATACGACCATTAACGCCCCTGACATTGTGACATGGGACTGGGTAGAGCCCATTATGGGGAGCCTCGGGACCAGAGGCCTCTATAATAACCTACGAACGGGACGTGGTGGAGCGACCCGCCATACCACTCGTGTACTTACGCACTTGACAGAAGATGACCACATCAGAGGAACTCTCATAGATAATAGATCCTACTCTGCTTCAGACCACCCATCACTTTATAAAGGCCTCCCTCTTGAACTATGAAAGGGGGAGAGTTAAGAAGCCTTCTTCTCCCGGGTTTTCTTGTTCTCACTCGCACGTCTTGTAGCATACCCTCGGCCCCCAGCCTAGGAAAGCAATACAAGATCGGCACTGCACTAGATATAGGGCACCTGCCTAAACCAGAATAAACCCTCTCGAGTAACCCGATTCACCATTTAGAGTGAGTCCTCGCTATCATCTCCCGTCGATCACAGTAACACTACTGGTGTTACGTGAACTAAAACTTTGGCATGTCATCATCTGCACTTGCATTAATTGCTTGATACACCTAGAATGCATTCACTAGGTCAAAAAATTTCAATGAATATGGTGTTGTGTATTAGAGTATAGGGCTCAGATTAAGAACTTTGCTTAAGACATGGGAAGAGAAGTCATCTCTTGAGAAGTAATAAGTTGGCTCGGAATTTAAAGTATTAAAGGTAAGACTTAGGACCTGGAGCAACTTTGCTTTTAAAGGTGGGTTAAGTGGAAGAATTAATTGAGGAACTGGATTAACCTTAAAAACCTTAAGTGAGATTTGAAAACCTTGCTTGGAATTGTGGACAAACAAAACAACTCCTAAACTAAGGACACTTTGGACATGAGCTTCATATACTAGAGTTGGATTTGAGATTAAGGAGTCACTGGTCTTTTAGGAGTATGGATTGAGTTGGTAAATCACTAGATGAGAAGGAATCACATTTGAAACCCTAAACTAGCCCAAAAGTAGAATTTAAAATCTAGAAAGGATTGGTTAAAAGTTCATATACCAAAGTTGTAGAGCTTGGAAAAGTGAATAACTTTCTTATTTTGAGATTCCCAAGTTGTGTGGAAGAATTTGGAGTTAAGTACAAAAAATCAGTTGAGTTTAGATTTGAATTTTTTAAAATAACATCAACTAGCCAACTTTGGATCATTGTAACTTTTGATTTATAAGCAGTTTGGAGATGGTCGTTGTAGCTAAGTTGTAGAGCTATCCTAGGTGAACAAACTTGTTTAAGTTACTTAAGGTTAAAGCCATATGGAACTAGGTGTAAAACTGGTCCAAATTGGGAATATTAGAATCTGAATTTCAGATTTAGTGCACAATTCAGCACTGCAGTTTTTGTGTTCTGAAGAAACCTTGGAGCCTGTTGGTGGTTGATCTATACAATGATTGGTTAAAGTTTCTGTACCAAAGTGAAAGACCACATGTTGATGTATAAGTTTGGTTAATAGTTATAGCCCTAAAGCTATTTGGAACTTGGAGTAAAACTGGTCCAAAAATAAAGATGTCAGAAATTGTGGATTTCATACTTAATTAGTGTATGAACTTCTGAGTTTTGTGTAAACTTTGGGTTCTTGTAGTTTGGAATCCAGAAGTATTGGGGCTATGGGTCACTGTATCAAACTTTTAGAGTAACTGTTGGAGAACAATCCTTATTAAGTGTGATAGCCCTAAAACTATATGCTACTAGTAGAAAAGGTAGTCCAAAGAGGGGTCAACAGATCTCTGCATTTTCAGATTCAGAACAGTACACTAAGTCTGAAGTTGCAGTGTTTTGGCTAATTTTGGAACTCATTTGTGCCTAATACAAAGGGTGTTGGGCTGTGGAGTATATATAAAAGTTGAAGACCAGAGTACAGTGAAAACGTTTTATATAGTGAAGTGGACTTAGTTCCACATAAACCTAGGAGAAAAGGCTATTCCAAAGTGTGCTGTTTCAAATAATTGAAACAAAAAACTTAGTGCTTAGTGCCAAATTTGGAGCTCATTTGTGGTTGTTCTATAAGGTTTTAGACTATGGTGCTTGTAGAGGAATTGAAGACCATATATTGGTGAACAACTTCCTTAAAGGGTGATGGACATGATCCCATACAAGAATTGGAGTAACAACTTGCTCAATGTTGGACTGACAGACAATGCTTTAACTGAATTTGGTTCAGTTCTGAAAACTGAAATTATTTTCTGGTGCCAAGTTTGGAGCCCTTTTGTGAACAGTCCATAAGGTTTTGGACTGAGGATCTTATAGTAAAGTCAAAGACCATAGGAAGTAGAACAAAGTCCTTATGGGATGTTGGGCCTAGTACAACAAAGAAATGTGAGTAATGTGTCCTCAAACATGGCCTGTCAGTCTATATGATAAAGGCTAAGTTTTAGTTAAATGAAACTGAAATCAGGGTATTGTGCTCTACTTCAGGGCACCACAGCTTGTGATGTGTGTGTTTCTGACCTAGGAGTATTATAGCAAAGAGAAAGACCGATACTAGGTGAACAAGTTCCTTGAGGTGAGTGGGGCTTGGTACTACACATAAGTTAGTGTGAGCTGTCCCAAGTCTGCACTGTTTGTGAAATGGTTTCAGTTAACTGAAACAAGAAAACTCAGTAAGTTCGGGAGAACTTTGGGGCATTATAGCTTTGGGTTATGAGCAAGCTCTATTAAATGTGGTCAGCCTGTCCTTGTCTAGAATGTGGTAAATAAGGGACTAAATAGAGGAAGGTGCAGTCAATCAGAGAAGGGTTTAGACTTCAGAGATTAGTTCAATAAAGATCTGAAAAAAGAATTTATGCCACTACGGGCTATAAAGATCTGAAAAAAGAATTTATGCCACTACGGGCTCTAGTTTCTTCTGATGTGGTGGGAGATAAGACGTGGGTGCGCCTCGGAGTTCCATAATACATACAGTAAATATCAGCGCCCCATGGTTATCCACGGTGATTCCCCCCTGCCTGTCCTTTTGTGCACATCCTTGGCTGAGATTCATCACCCTTGTGTTTAGCTTCTATGTGTTGTCCATGCACTTCTGCTTAGTGTCCCTGCTCGTAGTGGTGCTGGCACCATGGGACTTTCCCTTCCTCCACTAAATTTTATACAAAGCTCAGGGATACTCGCCTACATGTTCAACTGCCCTAAAGAATTTGTTCTATGAAGTTCCCCTCTGCCCTTGAGTCTGACTTGTGTTCATCACTAGAGGGACGTAGCTCTTGAGTTCAAGTCGGTGTAAACCCACTCCACAGCCACCCAACATGTTGTATTCCATGCATCGAGTGCTAGTGGCGACCATAGCAGCAGTTCACACGCTCACCATGGCCAGGATTCCTTGGAGGTTGTCTCAGCCTTGTGGTGCCCGTTCCCTACTCCTCGCAGGTCAGTGAAGCTCACACCATTTACTGCTTGAACTCTACCACTGTAAGTTGCTGGGAACTAGGTGTAAAATTTGCTCAAAGATAAGCTGTCACAGTGTTTGGAATTGAGACTTAGTTTAATTCAGCATCTGAATTTCTGTGTTTGGAGCCAACTTTGGGTTATTGGAGTTTGGAATCCAAGAGGTTTTGGTCATTGATCACTATATCAAACTTGTATAGGAACTATTGGAGTAAAACTTGTTCAAAGTTGGACTAGCAGACAGTGTTTCAACTGAACTTAGTTCAGTTTTGAGAACTGAATTGCAGCAGGATGCTTAGTTTAGAGATCATTTGTGATTAATTCAAGTTGTTTTAGACTAAGGTTTCCATAGTTAAGTTAGAGACCATAGTAAATAGAACAAGTCTCCTTAAATAAGTATAGCTTGGTGCTACATAAAAAATGGAGTAACAACTGCTTAAAGTGGTACTATGTTAGATGGCTGAAATTGAATTGTATTCAGTTACTGAAAACTGAATTTCAGTGAAAGTTGCTGAGTTTGGAGCTCTATTGTGACCAATACTTGTGGTTTTAGACTAAGAACTATATAGCAAAGTTAAATACCATCTGAAGGAGAGCAAGTCTCATGCAAAGTGTTGGCTTGCTACTGTGTAAAATTTGGAGAAAAAGGAGTGACAAAACTCTCTATCAGACCTAGTAATGTGCTGTTTCAGATTGGGAAAATGGATTTTCCATGTGTTTGCTCAACTTTAATGCACCCTAACGCTTGATATGTATGGTTATAAGCTAAAGACCTTATAGAAGAGATTTGTAGCTGTGTTGGGTGAACAAGTTTCTTACAGAGAAATAAGTTTGGAGCTATATAAAATTTAGAGTAAAATGTGCCTAAATTTCTTCTGTCAGTCTGTGTGAGATGTCTGTTTCAAAAAACTGAAAACAAATTTAGTGGAAGGGTGCTGAATTTTGGACACCTTAACTTGTAGTACATGCAGTTCGGGTCTTAGATTCTTGTAACAAACTTGAAGAGCTTTAGTTAGTGAACAGGTTTTTTATGGTCTGTCCCTAGTAGAAACAAGGAAAAGTAGGGCTGAATAGGGACATATACAGTTGGGTATTAGAGGTGGATTCAGTGTCTAGTTGATTGACTAAAGAAGATCACTGTCTCCCTGTGTTTTGCGTGTGTATGTGGGTGTAGTGCAGCTGTGGTGGCTGATTTTGTAAGCTAGTGTCTATAATGGAGTAATTGAAGAATATCACCTCGTCCTTGTTGGCTACCCTAGTATGCTTGAGTTGTGATATTAGAGTATTTAGCTCTCTTATGTTTTGTTAGTTTTTGTGTGCACCTTTAGAGAGGTGTAAGTCTTGTGATGCTTCTTAGTATTTTATTTTCAAGTTGCATAAGCATAAGCATTAATGCTCATATCTTTACATGTAAAATTCCCAGAAGAAGATTAAATTCAAGAAGTGGTTTCTGAAGAGGAGTCTGCTTCAGTGCCTGCTCATCAAGTGATGGGAGGCATCTAACTAGCGTTTAATAGAGGGATCTAGACCTCCGTCTCTGCAACAAAGGCAAGCCCCGGTGCATTTGCCCCTTCCTTGTATTTTAAAGAACTTTTATACACTTTAAGTCTAGTGAAATGTGCATTAAGTTTATAGGAGTTGCTTGGAAACTATTGGATGCATAGACTACCTTGATATCCTTTCCTGTTATAGATACTTCTTTGGAAGTATCAAATATTGTTTACAAAAATGCTTAGCCCTTCTTAGATCTTGTGGATAGAGGTTGTCCTTTGCAGTAATGCCTAGCTCAGGGGTTATCCTAAGGAAGGATGGCTTCTACCTGCATGAATATTTTCATCAGGAGCATGGTGGGATCTTACTGCAAAGTTCCCTATAATGCTCTTTTCATCCTTAGAAACACAAAACAATCCTAAGGGTGGAAGTACTTAACTCGAGACTTGGGCTAGGAACAGGTGATACTCCACCTAGGTTAATTAAGGATTGGATGTGTATGTAGGACTGTATGATCAAGGACTATCTTAACTAGCTAGATGCCCTCGATATGGGACAGGGTAAGCTTGAACCCGGCTATTCCATACATGAAAAGACAATCGCGCACTGGGAGTGGAGAGATGGCGAGAGTGGCACGTACTGTAACACCCCTGAGGTTACGAGAACTAAAACCTTGGCATGACATCATAAGCATCAGCATCATTTTGCTTGATACACCTAGAATGCATTTTAATAGGTCCAAAATTTCAATTGAAACCCTAAACTAGCCCAAAAAGTGGAAATCAAAATCTAGGGACAAGTTGCCAAAAGTCCATATACCAAAGTGGTAAAGCCTGGAAAGTTGAACAACTTCCATGTGTGGAGATGTCCAAGTTTTATAGGAAAATTTGGAGTAAACTGCAAAAATTCAGTTTTGGTGCAATTTGGGATTTGCTTAAAATAATATCAATTAGCTAACTTTGGCTGTTATAACTTTTTGCCTCTAGACATTTTTGTGTTGGTCACTGTAGCAAAGTTGTAGTACTACCTTAGGTGTACAAACTTGTTTAAGTTACTTAACCCAAAAGCCATATGGAATTAGGAGCAAGACTGGTCCAAAGAAGGACTGACAGGTTTGGATTTCAGACTTAGTGTTATTGTCCAAGTCTGAATTTCAGTGTGTTTGGCTCAAATTTGGAGCTCTCTACTATCTTGTCCATAAAGTTATAGATTATGGTCACTATGACAAACTCGTAGTATGACTATAGGAGAACAAACTTTATTATGTGGGATGCCCCTAAACCCATATGCAACTGGCAGAAAAGGTGATCTAAAATGGGGCTGGCAGGTTTCTAAATTTTCATGTTTGTGAACAGTAGCCTGTCTGAATTTCAGTGTATTGTGACCGAATTTGGAGCTTCCTTGTGCATAATCTATAAGGTTTTGAACTATGGTTTCTATAGGAGAGTTGTCGACCATATGATAGGGAACAAATTTCTTTAAGAGAGTTGGGCTTGATCTCACATAAAAGGTAGAGTAAAATCTGCCCAAAAGTGGATTGTCAGAGTTACACTAGCTGAATTTGTCAGTACTTAAATCTGAATTTCAGTAAAAAGTGCCAAGTTTGGCGCTCCTTGGTGATCAATCCATGTGTCTTTAGACTATATTTTTTATGGAAAACATGGAGATCAATGTTGGGGGAGTAATCCTTAGTAAGGGTCACACCCCTAAAGCTACTTGGAACTAGTAGGAAATGGTGCCAAAATACATGTTGTCAGATTTTGATTTCAGACTTGGCTTAGTTACCTAAAACTGAATTTCAGTGAGTTTTGCTCAAGTTTGGAGCTTTCTTGTGGCTAATTTTTGGAGTTATATACTATGGTTTCTATAGTAAAGTGGAAGACCATACAACAGTGAATAAGTTTCCTTAAATAAGTTTGATTTGGTGCTTCAAAAAATTGGAGTAAACTGTGCCCAAAATCTCCCTGTCAGGTGTTGAGTTCAGTTTTGTTTCAGTTGGCTGAATCTGAATTTTAGCGTTTCCAACCCACTTTGGAGCACTATAACTTTTGATCCATGAGCCTTTGGTCTATGGTTGCTGCATCAAATTTGTAGATCTATATTTTGTCAACATGTTTGGTTAACGGAGATCTCCCTGTTACCACTGAAACTTGTGAGTAAATTAAGCTCAAAGTTGCTCCGTCAAATAGGATGCGCTGAACACAGTCTTAGTAAACTGGATTTGATTTTTGGTCTGACTTTTGGAGCCTTCTATCTCTCTATTCCTTGAGTATCTGTCTCTGATCGTTTAAGCAAAGTTGGAGGGGTATAACAGTGATCAACTTTGCTTTAAGGAGCTCGACTTGTTGTATTTTTTTTAAAAAAGAGAAACTTTCTCTTTATCCTCCCACAACCACTCCCTTTCCTTATCCTTTATGCGCTTGGGATCGACACGCGTGCAGACACGTGGGCTGCGTGGACTGGTCGTCCTGCCCAGCCACCATCCGCTGCCTGCCTGACTGCCTCAGCTTTGCTGCCGACTACGCCCGGTCTCATCTCCTCCGGTCGAGCGCGCAGACTCCCTCACTTGTCCCTCCCATGTCGCCCTCCTTATTGCATAAGTTGGCAGTCTTGTCTTCAGAGCTTGAGCGTCAAAGTTGTCTCGTTCTTCCTTGTCCTCGCCACCAGGAAATGTTGTCGTCTTGCTGCTAGCTTTGCAATCATCATGGCGGTGTCACCTAGCCCATAAGCGCTCGGCGCGTTCCCCTCTCTTCTCCACAGACACTCGAAGCAGTAGCAGCAGTTCGCCAGAGCAGCTCCAGCCCTCTCGGCATCGCTTTCCTACGACAGCAGCGTCTTGCGCCGTCACCTCCCTCTCGTGTCTAGGCTTTGGTTCCTAGTTGCGCCTAGCCTTGTGCCATCTTCACCCCGCCGTGGCACCCGCGCCCGCTCGGCCTTGCCTGGGCATCCTGCACCACTGTGCCGTCGTGCGCGGCTATGAGCTCCACCAGCACGCGTCGTCCTCGCTGCGACTTCGCACTCCTATTGCTCACGCCTCCCCTCATCAAGCTGCAGCACCACCAGCGTCTCACCACTTGAAGCCGCTGCCATCTCCGGTACGAGCCACACATCCCTAGTCAAGCTCGACATCCCCCATGGTTGAGCTCGCCTCCAATCTCCTCTTACTCATCAACGGTGGGCGTCGCCAACTCCTTGTTGGTGGTTGTATGTGTGTGGTGAAGGGATGGTGGGGAGATGATGGAGCGTTGGGGAAGGGGGACATAACGCATGGGGAAGGGGTCTGCTCGCCGTGCTTGAGATAGGGTCCGGGTCTGGTGTGGCAGGCTGACGCTGCCAAATTTCTTGGTCACTTGTTGTGTCTGCTATGTGTGTCCGTGTGGAGAAGAAGGGTGCGTGGGTGATGATAGTAGAAGCTAGGGGGTTTTACAGAAAATAGTTCTAGATTTTTCTTTTTAATTTCAAATTTGTTGTGAATTAGAAAACACCATAGAAAATTCTAGAAAAACCGAAAAATTTGTAGTAAAACTTCTGTAAGCTTATCTTGGCCATATCAACCCTTAGGTTAGGTTTGAAGCTGTGTGGAAATGGTTTGCTTAGCAAACTAATTGTTGCATAAAATATTAAAGGATTTCATCCTTGGGTAATTAGGGTATCTAGTGTCTTAGTGATGGGATGAAGTTTC
The DNA here is from genome assembly GCA_029449295.1 of Zea luxurians. Classification (NCBI taxonomy): domain Eukaryota; kingdom Viridiplantae; phylum Streptophyta; class Magnoliopsida; order Poales; family Poaceae; genus Zea; species Zea luxurians. Next base: position 77,897,698 of record JAOPSE010000004.1, on the reverse strand, counting down.
TTATTAAGTTGAGGTGTTTGGGTGAAGTTTTAAAAGGATTAGCTCCCTAGTGACTTGTAGCTTGTGATGATAGCTTGTAGGTGTATTCTAGATTTATTCTTAGTTGCCCTCTATGCAAGTTGCATTTTCATGGAATTGCACAAGCATTCATAAGCATGTTATCTCATGTAGAGCTCCCTAAAGAAGTGGACATCGAAGAGAAATTTGCTCCAGTACCTGAATACCCAATGGTGGGGTTCCATCTAACTAGTTATCTAATAGAAGGATTTTGGATCTTCTCTGCAACAAAGGCAAGCCCCGGTGCATTTGCCATCTTCCTTGTATTACAAAATTTTATCACTTATATGTTGCATTAGGTGATAGGAGTTGAATGATTAAACAATTGATGCATTACCATCCTTGAAAGATTGATTATCATACCTTGTTACTTGTTTTAAAAAAGCTAGTGATGCTTAGTCCTACTTATAGATTAAGAAAAATGTTTTTGATCTATGACTCATGATTTTTAAAGAAGAAAAAGGGCTTGGCATGATGGAGGCATCCTCCACGGGGATGAATTCATCATTCAAGTAGGGTACCTCTGCCAGGTATGAAACTTTGAGAATTTGTTTAAAATGAGACCAGAAGTTGAGCTGGACAAGTTGCCCGTCTGTGTCGATCAAGGACCATACCGATTGTAGGCCTGTTGATCTATGACCTTTTAACTAGACACATACCTCGTCATGGGTAAGCCTGAACCCAGCTACTCCATATGGGAAAAGACAAACGCGCACTGGAGAGGAGAGATGGCGGGAGTGGCATGTACCCACCTGGAACGTGGCTGGATGGTGGAGTACCATACTCTCAGGTGGCGTGGACCGGTTCACGTAGTGTAGAACTCATGGGAATGGTAGACATATGCAAGGGTTAAGTGCTACATATGTGGTTGGAGATCCCCAGCTGGGTATTAATCTATTCGAATCGTCATTACTTCTCGATCATGAAGACTGGATCACTGCTCTGCATCGTAGATAACAAGTATAACAAAGTTTTGGTTAAAAGCAATCTAGTGTAGGCCAAGTGAATGATCTAGATTAGGAGAATCTAGAGACAGGTTAGTAAATTCAGGTAATCACCTAACCTGTAAAATAAAACTTGGCTTATGGATCCATTATTAGTAAGCTTTTATGCAAAAAGAAGTCCTTGATAATTGCTAAGCTTTTCCCTTGATTCCCCAAAAGCTAGCATGCCCTTGAGAGTCTTTTCCTTAGTCGGGTAAGTCTTGCTGAGTAATTGCCTACCCATGGTTTTATTCCCTATGTTGTTGCAGGAAAGTATTTGATGACTTGGGCTTTATTAGTTGCTTCTTGTGGAGGTCTTGAAGCTTAGGTTACTTGTGTATTTTTTATGGAAAGGCTTCACCTTTCCAAATATTGTAGTTAAGTTATGCACTCTAAAGACTATCAGGAATTGTAATAATTTCAATCCCTTTTATGTTGTAAGACTTCAGTTCTGGAATGTAAAGTGTATTTTGTAGAAGTCTTCCACTCTATCTCCAATGTGTGTATCAAATGTGATTACTGTAATATGCATGTTATGTGGGAGATCCTTGGGATGATGAGTTTAAGTTGATGAACTCGATAGCCTTGTTAAGTTACTTGGTACATGTGCATAGCAATCTGAGGCCATTAAGGCAACGATTGGTGCATGTGGGCCTGATAATTTGGGAGGGCTGTCACAGGGTGGTATCAGAGCAATCCCCCATTAGCATGGATATTAAAGTGATCCTTGAAAAACTTCAAAATGATTCTAAAAATTTAAGAATGTATAAGCAAAGCCTGATAGTTGAAGTGCAAATAGTATGTAGTTGAAACTAAGGACTATAAGGTGGCTTAGATTAAGATACTAACTACTAACCCACAACCTGGGAAGGGTAATGCATACATGTGTAATGTTATCTTTGAGGCTATTCTATTTTGAATGGATCGACGCTAAGGTAAGGTGAGATGTGAGAGCATGACCGAACAAACGTCGATCTAGGGGAGTGCTTAAATGTGGCACTGGACTATATACATGTTTCACATATGTATATATGAAGGTTGCAAAATGAAGTATTTATTTATCTAGGATTTAGTACCCCATGGATGTGTATGGGTATACAGACATGGGAATATTGAGAAGTGTAATATATTTGTAACGACACACCTACACTCAGGTAAGAAGGTAAGCTACCACAATGGGCTGCCCTATGGGTAAAGTGTGGTAGCGGTGCCTATGCGTGGCTAAGTGCTTAATGAGGAGCTAATATATGGAGTATAAACTGTGACCAAATGAGTGTGAATTGCATCATGGGGTTTGGGCTATAATGGAATTTTTTGTAGGTATACTAACTAAACACTAAGAAAGTGCGACTAGTGATCAATGACGGAGTGAGTATGTATTTGAAAGGGAAATAGTCTCAACACTTTCTCTAATCGATTTTGGTGTTTGACAACCATCACAAACCTTGTGGACTAATCAGTTTGCCTAGTTAATCATCTCACATGTGCATAAGTTCATCTACAACTATTCTAAAGTCGACTGTCCGGAATACCGTAGATTATTCTAGACAGGAGAAGCTTTTTGGAAAAACACCTATGCGTGGACCGTCCGGGCCCTTACGGCGGACCGTCCGCGGCACTTGGGTGAGCCTCGGACAGAACCACTGCAAAAACACAAGTCTACACTATGGACCGTTCGATGGAGAAGCAAGCACCGTCCGAGACCAAGCGCGGATCGTCCGGCCTTAGGCGCGGACCGTCCGGTCGGTGAAGAACCAGAAAACCCCGAAGGTGATGGGTTCGGTAAAATGAATTATAGCGTCCTCGTGGACTGTCCGGGGTGCACAACCGGACCATCCGCGACTACGGTACCTGACATCTGACGACGCATTTAATGCATAGTAGCCATTGACATAGCTGGTACTACTAACCATTGCGATTTCAGCCGTTGATGTGCAGGGGCGGACTGTTCGGACAAGGGGTGCGGACCGTCCGCGGTTGGCAGAAATGGAGCAACGGCTAGGAAGTGGTTGGGGGTTATAAATACAACCCCAACCACCTCCATTCACTACACCCAAGCACTCCAATCCTCTACATTCAATACAAGAGCTAGCAATCCATTCAAAGACACAATCAAAGCTTCCAATCTCTCCAAGTTCCACAATTAAGACAAGTGATCATTAGTGATTAGTGACTTGAGAGAGTGAGTGTGATCTATGTGTTATTTGTCGCTCTTGTTGCTTGGCTTTTTGCAATCGTGCTTTCTTCTTCCTCATTCTTGTTCTAAAGCAACTTGTAATCAAAGCAAGAGATACCAAGTGTGTGGTGGTCCTTGTGGGGTCTAAGTGACCCATTTGATTAAGGAGAAAGCTCACTCGGTCTAAGTGACCGTTTGAGAGAGGGAAAGGGTTGAAAGAGACCTGGTCTTTGTGACCACCTCAACAGGGACTAGGTTCTTTGGAACCGAACCTTGGTAAAACAAATCACCGTGTTCATCCACTTTATTTCTTGGTTGATTTGTTTTCCCCCTTTCTCCCGGACTTAAATTTAGTTCTAACGCTAACTCCGGCTTGTAGTGTGTGCTTAAGTTTATAATTTTCAAATGCTGCCTATTCACCCCCCTCTAGGCAACTTTCAATTGGTATCAGAGCCCGGTACTTCATTAGAGTCTAACCACTCGAAGTGATGTCAGCAGATCACGCCAAGAGGGAGATCGTGACCGGCGACAAGTCCACAAGCCAAAGGAAGGCTCCATCAAGGGAGTCCGGCGCCAAAGGCAAGGAGGAATCCCCTCCCCGTGTCAAGTCGCATCGGAGTGGCGACAAGAAGAAAAGATGAAGAAAGTGGTCTACTACAAGACTGATTCTTCGTCACCCTCCACCTCCGGCTCCGACGCGGCGTCCATCACTTCTAAGTGTCATGAGCGCAAGAAGTATAGTAAGATGCCACTTTGTTATCCTCGTATTTCTAAGCGCGCTCCTTTACTTTCCGTTCCATTAGGCAAACCACCATTCTTTGATGGTGAGGATTATTGTATGTGGAGTGACAAAATGAGGCATCACCTAACCTCACTCCACGCAAGCATATGGGACATTGTTGAGTTTGGAGCGTAGGTACCTACGGTGGGGGACGAGGGCTACGACTCGAACGAGGTCGCCCAAATCCGGCACTTTAACTCCCAAGTGTGGCGGAACCACCCGAATTATTCCAGCTTAAGTGCCTAAGTCACGCCTCAGGGGCCGTAACACACTCAAATCGAAATAACCCGTCAGTCCCTCAGATCTAGTCTGATAGAGCCACTTAACCAGGATCAAATTCCACAATCTCACTCGAAGGTGAGTCACAGGAGAAATACAATAAAACAAGAAACCTCAAATTAAGTGCTGAATTATTACATAGATCAGAGTTTTCAAATAGCAATTAAGAGTTCCTGGAATAAAGTGCAGCGGATAATCGATGTCGTCGATATCGAGGAATTGGGCAAGGCCTAGCCCACTACTCCTCGTGCTCCTCTCCTGCTGGAGCAACATCCCACTCGACCGTCCAACTCGGTGGCAGGGTGGTAGGCCAAGTCACACCATCAACCATTTCCTGAATGGTACCTGCAAAAATTATGCCACAAGCAAGGCTGAGTATACTAATACTCAGCTAGACTTACCCGGTGTGAGGAATCTACTCCTCTACCTCTAGACTATGCAGCTGTTTGGCTGAGGGGTTTGGTTTGCCAAAAGCACTAGCTGTTTCTAAAATCAATTTTTAGCTTTTCCATTTCTATCATCATTAACTTAGCTAGATTTGCTCCTTCTAAACATACATGGTGACAAGCATTTAGTCAATCAACAAGTTATCTTATGTAACCTCATTTCACTTCTTACTCGATGCAGTACAAGGGGTCAAGCAGTCTCATTAGCTGCGAGAAGCAGACGATTCGAATCGAGTTTTAACCTTGCAAGGTAAACCTAAACACACGACATGTCAGGGTACTCCGACCCCACACATGTCAACCGTCCCCATCGATTCCCCGTTCGCGTCCAGGCCTCACCGCCTTGGCATACAATGCTCCACTGACCCCCGCTGCCGCCGTGCAGTGACCGCACTTGTACCCACCATAGCTAGCATGGGAGACCCAGTCTCAGGTCGCATGAGGGATAAAGTCCGCGCCCGGCTTCACTCAGGTACTAGGTTTACCGGTTACCATTTTTCCCGGCATGTGCTTAGTACGTTCAAACGCTTGACTCAGGTATCCACACATTAATCCTTAATTCCTTTTTCCCGTCTCATGGACAAGGCATCCTCCCTGGATCCAAGTCCATAGACTAATATAGATCCCGTTATCAAGATGAATACAATCAATTCCTGACCTCGCGCGAGTGCTAGAAAAATCACTCGACTTCTACCGAGATCCTGATTAGCAAAGCAGCTACTCGACCTAGCATACTAGTATTCATCTCAAAAAGGAATCCTAAGTTCATGCAACTAGAGGTTTCAAGCAACTCCTACACTTAAGTGCACATCACAAACCTACAACCATTAAGTGTAGTAAAGTAGCATATATAAATGGTTATGCATATAAACCGGGGCTTGCCTTCAATTGCTGGGGCTGCAGGGAGATCCTCGATAGCAGCCTCGGAAGCCTGCTCCTGGTCCTCTTCTTGGACAGGTCCTTGCTCGGGGATGAGCACGTACTCTCCGTCAGCTAAATCACAATCTAATGAATGCAATGCATAAGATACATGCATGATATGATACGATATGTGCTTTAGAAATTACAACTTTTGATGGTGTATGGTCTACTTAAGTTAGATAGAGTTAAACCTTACTTATGTGAGACCCTTGGGTGGTATACTTGGTAACTTGGGTCAAACTTAGCTAAGTAAGTGGTAGGTTTATTTTCTTTGGGGTTCCACTGAATTCTTTTTAAAGCCTTAGTGAGTTTGACAGGAACTCAAGTTGGACTTATTGGAGTGAGGTTTATTTCTTCTTCCTTTTTCCTTATTCTTCTTAAGTTTTTGAAGTGGGTTTGAACTACAAGTTGTTTTAATAAAATTCCAAAAATCCTGCAAAAATTACAGTGGCTTATTACTGGTGCATAATTCTTTGTCTCACAATTTGGGCTTCAGAAAGTGAATAGTTTTCTCTGGACAAAAATACCAAATTTTAGGGCAGAAGGGGTGATTTGAACTACAACTATTAATTAAAAGTAAGTAATTATCTAAAATTTATTTTTGCTGGCCTTTAGGTGCTATAACATGACTTGACACAAATTTCTAGCCATTATTGCCTATTAATTATTTTACTAGGGTTTTCTCAAGTTTCTAGCCAAAGAGGTGCTTTCTGCTACCACTATATTTGAAAAATATCAAACAACAGACTTCTGATTTTTCTTAGCTTCTATTTTGTGCAAGAGCAATCATTCTGAAGTTTGGCATCTTTTTGCTTAAGGGAAGGGGTGGTATGCATTTATTGGATTAAATGGCCTTTCTCATAAAATATTAGCAATAGGTATTATTTTGCATCTTTTTAATGGGTTTGCATTTTTCTCTGGTGGCCTATCTCATTATTGACCTAGCAAAATTTTATTTGCCCATTATTGCATTATTATGGGTTATTCATGATTTATTTGGAAAATGACTCATTATCATATTGTATTTATTTTCCTTACTTAAAATGATGGGCTAGGGTGTTCATTATTTTTGTAGTGCGGTTCTGGTGGTTACAAGTCCACTGGATTTTTATTATCAATTTTGGGTCTGGTTTTGTAATTTTAATAATTGATTTCCAGTTGGAATAATGCTAAACAAAACATTTTATTTTAAAACTGGTCTGGACTAAAGGTCTCTTTATTTTTCCTAGGTTCTTTGTTACTTAAGTGGATTAGGAAAAATAATTTCACTCACTGTTCATTAATTTCTAATGCCTTTCTGATTTTTCTAAGTTTTGGGCAGAAATGGTTTTTAATGAATATTTATACTATATTCTTCCATACTGGGGTTCCTACTATTTTTAAACGGTGTCTAAATGAGGTTTGAATACCTACAAATTTTCTTAGGTTCAGCATAGAAGCAAAACTAATTTTCCTTAATTAAACAAGGTTTGGTCAGTTTCTGTTTTTAATTTTAAATTCTAAAAATTAGAACAGAAAGCATAAGGTTCATTATTTTTAAATGATAGCTCATATTATTCAGGGTCTAGCAAAATTAGTTTGACAACTTTTGCTTAAGAATTCATCAAGTTATGGATTTTCTAAGTTCTCTGGTTATTTAAAAAGATTAACAGAATTGATTAAATGGAAAACTACTTTGCGCTGGGTCCCTGGCGGGTATTTCAAGTTTTTCCTCACGAATCAGTCACTGGGCTACTATTCACACGAGACACTGACATTGCAGAAAACCCCTCGGGTTCTTCTAATCCTAACCCGAGGTCCTTCTCCTAACTTAAACAGTGCCCGCGGCGGAAGAAAGGGCGGAGGGGCTTACCGGCAACGAGATTGCTCCGGTGAAGTGGTCAAGGACGTAGGGGAGGTCTCGGGGATCACAACGATGTGCGGGTCGCCGTCGGGAGTGGTCGGAGTTGGCCGGTCCGCGAGCGCAGGCGGGGGAGCTCATCGGCGGCGAGGAGTCTGGCCTATCCAGGGCGAAATTGACCGATCAAACGGGTCCGAGAGCTTCACCAGGGATCAAGGAAGGCGTGCGCGCGAGGAATTGAAGAATGGCTCACCGGAGAGCTCGGTCCACGCGTGCAGGCGGGCGACCGAAATCCGGCGAGGGTGATCTCGGGCTTCCGGTGAAGTTCTACCGGGTCCGAGGGCTTGGAGAGCTTCACGGACCTAAGGCGGAGCTAACCGAAGCACTGGCGCGACTTAGGGGCGACTAGGGTGGGCTGGCCACGGTGGCCGAAGCTCTGGCGGCAATGGCGGGCGGAAAAGAGCTCGCCGGAGCTAAGGAGGAGTGGCTGGCCGGTGATGGTGAGCGCGGGGTGAAGTGAGGCGCGCTCGGGGAGGCTTTATAGGCGCGGGCGAGCACGGCCGAGGGCGGGGCTCTAACGAGCGCTCGGGGCGTGCGCGGCGAACGCCAGTGCGCGCTCTGGCGCCTGGCACAGCGTCGAGCACGAGGCAGCGCAGAGAGAGGTCGAGTTCAAGCGCGGATTGGCTCCAAATCTTGGAGATTTTGGCCATAATCCCGCTGAGAGATCTCTTCCTCTTAGGTCCCTTTGTCGTTTATGTGTGGAGGCTAGCAGGTTTGGTTGACTGGATTAGGAGATAGAGAGGGAAGAAATCTGGTTTGTCTCACTGCCGCACACAGGGAGAAGATCTCTGGTTTGACATGTCCGAGGCACGCGTCCCAATGCCATCTTCTGGCAGGCGATAGAGGGGTTAGTTAGGCACGTTTTTGTTAATGGGGTCATTAGGATTTGAGTTAGGGATCAAGGTGAACACGCTTGATCTTTGGCTCAAGGTCTGAAATTCAGAATTCTGAAATTTAAAATTTCCTATTGAGTCCCCACATGAGAAGCTTGCTTGAGGTTTTATTTGAATTATTTTGGCCAAGCTTCGTCAATCTTTATTATTGCTTATTAAATATACTTCAATGTTTATAATTGGCCCAAGTCATGATTTTAAATTTTTCATACCCTTTTCCCCATTCTCTTGAATTTTGCTCATAGGGCTCAATTAGGGTTTTTGTTGGGGTTGCACATTTTACCTTTTGAAAAACCCATTTGTTTCAAATATGATACTTTTAAGTATATGCTTGATGGATCCTTTATTCTTAAGTCAATTTGATGTTCATACTGAAATTTGGTTCACATAAGATGATGGTTCATGGTTTAGCACTTTGAGAGAAACCCTAGGTGACACTGGGGTGTCACACCAAGCTACTACTATAATCCTCGCCTCTCTATGTCGAGAGGAGTATAATAAAGTGCAAGGATTAAAGAGCACCAAGGAGATTTGGTATGTGCTCAAGACTGCGCATGAAGGAGATGAGGTGACCAAGATCACCAAGCGGGAGACGATCGAGGGGGAGCTCGGTCGATTCGTCCTCAACCAAGGAGAGGAGCCACAAGCCATGTACAACCGGCTCAAGACCTTGATGAACCAAGTGCGCAACCTCGGGAGCACAAAATGGGATGACCATGAAATGGGCAAGGTTATTCTTAGATCACTCGTATTTCGCAATCCTACTCAAGTTCAATTAATACATGGTGATCCTAGATACAAGCTAATGTCTCCCGAAGAAGTGATAGGAAAGTTTGTGAGCTTTGAATTGATGATCAAAGGCTCCAAACAAATCATCAACTTGGAGCAAGGCGGCACCTCCACACCCGAGGTGCAACCCGTCGCATTCAAAGTGACGGAGGAGAAGAAAGAAGAGTCTACACCAAGTAGGCTCCCTATCGACGCCTCCAAGCTTGATAACGAGGAAATGGCGCTCATCATCAAGAGCTTTCTCCAAATCCTCAAGCAAAGGAAGGGGAAAGATTACAAGCCCCGTTACAAAAGGGTGTGCTACAAATGTGGTAAGCGCGGTCATTTTATCACTAAATGTCCTATGTCCAGTGATAGTGACAGGGGCGACGACAAGAAGGGAAAAAGGAAGGAGAAGAAGTACTATAAGAAGAAGGGCGGTGATGCCCACGTATGTCAGGAATGGGACTCCGATGAGAGCTCCACTGACTCCTCCTCCGATGAGGATGCCACCAACATCGCCGTCAACAAGGGACTCCTCTTCCCCAACATCGGCCACAAGTGCTTCATGGCAAAGGACGGCAAAAAGAAGGTAAAATCTAGAGCCTCCACTAAATATACAACATCTAGTGATGAGGGTAGCTCTAGTGAAGATGAGGATAATTTGCTCACTCTTTTTGCCAACCTTAACATGCAACAAAAAGAAAAATTGAATGAATTGATAGGTGTTATTCATGAGAAGGATGAACTTTTGGACAGCCAAGAGGAATTCCTTATTAAGGAAAACAAAAAGCATGTTAAAGTAAAAAATGCTTATGCTCAAGAGATAGAAAAATGTGAAAAATTGACTAATGATCTTAGCATATGCCATGATACTATTTCCAACCATAGAACTGAGAATGCTAATTTAATTGCTAAGGTTGAAAAATCAAATATTTGTAATGATTCAATTGTGAGTCGTAGAAATGAAAATGCTAGTTTAATTGCTAAGATTGATAAATTGAATGAATCAATTTCTAACCTTAAAACTGAGAATGATAAATTGATTTCTAAGGCTAAAGATTTAAATCTTTGCAATGATTCTACTTCCAGTCTTAGAAATGAGAATGCCATATTACATGCTAAGATTGATGAATTAAATGTTTGGAAATCATCTACATCTACTGTTGATCATGTTTCTATTTGCACTAGATTTAGATATATTGATGTTGATGCTATCCATGATCACCTTGCTTTAATTAAACAACAAAATGATCACATAGCTCAACTAACTGCTAAAATCAATGAGCATGAAATTGAAAATGAAAAATTTAAATTTGCTAGAAGCATGCTCTATAGTGGGAGACACCCTGGTTTTAAGGATGGCATCGGTTTCCAACAGGGAAGCAATGTCAAACTTAATGCCCCTAAGAGATTGTCTAATTTTGTTAAGGGTAAGGCTCCTATGGTTCAAGATAATGTGGGATATATTTTATATCCTGAAAATTATCCCAAACACAAGATTAGGAGAATTCATGCTAGAAAACCTCACACTGTTTCTCATCATGCTTTTATGTATAAAAATGAGGCATCTAGTTCTAGGCAATCAACCCATGTTAAATTGCCTAAAAAGAAATCTCCTACTACATCAAATAATCATAACATTTCATTTAAGACTTTTGATGCTTCTTATGTTTTAGCTAACAAATCAGGCAAAATAGTTGCCAAATATGTTGGGGGCAAACACAAGGGCTCCAAGACTTGTGTTTGGGTACCCAAGGTGCTTGTTTCTAACATGAAAGGACCCAAAACTGTTTGGGTACCAAAGAACAAGGCCTAAATTGTTTTGCAGGTTTATGCATCCGGGGGCTCAAGTTGGATCATTGATAGCGGATGCACAAACCACATGACAGGGGAGAAAAGGATGTTCTCCTCCTATGAGAAAAATGAAGATCCCCAACGAGCTATTACATTCGGGGATAGAAATCAAGGTTTGGTCAAAGGACTTGGTAAAATTGCTATATCACCTGACCATTCTATTTCCAATGTTTTTCTTGTAGATTCTTTAGATTACAATTTGCTTTCTGTTTCTCAATTATGCAATATGGGCTACAACTGTCTTTTTACAGATGTAGGTGTTACTGTCTTTAGAAGAAGTAATGATTCAGTAGCATTTAAGGGAGTGTTAGAGGGTCAGCTATACTTAGTTGATTTTAATAGAGCTGAACTTGACACTTGCTTAATTGCTAAGACTAATATGGTTTGGCTCTGGCATCGCGGACTATCCCATGTTGGAATGAAGAATCTTCACAAACTTCTAAAGGGATAACATATTTTGGGACTAACAAATGTTCATTTTGAGAAAGACAGGGTTTGTAGCGCATGTCAAGCAGGAAAGCAAGTTGGTGCTCACCATCCACACAAGAACATCATGACAACGGACAGACCACTAGAGCTGCTCCACATGGATCTATTCAGCCCGATCGCTTACATAAGCATCGGCAGGAGTAAGTACTGTCTAGTAATTGTGGATGATTATTTTTGCTTCACTTGGTGTTCTTTTTGCAGGAAAAATCTCAGACCCAAGAGACCTTAAAGGGATTCTTGAGACAGGCTCAAAATGAGTTCGGATTAAGAATCAAAAAGATTAGAAGCGACAATGGAACGGAGTTCAAGAATTCACAAATTGAAGGTTTTCTTGAGGAGGAGGGCATCAAGCTTGAGTTCTCTTCTCCCTACACACCTCAACAAAATGGTGTAGTGGAGAGGAAGAATAGAACTCTACTGGACATGGCAAGGACCATGCTTGATGAGTACAAAACTCCGGACCGGTTTTGGGCGGAAGCAATCAACACTGCTTGCTACTCCATCAACCAGCTCTACCTTCACCGAATCCTCAAGAAGACATCTTATGAACTCCTCACCAGTAAAAAGCCAAATGTTTCATATTTTGGAGTCTTTGGTAGCAAATGTTTTATTCTTGTCAAAAGAGGTAGAAAATCTAAATTTGCTCCTAAGGCTGTAGAAGGCTTTTTACTAGGATATGATTCAAATACAAGGGCATATAGAGTCTTTAACAAGTCCACTGGACTAGTTGAAGTTTCTTGTGACATTGTGTTTGATGAGACTAATGGCTCCCAAGTGAAGCAAGTTGATCTTGATGAACTAGATGATGAAGAGGCTCCATGCGTCGCGCTAAGGAACATGTCCATTGGGGATGTGTGTCCTAAGGAATCCGAAGAGCCTCCACAAGCACAAGATCAACCATCATCTTCCAATCAAGCATCTCCACCAACCCAAGATGAGGAACAGGCTCAAGGTGATGAAGAAGAAGATCAAGAAGATGAGCTATGGCAGAACCTCCCAAGTTATCAGGCCCACATGCACCTGTCCTTGTCTCAAAGACCTCAGACGGCTATGCATGTGCACCAGATAACTTAATAGGATCGGTCCGATTGCCCCAAGGACATCGGATAAACCACTTACAACCAAGTTCGCGAGATTAAGTAATACAAATCACACACACCAATATTTTTGCAGCGGAAATCTTATTACCAACTTTTACAAGTTACAAAAATTTTACATTAGTTTATCGGAGTGATTATAAAAGTATAAGTTTGAAATATATACTAGCTCAAGTGACCATCCTCAATAAGAAGTATAGAAGGGTTACTTAGACTTATAAGAAGGCCGAGCCCACCGGCACTTAACACCATCAACAACAGCACAAGGTTAGAGCCTGAAAAACAACAGGGAATAAAACCCTGAGTACGGAATTACTCAGCAAGACTTATCCGACTAAAGAAAAGACTCTCAAGGATATGCTGGCTAGAGGGATTCAAGGTATGGCTTATCAAGAATCAAAGACTCTGTTTTGCAGAAAAGCTTACTATGAGTGGATCCTTAAAATCCATTTTTAATTGTCCGGTTAAGTAAAGTTACCTGCATCTAGAGTTCTTTCTACCCTAGTTCAAGCACTTGGCCTATACTAGCCAATTTCTTATTCACCCTTCTTATTCACTGGAATGCTACGTGTAAGTCAGTGACCAAGTCTTCATGTCCGCGAAGTTACGGCGATCCGAATCGATTATACTCAGCTGAGGATCTCCAATCACACGACATATGTAGCACTTAACCCTTGCATATGTCAACTCGCCACCGGGGTTCTTAAGACCAGATCAGGTTCACGCCAACCGAGAGTACAGATACACCACTGTCCAGCCTCTTGCCACGGAGGGTACACGCTACTCTCGCCATGTCTCCACTCCCATTGCATGTTATCTTATTCTGGTATTAGTCTGCCCGAGGCAAAGCTTACCCATGACGAGGCATGTGACCAGTTAAAGGGTCCTTGGTCAGCAGGCCTACATCGACAAGGTCCTTAATCGACTCAGATGGAGACACTATACCGAGACTCCCTTCTCGTGCAAGTCAACCGCCCGGTCTCAGCTTTATCATTTCAAACCCAAATTTTGGTACCTAGCAGAGGTACATCTTTTCCGATGTTGAACCCATCAAAGCCTTTGACAGATCCACCATCAAGTTTTATTTTTGAAAACATTCCCACCCACTGAAGCATCACTTTTGTTTTAAAACAAAACATTTTTGTTTTTCTAGAGCAAGGCTATGCACCATAAAATTCTTTTCGTAAAAGGGTATCAAGGAAGGGTAATCAATTTTCTAAGGAGGGAAATACATCAACAGTTTAGCACACAACTCCTATCACCTAATGCATCAAATAAGGTGATAAAAGATTTTAAAACACAAGGAGGTGGCAAATGCACCGGGGCTTGCCTGGGTAACACTAGGTTAGTGTTGTTAGGTGACGTCCACTTGACGACCATCTTCAGGTTTGTCCATCAGCATCATCCTGCGGATTAGCCCGCGCTTGGGGTCGACTTGGCTCATCTTCCGCATCACGCGATTAATTAACGTACCTGAATGAAATGCATTATGCATATGAATGCATATAGATAGGAATATCATAAACCTAAATAGTGCTATGCGATAGCGAATTAAACACCTAGCGGCGAGGCGTTGTACAATCTTACACAGAAACACTAGTTATTAATATACGACTACGCGCAATAATTATGCTTCTCTAGCCTTTTCAAAGGTATTTCATATATCACAAAACAATAGTATATATATATTCACGCTCTACTTTCTTTTATGATTTATTAACAGAATCATATTACTACATATATTTTACCAAGCATATTTTAAATAATATATCATCACACCAATCACTAGATAAGAAAATCGTCGATTATATCCTACTCCAACATTATCGATCACAAACATAGACGATACTAACTACTAGCACAGGACATCGACTTCAGCTTACGTGCATTGAACACCATTAACATTGATAGAGCTATCGACAAAAGCATAAAATACTGAATTTAACCTACGCGCCACCGAAATACAATATTCTACAAAATAGAACTAGTTCGAATATATTCGGCCACTAAACTCCTCGAACCACACCTTGCCTCATGGGTATTTCTAATTTAAACTTCCTACGCTAAGCGTCTTATTTCACGATCCTAAAATCTATAGTAAAAATAGTGATTTGGCTCACTGTTATCAACTTGATTCAGTGTTTGCGGGAACGACGACAGTCTTCAATTGAAATCTTCGATCAAACAGCTGACGAGTATGGAACGGAGCTTCACTTTCTTTTCCCATCCACAATTCTTGGAATCTCTTCATGTTAACTAGAACTCCGCATAAACGGCGATGATTCTTGTTCTGGCCTTACTTGGGGCATCGACTAGGGGATTGCTTCTCCACATCTTCTTGGGATGCTTTTGTCGGCGCGAACACTAGTCGGAGACAACACATAGGGACTGGCATCAAGATGAGATGATGAAACAACGACGAACTAGCAAGCTGAGCCACGGCGAGCGATGTCGATAACAAGACCAGAGCGACACAGATTCGGGGATGCTGCACGCACGACGCGACGACGAACGACGATACCCAGCAAGATCGACAACGCGATGGGAATTCAGGGCAAGCGAGCCGAGAGGATATGCTGGCGAGCAGGAAACCGCACGAGCACTGGATAGGGAAAATGACGATGCTGTCACACATAGTGCGAAGGCGAATGACACGACGACGAGGACCTAGGATGTGCGACACACGACACGCAGTCAGCCTGTCGCGCGACCGAGCGACGACGACAACAGCCAAGTGCGGTAAGGAGCTAGAGAATGATGACGGGCCAAACAGAGAAGCTCGCGCAGGACGAACTCGGCACGACAACCATGGACGAGGTGGGTGAGCTTAGCACGGCAGAGGACTCGGCGCGTGGCAGGAAAGGGGCTCGTGCACGAACACGGCAGGCGAGCAGAGGGGCTGGGCACCGAGTGGGGGACAGAGCAGAGCGCGCGCCATGGGGGATAGCAGGGAGAGCTCGAGCAGAGCCGGCAGCGCGCGAGCACAGAGCCTGCGACGATCGTACTAGAAGAAGATGAGGGACTGCGGCCGGGCGCTGGGAGCTGAGCGTCGGCCTGCCGCAGGAAGAGAGTGGCGCTCAGCACCAGGGGTTTCGCGACCGGCAAGGTGAGAGAGAAGATCCGGCTGAGGGAAGCACCAGCCGCGGGGAAAACAAGGAGCCGAGCACAGGACGAGCTTCAGGGAGAAGAAGCCGAGCAAGAACGCGCTGATGGGAAGAACCGCTCGACCATGAGTGAGGCGAGAAGCCAGGGCGAGCTGGAGGAGGAGAGAGGAGCAGGGACGAGCTGAGGGGGCGCGGCACCAGAGCAGACAGCAGAAGGCGCGACGCATAAAGGAGTGCGCGACAGGGAGATGGCTTAGGCGCACGACGAACCAGGCGAGCCAGGGAGGAAGAAGGAAGTCTAGGCGGAGAGGTGAGCAGGGGCGCGCGACGAGCAGGGGCCCGACGACGAACACCCGCGCAGAGAGACGTGCGACCCGATGAGTAGAGGCAGGAACCAGGGGCGCGACTGGCATCCATGCGGAGAGAGAAGCTGGGGAGGGAGCTACGGCGCGCAGGGGAAAGAGATCGATGGCCACGAGAGCTCAACGACAGAGGTTGAAGATGACCTCGCGAGGCATAAAGCCACAGGCTGTCGAGCAGTGAAAAAATCAGGGAAGAGATAAGGACGACAGGATTTTTCAGGAGCTGAGAAACGCGTGGAAGAGTTCCGTGCGGTGGCCAAAAATATAAACGGTGGAAGGATTTCAGATATTTTCTATTTGATCTTTTCTTCTTTCTCAAAAATACTGGTATTAGAATTAGAGGTTGAGTGAGATATAAATGGAACAGATCAAAACACAATCAGGATACGATACTCAAGACGCCATTAATTTGGTTAAACCCGGATAAAAATTTATCTGTTTTTCGAACCCATTTGATTTCTCTACCTAGAATAGCACACTAAAAAATAATCCCAATTATTAATCTTGCGCACGGTTTCTTGGTAACGCAAGTGATCCGGATTATACTTTCGGATCAGTATTATCTGCTATAAAATCAAATGTTAATATCTTTGTCTCGGATAATATCGGGTTCGGATAAAACGCAAACAGAATGAATCAAATGAGATCGAGACTGAAATTAAGTTCTAATTAATTTGTCTGCGATAAAATCATCCGAGTGAGTCGGGCTCCCGAATTCGTATTCGCGCGAGTGATGAATTTTAAATAATCACCGGACGCACCGATTTTCGAAACAGCTATGTTCCGAACATCATGAAAATTTAGGAAGAGCCCGGATAGATAAAGACGATGTCGCGCTCGCGACAAACGAAACAGATACGATATAAAAATCGTGAGAGGCGAAGATGATTAAAATTTAGCATCTGTTTTATCCACTGATATTACGCGCTTAAATCCATACTTGTTGTCGAGCGGAATATAAACACCTGGGGTGTTACATGAGCCACCTCAAGAAGAGGTCAATGATCAAGGAGGAGATGAAGATAATCAAGATAAGGAAGATGATCAAGAAATTCAGGGTCAAAGACCGCCTCACCCAAGAGTCCACCAAGCGATTCAAAGAGATCACCACGTCAACTCCATTCTTGGTGACATTCATAAGGGGTAGAGGATGCATTAAGAGATTCGGATTGGGTGCTGGCAATGCAAGAGGAGCTCAACAACTTCACGAGGAATGAGGTATGGCATCTAGTTCCACGTCCTAATCAAAATGTTGTAGGTGCCAAATGGGTATTCCGCAACAAGCAAGATGAGCATGGTGTGGTGATAAGGAACAAAGCCCGACTTGTGGCCAAGGGTTATTCACAAGTCGAAGGTTTGGATTTTGATGAAACTTATGCACCCGTAGCTAGGCTTGAGTCAATTCGTATATTACTTGCCTATGCTACTTACCATGGCTTCAAGCTTTACCAAATAGACGTGAAGAGTGCCTTCCTCAATGGACCAATCAAGGAAGAGGTCTATGTTGAGCAACCTCCCGGATTTGAAGATAGTGAGTACCCTAACTATGTTTATAAACTCTCAAAGGCGCTTTATGGGCTCAAGCAAGCCCCAAGAGCATGGTATGAATGCCAGCGAGATTTCCTTATCACTAATGGCTTCAAAGTCGGTAAGGCCGATCCTACTCTCTTTACTAAAACTGTTGCAAATGATTTGTTTGTATGCCAAATTTATGTTGATGATATTATATTTGGATCTACTTACAAATCTACTTGTGAAGAGTTTAGTAGGATCATGGTTCAAAAATTCGAGATGTCTATGATGGGGAGCTGAGATATTTTCTAGGATTTCAAATCAAGCAACTCCAGGATGGCACCTTCATCAGCCAAACAAAGTACATTCAAGACATACTTAACAAGTTTGCAATGAAAGATGCCAAACCCATCAAGACACCCATGGGAACCAATGGGCATCTCAACCTCGACACGGGAGGTAAATCTGTAGATAAAAAGGTATACTGGTCGATGATAGGACCTTTACTCTATTTATGTGCATCTCAACCAGATATTATGCTTTCTGTATGCATGTGTGCAAGGTTCCAAGCCGATCCTAAGGAAGTTCACCTTAGGGCCGTGAAGAGAATCATGAGATATCTAGTTTACACTCCTAAGTTTGGGCTTTGGTACCCTAGGGAATCCACTTTTGATTTGATAGGATATTCAGATGTCGATTGGGTAGGGTATAAGATTGATAGGAAGAGCACATCAGGTACTTGTCAGTTTCTAGGGAGATCACTGGTGTCTTGGGCTTCAAAGAAACAAAACTCAGTAGCTCTTTCTACCGCCAAAGCCAAGTATATTGCTGCAGGCCATTGTTATGCGCAATTACTTTGGATGAGGCAAACCCTCAAGGACTATGGCTACAAATTGAGCGAAGTCCCTCTCCTATGTGACAATGAGAGTGCTATCCGCATGGCGGAGAATCTCGTTGAACACATCCGCACTAAGCACATAAACATTCAGTATCACTTTTTGAGGGATCACCAACAAAGGGGGGATATCAAGATAGCTTATGTCAACACCAGAGATCAATTACCTGATATCTTTACCAAGCCATTAGATGAGAAAACCTTTAGCAAACTTAGGAATGAGCTAAATATACTTGATTCTCGAAATTTTGATTGAAACATTGCACAGATAGCTCATTTATATACTTTGACCATATCTCTTTCATTTACTATGACTAATATGTTTTCCAAGTGTATTTTTATGCTAAGTAATAGATTGAAAGGGAAATGGAGTACTCGACGAAGACAAGGCTTCCGCTCCACCCTACCGGTATCATTTACCCTTTGTCGTTACTCCACCACACTTCTTACTAGTATAATATTTTCACTCATATTTACTTGTACCAATAGAGGAGAAAATAAAAAGGGCTTTCTAATGTCTCTGTTTTTCGGCGATTAATGCCAAAGGAGGAGAAAGTATTAGCCCAAAGCAAAAGGACCGCACCACCACCAAATTTCAAAAAAATTCAAGATGAAGTCTTAAAGTAGTATATTTCAAATTGGTATATTTAAATGAAGATTTTCAAAATTGGTATATATTAAAAATCCTCTTGAAAACTAAAAGGAGAATTTCATTCAGGGGGAGTTTTGTTTAGTCAAAGGAAAAACATTTGACACAGGGGGAGAATTTTCAAAACCTAAAAATGCCTCTAGAAATTTTGTTCCTATAGCTTTGACTATTTGCAAAAAAAATTTATGAAAAGATCTTCCAAAAGAATTTGCAAAAACAAAACAAGTGGTGCAAATGTGGTCCAAAATGTTAAAATTATCATATCGAACTTATCTGCTTAAGAAATGCTTTCATTTCAAAATAACTTATGCACATCTGTCAAAATGCAAACTAGTTACATTTCTACACTTTGTATTTGCTTTGGTTTGTGTTGGCATCAATCACCAAAAAGGGGGAGATTTAAAGGGAAATAGTCTCAACATTTCCTCTAATCGATTTTCGTGTTTGACAACCATCACAAACCTTGTGGACTAATCAGTTTACCTAGTTAATCATCTCACAGGTGCATAAGTTCATCTACAACTATTCTAAAGTCGACTGTCCGGAATACCGTAGATTATTCCGGACAGGAGAAGCTTTTTGGAAAACACCTATGCGCGGACCGTCCGGGCCCTTACGGCGGACCATCCGCGACACTTGGGTGAGCCTCGGACAGAACCACTGCAAAAACACAAGTCTATACTATGGACTGTCCGATGGAGAAGCAAGCACCATCTGAGACCAAGCATGGACCGTCCGGCCTTAGGCGCGGACCGTCCGATCGGTGAAGAACCAGAAAAACCCGAAGGTGACGGGTTCAGTAAAATGAATTATAGCGTCCTTGCGGACCGTCCGGGGTGCATAATCGGACCGTCCGCGACTGCGCTACCTGACATCTGACGACGCATTTAATGCATAGTAGTTGTTGATATAGCCATTACTGCTGACCGTTGTGATTTCAGCCATTAATGTGTAGGGGCGAACTCTCCATACCAGGGGCGCGGATCGTCCGCGGTTGGCAGAAATGGAGCAACGGCTAGGAAGTGGTTGGGGTTATAAATACAACCCCAACCACCTCCATTCACTACACCCAAGCACTCCAATCCTCTACATTCAATACAAGAGCTAGCAATCCATTCAAAGACACAATCAAAGCTTTCAATCTCTCCAAGTTCCACAATTAAGACAAGTGATCATTAGTGATTAGTGACTTGAGAGAGAGAGAGTGATCTATGTGTTATTTGTCGCTCTTGTTGCTTGGCTTTTTGCAATCGTGCTTTCTTCTTCCTCATTCTTGTTCTCAAGAAACTTGTAATCAAAGCAAGAGATACCAAGTGTGTGGTTGTCCTTGTGGGGTCTAAGTGACCCATTTGATTAAGGAGAAAGCTCACTCGGTCTAAGTGACCGTTTGAGAGAGGGAAAGGGTTGAAAGAGACCCGGTCTTTGTGACCACCTCAATGGGGACTAGGTTCTTTAGAACCGAACCTCGGTAAAACAAATCACCGTGTTCATCCGCTTTATTTCTTGGTTGATTTGTTTTCCCCCTCTCTCCCGGACTTGAATTTAGTTCTAACGCTAACCCCGGCTTGTAGTGTGTGCTTAAGTTTATAGTTTTCAGATTCCGCCTATTCACCCCCCTCTAAGGGACTTTCAGTATTCCACTGCCATAGAATGTGATAGCCACTATATGTTGGCAAGATGTGTGAGGACGAATAGGTCGAGCATGCATCATGACATACAACTTTAAGTTAAACCCCCTATGTAACCGTTTAGTGCGTGTTTCATCCACCCTGTCCATGCTACCTGCCTTTACTTTTCCATGCTACCTTTCCTATTCAGGAAGACTGGAAGCTAAGTTTCATTTTGTTGGCAGAATGAGGACTCGTTCTAGAAAGGATCATGGCGCTGGTGC
Organism: Zea luxurians; assembly: GCA_029449295.1. Taxonomy (NCBI): domain Eukaryota; kingdom Viridiplantae; phylum Streptophyta; class Magnoliopsida; order Poales; family Poaceae; genus Zea; species Zea luxurians. Next base: position 77,876,638 of record JAOPSE010000004.1, on the reverse strand, counting down.
TTCCTAGAGGAGTATCGATGCACCCAATCCATCTCTGACATCAGCTTTGGATGATGTTGTGGCTCAGCTTATGAATGTGAGCACTATTTGTCGGGGACCATAATTAGGGGTACCCTCAAGACTCCTAATTCTCAGCTGGTAACCCCCATCAGCATAAAGCTGCTAAGGCCTGATGGGTGCGATTAAGTCAGGGATCAATCCATTCGAGCGACTCGATCACGCCTCGCCCGAGCCTAGCCTCGGACAAGGGCAGCCGACCCCGGAGGATTTTCGTCTCGCCCGAGGCCCCCCTCCAACGGCGGACATATTTCCGGCTCGCCTGAGGCCCTGCCTTCGCTAAGAAGCAACCCTGACTAAATCGCCGCACCGACCGACCAAGTCGCAGGAGCATTTAATGCAAAGGTGACCTGACACCTTTGTCCTGACACACGCCCCCCAGCAGAGCCGAAGTGACCGCCGTCACTTCACCGCTCCACTGACCGGCCTGACAGAAGGACAGCGCCGCCTACGCCACTCCGACCGCAGTGCCACTTGACAGAGTGAGACTGACAGGCAGTCAGGCCCTGGCAAAGGCACCATAGGAAGCTCCGCCCGACCCAGGGCTCGGACTCGGGCTAAGTCCCGGAAGACGGCGAACTCCGCTCTGCCCGACCCAGGGCTCGGACTCGGGCTAAGTCCCGGAAGACGGCGAACTCCGCTCCGCCCGACCCAGGGCTCGGACTCGGGCTAAGTCCCAGAAGATGGCGAACTCCGCTCCGCCCGACCCAGGGCTCGGACTCGGGCTAAGTCCTGGAAGACGACGAACTCTGCTCCGCCCGACCCAGGGCTCGGACTCAGGCTAAGTCCCGGAAGACGACGAACTCCGCTTCGCCCGACCATAGGGCTCGGACTCGGGCTCAGCCCCAGAAGACGACGAACTCCGCTTCGCCCGACCCCAGGGCTCGGACTCCGCCCTGGCCTCTGCCGAACGACCTCCGCCTCACCCGACCCAGGGGCTCGGACTCGGGCTCAGCCCTAGAAGACGACGAACTCCGCTTCGCCTGACCCTAGGGCTCGGACTCCGCCCTGGCCTCTGCCGAACGACCTCCGCCTCGCCCGACCCAGGGGCTCGGACTCGGCCTCGGCAATGGAAGACAGACTCGACCTCGGCTTCGGAGGAGCCTCCACGTCGCCCAACTTAGGGCGCAGGCCAGCCACGTCAACAGGAAGCGCCATCATCACCCTACCCCGAGCTGACTCGGGCCGCAGAGAACAAGACCGGTGTCCCATCTGGCTAGCTCCGCCAGATAGGCAATGATGGCGCCCCGCATGCTCTGTGACGACGACGGCTCTCAGCTCTCTTACGGAAGCAGGAGGACGTCAGCAAGGACTCAACCGCTCCGACAGCTGTCCCTTCGCCAGGCTCCGTCGCTCCTCCGACGGCCATGACATCACACCAGCTGGGTGCCAAAATCTCTCCAGCTGCCACATCGGCATGTACTTAGGGCGCTAGCTCTCCCCTGCTAGACACGTAGCACTCTGCTACACCCCCATTGTACACCTGGATCCTCTCCTTACGCCTATAAAAGGAAGGACCAGGGCCCTCTTAGAGAAGGTTGGCCGCGCGGGGACGAGGACGGGACAGGCGCTCTCTTGGGGCCGCTCGCTTCCCTCTCCCGCGTGGACGCTTGTAACCCCCTACTGCAAGCGCACCCGACCTGGGCGCGGGACGAACACGAAGGCCGCGGGATTCCCACCTCTCTCACGTCGGTCTCCGGCCGCCTCGCTCCTTTCCCCCCTTCGCGCTCGCCCCCGCGCTCGACCCATCTGGGCTGGGGCACGCGGCGACACTCACTCGTCGGCCCGAGGGACCCCCCGGTCTCGAAACGCCGACAGTTGGCGCGCCAGGTAGGGGACTGCTGCGTGTTGACGAACAGCTTCCCGTCAAGCTCCAGATGGGCAGTCTCCAGCAACCTCTCCAACCCGGGACGGTGCTCCGTTTTGGGAGTCTTGAGTTCATGTCCTTCGACGGTAGCTACGATATGATACTCCTTCCACTGCCGCGCGACAACGACAATGGCGGCCGACAGCCCGCCCGCCGGCGGCGGAATCGACGACGTCTTCCCCGCGTGGTGGAAGAACAACATTCGAGCTCGCCCCGTCCTCTCCCCCACCAACGGAGGAGGAGGCAGGGCAACCAAGGCCAAGCGGGAGGCCGCGCCTCGTCGGCTGTCGAGCGAATCGACGTCCCTAGCGCCCCAACGGGGGGCGCGTCGGGCGTCGACCTCGCGTTTGAGACGAAGGCGAGCGCCGTCTTCCCGCGACACGCCAATCCCGAGCAAGCGTACGATGCCAGCACGCTCGCGGAAGGCTTGCTGGGCGTCACCCTCGTACCTAAGATGACGGTGCAGTCAGTCCCCGACGTGACTTCATCGCCGTTCGTCGACCAAAAGGTACCGACCGATTCCCATCCTACGTCATTTAGATTCAGCCTCAACCCGCCTAGCGACCTTGCTTTGGCGGGCACTCTCGTAGAGGCGAGTTCAAACCCTCTGGGGTTTCGCACGCGGTCGCCTTGGGACCGGCTGACGGACGTCTCGACCTATGGGCCCTCCGGGTCCGAGGAAGACGACGACCCCAGCATCTGTTGGGATTTCTCTGGACTTGGCAACCCTAGTGCCATGCGGGACTTCATGACCGCATGTGACTACTACCTCTCCGACTGTTCCGACGGTAGACGCAGCCTCGACGATGAGGACTGCGGCCCAAGCCGCGAATGTTTCCACGTCGATCTAGGGGGTCCCTCCGAAGGCAATCATCTCGGCATGCCGGAGGACGGTGATCTCCCTAGGCCGGTGCCCCGCGCTGACATCCCGCGGGAGCTAGCTGTGGTCCCCGTTCCGGCGGGGGGTCACGACCCACAGCTCGAGCAAGTCCGCGGGGCGCAGGCCAGGCTCAACGAGGGAGCAGGAGCGCTTGAGCCGATCCGCCGGGACGTCGGGCAGGCATGGGCGGGCCAACCCCCGGCCGGAGAAATACGTCACCTGCCCCAGGGTCTCCAGCTCCACGTCGCCAACGACGTCAGGGTCAGGCCGCCACCCGCATCCAGTGGGGTCGGTCAGAACCTGGCTGCAGCAGCGATGCTTCTCCGCGCAATGCCGGAGCCATCAACCACCGAGGGTCGGCGAATCCAAGGAGAGCTCAAGAATCTCCTGGAAGGCGCTGCGGTCCGACGGGCCGAGAGCTCTGCCTCCCGAAGGCAAGGATACCCCTCGGAACCTCATGCCGTGACTTCCCGATTCATGCGGGAAGCCTTGGTCTACACCGGGCGCACGCGCAACACCGCGCCTACGGCCCCGGGCCACCTCGGCAACGAGCACCATCATCGCGACCGTCGGGCCCACCTCGACGAGAGGGTGCGCCGAGGCTATCACCCCAGGTGTGGGGGACGCTACGACAGCGGGGAGGATCGGAGTCCCTCGCCCGAACCACCCGGTCCGCAGGCCTTCAGCCGGGCCATCCGGCAGGCATCGTTCCCGACCCGGTTCCGACCCCCAACTACTATCACAAAGTACTCGGGGGAAACGAGACCGGAATTGTGGCTCGTGGACTACCGCCTGGCCTACCAGCTGGGTGGAACGGACGATGACAACCTCATCATCTGCAACCTCCCCCTGTTCCTCTCCGACACCGCTCGCGCCTGGTTGGAGCACCTGCCTCCGGGGCAGATCTCCAACTGGGATGACCTGGTCCAAGCCTTCGCCGGCAATTTCCAGGGCACGTATGTGCGCCCCGGGAATTCTTGGGACCTCCGAAGCTGCCGACAGCAGCCGGGAGAGTCTCTCCGGGACTACATCCGGTGATTCTCGAAGCAGCGCACCGAGCTGCCCAACATCACCGACTCGGATGTCATCGGCGCGTTCCTTGCCGGCACCACCTGCCGCGACCTGGTGAGCAAGTTGGGTCGCAAGACCCCCACCAGGGCGAGCGAGCTGATGGACATCGCTCCCGAGGCTATCTCCCGAGGCTATCCACCAAGTTCGCCTCTGGCCAGGAGGCAGTCGAGGCTATCTTCCGAAAGGACAAGCAGCCCCAGGGCCGCCCACCGGAAGATGCTCCCGAGGCGTCTACTCAGCGCGGCACCAAGAAGAAAGGCAAGAAGAAGTCGCAAGCGAAACGCGACGCCGCCGACGCGGACCTTGTCGCCGCCGCCGAGCACAAGAACCCTCGGAAGCCCCCCGGAGGTGCCAACCTCTTCGACAAGATGCTCAAGGAGCCGTGCCCCTATCATCAGGGGCCCGTCAAGCACACCCTTGAGGAGTGCGTCATGCTTCGGCGCCACTTCCACAGGGCCGGGCCACCCACGGAGGGTGGCAGGGCCCGCGACGACGACAAGAAGGAAGATCACCAAGCAGGAGAGTTCCCCGAGGTCCGCGACTGCTTCATGATCTACGGTGGGCAAGCGGCGAATGCCTCGGCTCGGCACCGCAAGCAAGAGCGCCGGGAGGTCTGCTCGGTCAAGGTGGCGGCGCCGGTCTATCTAGACTGGTCTGACAAGCCCATCACCTTCGACCAAGACGATCACCCCGACCACGTGCCGAGCCCGGGGAAATACCCGCTCGTCGTCGACCCTGTCATCGGCGACGTCAGGCTCACCAAGGTCCTTATGGACGAGGGCAGCAGCCTCAACATCATCTACGCCGAGACCCTCAGGCTCCTGCGCGTCGATCTGTCCTCCGTCCGAGCAGGCGCTGCGCCCTTCCACGGGATCATTCCCGGGAAGCGCGTCCAGCCCCTCGGACGACTCGACCTTCCTGTCTGCTTCGGAACGCCCTCCAACTTCCGAAGGGAGACTCTGACGTTCGAGGTGGTTGGGTTCCGAGGAACCTACCACGCAGTACTGGGGAGGCCATGCTACGCGAAGTTCATGGCCGTCCCCAACTACACCTACCTGAAGCTCAAGATGCCGGGCCCCAACGGGGTCATCACCGTCGGCCCCACGTACAAACACGCGTTCGAATGCGACGTGGAGTGCGTGGAGTACGCCGAGGCCCTCGCCGAGTCCGAGGCCCTCATCGCCGACCTGGAAAGCCTCTCCAAAGAGGTGCCAGACGTGAAGCGTCATGCCGGCAACTTTGAGCCAGTGGAGACGGTTAAGGCCGTCCCCCTCGACCCCAGTGGCGACGCCTCCAAGCAGGTCCGGATCGGTTCCGGGCTCGACCCCAAATAGGAAACAGTGCTCGTCGACTTTCTCCGCACGAACGCCGACGTCTTCGCGTGGAGTCCCTCGGACATGCCCGGCATACCGAGGGATGTCGCCGAGCACTCACTGGATATTCGGGCCGGAGCCCGACCCGTCAAGCGGCCTCTGCGCCGATTCGACGAGGAGAAGCGCAGAGCGATAGGCGAGGAGATCCACAAGCTAATGGCAGCCGGGTTCATCAAAGAGGTATTCCATCCCGAATGGCTTGCCAACCCTGTGCTTGTGAGAAAGAAAGGGGGGAAATGGCGGATGTGTGTAGACTACACTGGTCTCAACAAAGCATGTCCGAAGGTTCCCTACCCTCTGCCTCGCATCGATCAAATCGTGGATTCCACTGCTGGGTGCGAAGCCCTGTCTTTCCTCGACGCCTACTCAGGGTATCACCAAATCAGGATGAAAGAGTCCGACCAGCTCGCGACTTCCTTCATCACGCCCTTCGGCATTTACTGCTATGTCACCATGCCGTTCGGTCTGAGGAATGCGGGCGCGACGTACCAGCGGTGCATGAACCATGTGTTCGGCGAACACATCGGTCGCACGATCGAGGCCTACATCGATGACATCGTAGTCAAGACGAGGAAAGCTTCCGACCTCCTCTCCGACCTTGAAGTGACATTCCGATGTCTCAAGGCGAAAGGCGTCAAGCTCAATCCCGAGAAGTGTGTCTTCGGGGTGCCCCGGGGCATGCTCTTGGGGTTCATCGTCTCCGAGCAGGGCATCGAAGCCAACCCGGAGAAGATCGCAGCCATCACAAGCATGGGTCCCATCAAGGACTTAAAGGGCGTACAGAGGGTCATGGGATGTCTCGCGGCTCTGAGCCGCTTCATCATCACGCCTCGGCGAAAGAGGCCTGCCTCTGTACCGCCTCTTAAGGAAGGCCGAGCGCTTCACTTGGACCCCTGAGGCCGAGGAAGCTCTCGGGAACCTGAAGGCGCTCCTCACAACGGCGCCTATCTTGGTGCCCCCAGCTGACGGAGAAGCCCTCTTGGTCTACGTCGCCGCGACCACCCAGGTGGTTAGCGCCGCGATTGTGGTCGAGAGACAAGAAGAGGGGCATGCATTGCCCGTTCAGAGGCCAGTTTACTTCGTCAGCGAGGAACTGTCCGAAACCAAGATCCGCTACCCACAAGTTCAGAAGCTGCTGTATGCAGTGATCCTGATGTGGCGGAAGTTGCGACACTACTTCGAGTCTCATCCGGTAACTGTGGTGTCATCCTTCCCCCTGGGGGAGATCATCCAGTGCCGAGAGGCCTCGGGCAGGATTGCAAAGTGGGCAGTGGAAATCATGGGCGAGACAATCTCGTTCGCCCCTCGGAAGGCCATCAAGTCCCAGGTCTTGGCGGACTTCGTAGCTGAATGGGTCGACACCCAGCTACCGACGGCTCCGATACAACCGGAGCTCTGGACCATGTTTTTCGACGGGTCGCTGATGAAGACGGGAGCCGACGCGGGCCTACTCTTCATCTCGCCCCTCGGGAAACACCTACGCTATGTGCTACGCCTCCACTTCCCGGCGTCCAACAATGTGGCTGAGTATGAGGCTCTGGTCAACGGGTTGTGGATCGCCATCGAGCTAGGGGTCAGGCGCCTCGACGCTCGCGGTGACTCACAGCTCGTCATCGACCAAGTCATGAAGAACTCCCACTGCCGCGACCCGAAGATGGAGGCCTACTGCGATGAGGTTCGGCGCCTGGAAGACAAGTTCTACGGGCTCGAGCTTAACCACATCGCTCGGCGCTACAACGAGACTGCGGACGAGCTGGCAAAAATAGCCTCGGGGCGAACAACGGTTCCCCCGGACGTCTTCTCCTGGGATCTGCATCAACCCTCCATCAAGATCGACGACGCGCCCGAGCCTGAGGCGCCCTCGGTCTAGCCCGAGGTGCCCTCGGCACAGCCGGAGGCACCCTCAGCTCGGCCCGAGGCGGCCTCGGTTCAACCCGAGGTACCCTCGGCCTCCGAGGGTGAGGCACTGCGCATCGAGGAGGAGCGGAGCGGGGCCACGCCTGATCGAAATTGGCAGACCCCGTACCTGCAATATCTCCGCCAAGGAGAGCTACCCCTCGACCGAGCCGAGGCTCGGCGGGTAGCGCGACGCGCCAAGTCGTTCGTCTTGCTGGGCGATGAGAAGGAGCTCTACCACCGCAGCCCCTCGGGCATCCTCCAGCGATGCATCTCCGTCGCCGAAGGTCAGGAACTCCTGCAAGAGATACACTCGGGGGCTTGCGGCCATCACGCAGCGCCTCGAGCCCTTGTCGGGAATGCTTTCTGGCAAGGCTTCTACTGGCCAACGGCGGTGGCTAACGCCACTAGAATTGTCCGCACCTGCGAAGGGTGTCAATTCTATGCGAAGCAAACCCACCTGCCCGCTCAGGCTCTGCAGACGATACCCATCACCTGGCCCTTTGCTGTGTGGGGGCTGGACCTCGTCGGCCCTTTGCAGAAGGCGCCCGGGGGCTACACGCACCTGCTGGTCGCCATCGACAAATTCTCCAAGTGGGTCGAGGTCCAACCTCTGAACTGCATCAGGTCCGAGAAGGCGGTGACGTTCTTCACCAACATCATCCATCGCTTCGGGGTCCCGAACTCCATCATCACCGACAACGGTACCCAGTTCACCCGCAGAAAATTCTTGGACTTCTGCGAGGATCACCACATCCGGGTGGACTGGGCCACCGTGGCTCATCCCATGTCGAATGGGCAAGTAGAGCGTGCCAACGGCATGATTCTACAAGGGCTCAAGCCTCGGATCTACAACGACCTCAACAAGTTCGGCAAGCGATGGATGAAGGAACTCCCCTCGGTGGTCTGGAGCCTGAGGACAACGCCGAGCCGGGCCACGGGTTTCACGCCGTTCTTCCTGGTCTACGGGGCCGAGGCCGTCTTGCCCACTGACCTGGAGTACGGCTCCCCGAGGACGAGGGCCTACAGCGATCAAAGCAACCAAGCTAGCCGAGAAGACTCACTGGACCAGCTGGAAGAGGCTCGGGACAAGGCCTTGCTACACTTGGCGCGGTACCAGCAGTCCCTGTGACGCTACCACACCCAAGGGGTCCGGCCCCGAGACCTCCAGGTGGGCGACCTGGTGCTTCGGTTGCGGCAAGACGCCCGAGGGAGGCACAAGCTCACGCCCCCCTGGGAGGGGCCATTCGTCATCGCCAAAGTTCTGAAGCCCGGAACGTACAAGCTGGCCAACAGTCAAGGCGAGGTCTACGGCAACGCTTGGAACATCCAACAGCTACGTCGCTTCTACCCTTAAGATGTTTTCAAGTTGTTCATATACCTCGCACCCATGCAAAGTTTAGTCATCAAGGAAGGGTCGGCCTTGCCTCGGCAAAGCCCGACCCTCCCTCGGGGGCTAAAAGGGGGGGAACCCCCTCTGCGTTGAAATTTTCCTCGAAAAAAAAAAGAGAGAGATCTCTTCTGCCAGAATATCTTTCGTGCTTTCTGACTACTTCGAAAAGTGGATCCTGAAAACGACGGAGTACACGTAAGCAGCCAAGGCTGACCGAGCCGAGGGACTCCTACGCCTCCGGGATACGGATACCTCACTCATCACCTTCTGTGATAAGTAACTCGCGTTCGGATAAAGTGATTCTGCGGACCGAACAAGTCTTCACGTTCGGAAGCTCTTCTGCCGAAGCGATCCTTCGAGCCTTCTCGACTGAGTCGGTGACAGGGCCTCATGGACGGGTGAAAGTGCGCGTAAGCGGCAAGGCCGACCGAGCCGAGGGACTCCCATGCCTCCGGGATACGGATACCTCACTCGTCACCTTCCGCGAGAAGCAACTCTCGCTCGCACAAACATCCCTGTTACCGACAAAAAAGTCCAGATACTCGAAACAAGAGGAAAGGAGACGAAGCTTTACAACACAGCGAGGGTGTGTATATTTTGGCCTTAGCGGCCGCAGAAGGCACACGCTACAAGACACTCTGATCCTGCAGGCTCGGGTCTTGACGCTGGAAGGGGGCAGTAACACCCTCGGCATCGACGACACCTTCAATAAGGTCCGACCTAGCCTCGGACGGCGACGCGGTCCAAGGATCCCCACTCTGGAGGATGACGTCATCGTCACGCCCGGACAATCGCTGCCAGGGACTTCTTTGGGAATCCGGCCCGAGCAGGCGGCTCGGCCGGTTACCCCTAGGGCCTCGGCCAACCATCTTCCAAGGGCGCCAGCCCGACCCGAGGCCTCGGCTGATCGACTCCGGCGTCGGTCCCGCTAACGGACAACCCGACTAGGCTCCGGCCAACCAGGTTTCATTTTCGAGCCAACTCCGCCTCTGTTCATGCTGATATCGCTACCCCTAGCCTCGGCTCGTCGAAGAGCGGCCAAGGGGTCCCTTTAACTGAGCTAGAGGAGCCTCAGACAACAAGGCCGACTGAGCCGAGGGACTCCTACGCCTCCGGGATACAGATACCTCACTCGTCACCTTGACACGGGGCGACTCATGCTTGGTGAAGCGGTTCAGACAACCAACAGGCGAGTCTTAGTGCTCGAAAATGAGGAAAAAACACGGCTCCGTGCCAAAATTACATACATGTTCAGGCCTCGACAGCCGCAATGAACAAAAACCCTGGCATTCGAAGTGCCATTACAAACGGAACTCCGGTTCCGTCCCTGCGGGTACGAACAACCCCACAAGATTGGGGAACCCGCGGAGCGATCGCGGGCCGACGGGCGGCCCGCCGCCGCCCGATCCGGCAACAGCGACAACCACCCCCGCCCCGGGCAACGAAGCAGCTTCAGCAGCGGCTTCGGGCAGGTGCTACGGCAGAAGGACTCTCACCCACCGAGGACGAGAGCCAGCCATTCAGGCCGGGAGACGGAGACCCAGGGCTACTGGCGGAGTTGGCAATCTCATCGGTAGAGAAGCCATCTCCGGCTGCCGACGCCTAGAAGCGCGCCGGCAGGTCTTCGCCCTAGCCAGAACCGCCCAGAGCGTGGGCGCTGCCCTCGTGGTATGCGGCGCAACCGTCGTCCGGACGAGGGACGTAGTGCTGCGTCCTGGCTGAGTGACGGCGGCCCGCCTATCCCGGCATGGCTGGAGGAAGTCTCTGCGAAGCTGGAGGATGCCATTCTCCCCCGGACGCCAGGGGAAGAAAAGGGTAACCGACCCACGCGGAGGCAGCCCCCCGACTCGCCTCATCCTCCATCTTGGCCTGGATGACGAAAATCCTTGAGGCTGAGGGGGGGCAGAGGCCGCGGTCCGGCTCGCTTTCCCCCACCATCAAGCTGGAGGTCACCATCTTGGGTGACCGCCGGTGGAGGGGTGCAGCCAGGCTGCATGATGAAAATCCTTGAAGCCGATCGATGGCTAAAAGGTACCAACTCCTACGGAGTTGCGTTCCTCCAACGATGAGGCGAAAAGACGGCGGGTATCCCCCATCCGGGGGCTTGGAAGGTGGAAAGACGCAATGCATAAGGGAGCGAGAGGACATGGTCGCCTTCCGAAGGGGGTCACCCTCCTTTTAAAGGCAACTCTCCCTACTTGCGCCCCCAACCGTCACGGGCTGAGTCTTCTCCAACACGCTCCAAGGCCCTCCCCTGCGGCGCGGGGGCTGGGTCCCGCATGTCATGCAAACCGGCTCAGAGCAGAAGAAGCCAAACCGCCGCGCGTGGTGCACACAACCGCCCAGCGGTTACAAGTGACCCTCCACTTTTGCCCAGACCAACGGGCAAAAGAGGCGGGCAGCCATGCAGGCGGCATGCAACCGCGCCAAGTGGACGCGCTTCTCCGACTCCTGACACGCCGGCATGGAGGCCCAGGCCCACGCGTCACGCAACCGGCGCGCCGGATGCTGCATGCAAGCAACTGCACCACCACATGCGCCACCACCGCACCTCCTCGATTGCGGAACCAATACCGCGACTCGAGGCGACCAGGCGCACGACCCAGCAGTGCCAGCCTGACGTGGCGGTCAATGCGGCCAAAAGTGGGCCGGCAGTAATGACGGCGGCAGGCGGGCGGGAGCAGCGGTCACGTCGTCAGCCGAGCTCACGTCCCATCCGGGGGCAGCAAGAGAACCCCCTCTCACGGCGTGAAGACAACGCGCCCGTGATCCGTTCCTCGAACGGCTCGCGCACGCGCAACGGCCGCCCCGCCAACCGCTCGCCCCGTCGCATTAACTCCGCGGCGGGACAGGCGGCGCTTCCGGCAGGAGCAGTGGGTGACGCTTCGCCTTCGCCGTAATAACTGCGACAAAAAAAGGTACGCCGCGTTGTTCGATTTCGTATCCTTTTCCTTTTTTCCTCTTTCTCTATCTCTTGCAGCAGGGACCGGGAAAGGGGGATACCCCGAAAAGGATCCTTCCCGTGAAGGAACCAGGCTCCGAGCCTCCTTACTGATCAGAGGTTCGAAGGCTGGCCCCCCGAAGGGTTTCAACAGCCGCCTCAGATCGAGTGGGCCCTACACCCACTACTGGTCAGAGGTTCGAAGGCCGGCCCCCCGAAGGGTTCCACGGCCGCCTCAGGCTACTCGGGCTCCGCGCCCATTACTGATCAGGGGTTCGAAGGCTGGCCCCCGAAGGGTTCACAGTCACCTCAGACGCCGAGCGAGGGATGACCAGGGGTACGTTCGATACATAACCAAGGCTCGGGCTGCGCTCCCGAGGTACCCTAGGACATTTCCGAGACCAGCGGGAGCGATCTTGTAACGGAATCCCATCAGAGGGAGGCATCGAGCCCTCGGACCCCGTCGCCAGGGGACCGGGTCCGGCAGATCACCCGCAGGTACTTTTGGGCGTGCCTCTGGGCCCCTAGCCGACCCCTAACGAACGGGGCACGGACGTCCACTCGGATTACCCGCTTGCAGCTCACCGGAGACACCATGTTCGGCGCCCATCGAGAGTAACATGGCGCTTTCCCCCCCTCCTCCTTGCGGAAAGGCGACGCAGGGGCGTATGTAAAAAAGCCGAGTCTGTCCCTGATCGCCCTCTCGCCCTATGCGGAGGCTCGGGGGCTGCTCTCGCAAACCCGGCTCCGGCCGAACCGTTGACAGCGTCAACATACCAGCCCGAGAGCTTGGGCCCCGACCGTACACCCGGGCTACGGCCAGTTCGCATGAGGGAACAACCAGACCAGCCGAAGCATTACGCGAGGCATTAAGACCTCGAAGGAGTGAAACCACTCCTCCGAGGCCTCGGGGGCTACACCCGGCGGGTGCGCTCGCGCGCACCCACCGGAACAAAATGCAACTGAGAAAGGCTGGTCCCCTTGCAAAAAAGTGCGACGAAAGCCTCCAAGCGAGTGCTAACACTCCCTTCGAGGCTCGGGGGCTACTGTCGGGGACCATAATTAGGGGTACCCTCAAGACTCCTAATTCTCAGCTGGTAACCCCCATCAGCATAAAGCTGCTAAGGCCTGATGGGTGCGATTAAGTCAGGGATCAGTCCATTCGAGCGACTCGATCACGCCTCGCCCGAGCCTAGCCTCAGACAAGGGCAGCCGACCCCGGAGGATTTCCGTCTCGCCCGAGGCCCCCCTCCAACGGCGGACATATTTCCGGCTCGCCCGAGGCCCTGCCTTCGCTAAGAAGCAACCCTGACTAAATCGCCGCACCGACCGACCAAGTCGTAGGAGCATTTAATGCAAAGGTGACCTGACACCTTTGTCCTGACGCGCGCCCCCCGGCAGAGCCGAAGTGACCGCCGTCACTTCACCGCTCCACTGATCGGCCTGACAGAAGGACAGCGCCGCCTGCGCCACTCCGACCGCAGTGCCACTTGACAGAGTGAGACTGACAGGCAGTCAGGCCCTGCCAAAGGCACCATAGGAAGCTCCGCCCGACCCAGGGCTCGGACTCGGGCTAAGTCCCGGAAGACGGCGAACTCCGCTCCGCCCGACCCAGGGCTCGGACTCGGGCTAAGTCCCGGAAGACGACAAACTCTGCTCCGCCCGACCCAGGGCTCGGACTCGGGCTAAGTCCCGGAAGACGGCGAACTCCGCTCCGCCCGACCCAGGGCTCGGACTCGGGCTAAGTCCCGGAAGACGGCGAACTCCGCTCCGCCCGACCCAGGGCTCGGACTCGGGCTAAGTCCCGGAAGACGACGAACTCCGCTCCGCCCGACCCAGGGCTCGGACTCGGGCTAAGTCCCGGAAGACGATGAACTCCGCTTCGCCCGACCCTAGGGCTCGGACTCGGGCTCAGCCCCAGAAGACGACGAACTCCGCTTCGCCCGACCCCAGGGCTCGGACTCCGCCCTGGCCTCTGCCGAACGACCTCCGCCTCGCCCGACCCAGGGGCTCGAACTCGGGCTCAGCCCCAGAAGACGACGAACTCCGCTTCGCCCGACCCCAGGGCTCGGACTCCACCCTGGCCTCTGCCGAACGACCTCCGCCTCGCCCGACCCAGGGGCTCGGACTCAGCCTCGGCCATGGAAGACAGACTCGACCTCGGCTTCGGAGGAGCCTCCATGTCGCCCAACTTAGGGCGCAGGCCAGCCACGTCAACAGGAAGCGCCATCATCACCCTACCCCGAGCTGACTCGGGCCGCAGAGAACAAGACCGGTGTCCCATCTGGCTAGCTCCGCCAGATAGGCAATGATGGCGCCCCGCATGCTCTGTGACGACGACGGCTCTCAGCTCTCTTACGAAAGCAGGAGGACGTCAGCAAGGACTCAACCGCTCTGACAGTTGTCCCTCCGCCAGGCTCCGTCGCTCCTCCGACGGCCACGACATCACACCAGCTGGGTGCCAAAATCTCTCCAACTGCCACATCGACATGTACTTAGGGCGCTAGCTCTCCCCCGCTAGACACGTAGCACTCTGCTACACCCCCATTGTACACCTGGATCCTCTCCTTACGCCTATAAAAGGAAGGACCAGGGCCCTCTTAGAGAAGGTTGGCCGCGCGGGGACAAGGACGGGACAGGCACTCTCTTGGGGCCGCTCGCTTCCCTCTCCCGCGTAGACGCTTGTAACCCCCTACTGCAAGCGCACCCGACCTGGGCACGGGACAAACACGAAGGCCGCGGGATTCCCACCTCTCTCACGCCGGTCTCCGGCCGCCTCGCTCCTTTCCCCCCTTCGCGCTCGCCCCCGCGCTCGACCCATCTGGGCTGGGGCACGCGGCGACACTCACTCGTCGGCCCGAGGGACCCCCCGGTCTCGAAACGCCGACACTATTCTTCAGCAAATAGCCCAGACTACGACATCAACTCAGTATGGTTGTTTCTCAGCACGTAACCACCAGTGTTCTCTATAGCAGAAGATCCATTGGAGGTAGAAGATTGGCTTCGTACCATTGAGCAGAAGTTGGAACTCATCTGTTGTGATGACGTTTAGAAAACTCAGTGTGTAGCACAACAACTCCAGGGTCAAGCTGGGGCCTAGTGGGCTGAATACCTTGCACTGCAGCCAGAGGGACATCAAATTTCTTAGGCTAAGTTCCGTGAGGTATTTTGGACGCATTATATTCCAAAAGCCCTGATGGAAATCAAATTCAGTGAGTTCTTAGATTTGAAGCAAGGCGAAGAAGAGAGTGTAATGGAATATTTTGAGAGGTTCACTCGCCTATCCCAGTATGTCTTGGATTTTGTAAATACCAATGAGAAGAAAAGTTCTACTTCCTATGTGGCCTCAACAAGAAGCTTCAGGGCTTGATGGCAACCAGTTTGGCTGAAAGATATAACGAGGTGGTCAGTCGGGCTGTTTTGGGTGATAACAAGATTCGACTTCATCGGGAGTCTAAAAGAAAGAAATTTACAGAAGAATCCTCTAGTAAAATCAAACAGTGCCGGAGGGTTGTTTATCAATCTGTTTATTATCCTCGTTCTTCTCCACCCCAACTATCTAGCTCACCTTAGTCATGTGAAAAACAGGTTATTCCTTTCATTCCACATGAGCTGGATGTCCTAGACATTCGTTCTAAAGATATTCCAGACAATGCTAATTCATGTGAGAATTATGGTAAGTCAGGACACTCTACACGGGATTGTCGCTTTCCTAAGCTAGTGAATGGGTGGCTGTCACTTGTGAATCTCCCTCGAGGTAACCGGCAAAAAGCGAGGAAGAATGAGGTTGTCCTTAAATTGGGTCAAGTTCATTATACTAACATCAAAGCTATTTGTTGGGGGCCTTCGGCTCCCGAAGGTCCTCAAAAACATAGTTTGACAATATTTTCCAAGTGTAATATGTGAACAGGCACCTTCGGAACAGGCACCTTCGGAGTCAGGTCGCGAATATACAAGAGCATGGTTAAGACGAAGCTTGACTGGAATGAAAAACGATCATGACGAAGGATAAGACGATCACGAAGCTATGTGCAGAAAGGCTTCGGCACAATAACAGAAAAGAGGAACCGACTTAAAGATGAAAAGCCAAATTGGACCTCGAAGAATTACTATAGTTATTGATAAATGTAAAGGGCATCAATGTAATTTTACACGGACTGCGTCCCGTGCCTATAAATAGGTGAATAGTACTCCCGTACTGTTCACGCTGACTTGGCATACGCTTTTTTGCATCACGTTTGTACCTTTACTTTACATCAATCTGAAGGTACATTTGTAATTCGTTTTTATGAATTTAATAATGGAAATATATCGATGATAATGCTGGTATTATTACTCGCACATTATATATAGTTGCTCTGTTTAACCATTTATCAACTTAACGAAGGTCTTTTCTTTCGTAACCTTCGTCCGAGATTCATTATATCCGAAGGGATATACTGTTTCTAAGGACGAAGGAGTTCGACATTTAACACTTTTATGTTGTCTTGTTCTTAATTCATAGCATTTGAGAACAAGCCCCCAACACTATTCCTGAGGGTGAACCAGTTATGATGGGTACTTTCCCGGTTACCAATCATTTAGTTGGTATCCTGTTTGATTCTGGTGCTTCCCATACTTTCATAAATCGGATGTTTGTATCAAAGCACCAGTTGTCTTTGGAGGTGGTAGAGAATGGGTATTGTATACAATCTCCTAGAGGACGCTTGCATACTAAAGAAATGGTATATCAGATACCCATAAAGCTAGGTGGTCACATGTTTCCTACCAACATGCTAGTTCTTCCAAATCAAGATATAGATGTTATCCTTGGCATGAATTGGCTTCATCAACATGGGCGGTAATCAACGCTCTACAACGAACAATACAATTGGATTCGCCTAACGGTAACTACAAGTTGCTGATCTGATTATCGACACCCAAGAGAGCAGTGGAAAAAGTGTGTGCTATCACCATTAAAGAGGTAAAGGATATACCTATTGTCAAGGGATTTCCTGGAGATTTGCCTGGTTTGCCTCTAGATAGGGACGTGGAATTCGTGATTGAATTGCAGCCGGGTACTGCACCCATATCTAGAAGGTCATATAGAATGACACCTAAGGAGTTAGCAGAACTGAAGACTCAATTGCAGGACTTGCTCAACAAAGGGTTCATTCGCCCAAGTTCATCACCTTGGGACTGTCCTGCCATCTTTGTGAAAAAGAAGGATCAAACACTCCGGTTATGTGTTGATTACCGGCCACTTAAAGAGGTGACCATCAAAAACAAATATCCTCTCTCCCATATTGATTTGTTGTTTGATCAACTTTCTGGAGCTAAAGTTTTTTCTAAGATTGACCTTAGATCGGGTTATCACCAGATAAGAATTCATCCTGAAGATGTTCCCAAGACTGCTTTCACTACCCGATATGGTCTATATGAATATTTGGTGATGTCTTTTGGTTTGACCAATGCTCCAGCTCATTTCATGTACTTAATGAACTCGGTATTCATGCCCGAACTTGACAAGTTTGTGGTTGTCTTTATTGATGACATCTTGATATACTCCAAGACCAAAGAAGATCATGCAGAGCACTTACATATCATTCTGACAAGATTACGAGAACACCAACTTTATGCCAAATTCAGCAAATGTGAATTTTGGTTGATACTATTCCGTTCTTGGGTCATATCTTGTCTGCCGAAGGTGTTGTGTTCGACCCAAGTAAAGTCAAGGACATTCTAGAATGGAAGCCACCCACCACAGTGCATCAGGTCTGAAGTTTCCTTGGAATGACGGGGTATTACCGTCGTTTTATTCCAGATTTCTCCAAGATAGCTAAGCCAATTACTGAGTTGCTCAAGAATTATGTCAAATTTGTGTGGTCATCTGAGTGCAACAAAGCTTTTGAAGAACTAAAGAAGTTATTGACTACAGCACCAGTATTGGTGTAGCCTAATATTGAGAAATCCTTTGATGTTTATTGTGATGCTTCGGGCATTGGCATAGGGTGTGTACTTATGCAAGAAGGCCGTGTGATTGCTTATGCATCACGACAACTCAAGCGTCATGAAGAGCATTACCCAACCCATGATCTTGAACTGGCTGCTGTTGTCCATGCACTCAAGATCTGGCGCCATTATTTGCTGGGTAATATATGTCACATATATACTGATCATAAAAGTCTAAAGTACATTTTTACCTAGTCTGAGATGAATATGAGGCAAAGAAGATGGCTTGAGTTGATCAAGGACTATGATTTAGAAGTCCATTACCATCCTGGCAAAGCTAATGTCGTGGCAGATGCTCTAAGCCAGAAGTCCTAGTGTAATTTTCTTTCGGTGAAGCCTTTAACTGGCACCTTGTGTCAGGAAATGGATAGGATGAATTTGGGGATAATTCAGCATGAAACCTTAGCCAATCTTGTTCTTGAATCAACTATCCAAAGCCAAATCATTGAGGCTCAAAAGGTGAATAAGGGTTTAGCTCATATCAAGGAACGAGTTGAAGTAGGAAAGGCTACATGATTTAGAATCGACGAAAATGATCTCCTTTGGTTCAAACATCGTTTGGTAGTTCCAAAGGTACCTGAATTACATCAACAAATACTAGACGAAGCTCATTTGTCTCGGTATTCCATTCACCCAGGAAGCAATAAGATGTATCAAGATCTGAAGCAAAGGTTTTGGTGGACCAAGATGAAGATAGAGATTGCTCGATATGTGGCTAAATGTGACATTTGTCAACATGTGAAAGCCATTCATTTGAAATCTACCGGGCCATTACAACCTTTGCCCATTCCAGCCTACAAATGGGAAGATATCAGTATGGACTTCATTGTTGGTTTACCCAAAACATCAAAAGGGTATGATTCTATTTGGGTGATTATGGATCGTCTCACCAAGTTGGCTCATTTCCTGCCAGTAAACAAAAGCAACTCAGTACTTGCATATGCAAAGTTGTATATTGCTCGTATTCTGAGTTTGCATGGTGTACCCAAGACCATCGTGTCGGATCGGGGTCCGCAATTTGTTGCCAAGTTTTGGGCAGAGTTGCACAAATCTTTGGGTACCAAGCTAATTCATAGTTCAACTTATCATCCGCAAACCAGTGGGCAAACTGAGAGGGTGAATCAGATCCTGAAAGATATGTTAAGAGCTTGTGTTCTCGCTTACTCCGCTAAGTGGGATGAATGCTTGCCTTTGGCCGAGTTCTCGTATAATAATAGCTATCAAGAAAGTATAAAGATGGCACATTTTGAAGCGTTATATGGTCGAAGGTGTAGAACTCCTCTAAATTGGTCCGAACCAGGTGAAAGGTGTTTCTTTGGGCCAGATTTGGTAAAAGAAGTAGAAGAAAAGGTCAAGTTGATTCAGCATCACTTGAAGATAGCTCAACATCGCAAAAAGAGCTATGTCGATAAGAGACGACGATCTTTGATTTTCCACGTCGATGATCATGTGTATTTAAAAGTGTCACCAATGAAGGGCATGGCTCGATTTGGTGTCAAAGGGAAACTTGCACCTCGCTATGTTGGTCCATTTCCAGTGCTTGAACGGTGTGGACCTATGGCTTATAAGGTGCAATTGCCAGAGAATCTTTCAAAAGTGCATAACGTGTTCCACGTATCTCAGTTGAAGAAATGTCTTCGAGTCCTCGAGCAAGTAGTTGAGGTTTCAGATGTTAACCTTGAACCTGATATAACTTACTTTGAGTATCCTATTCGGGTTTTGGATCAAAAAGATCGGGTCACACAAAGAAAGATTATCAAGTTCTACAAAATACAATGGAACCAACACTCCGAAGATGAGGCTACTTGGGAATCAGAAGACTATCTTATGGAGCATTTTCCTTAGTTTTTAGATTCCTGTAAATATTAAGCCTTGTGTATTTTGTCTTTGTTGTAAACCCATAGGGGCACACCCCTGCCTTGTAAGAACAAAGGTAGAATAAGATCGTGACGCATTTCCTTTTCCATTACTTAGCTTGGAGTTTTAATCTCGGGAGATTCCTTTTTAGGGGGAAAGGATGTAACACCCCTGAGGTTACGAGAACTAAAACCTTGGCATGACATCATATGCATTAGCATTATTTTGCTTGATACACCTAGAATGCATTTTAATAGGTCCAAAATTTCAATTGAAACCCTAAACAAGCCCAAAAAGTGGAAATCAAAATCTAGAGAGAAGTTGCCAAAAGTCCATATACCAAAGTGGTAAAGCTTGGAAAGTTGAACAACTTCCATGTGTGGAGATGTCCAAGTTTTATAGGAAAACTTGGAGTAAACTGCAAAAATTCAGTTTTGGTGCAATTTGGGATTTGCTGAAAATAATATCAGTTAGCTAACTTTGGCTGTTATAACTTTTTGCCTCTAGACATTTTTGTATTGGTCACTATAGCAAAGTTGTAGTACTACCTTAGGTGTACAAACTTGTTTAAGTTACTTAACCCAAAAGCCATATGGAATTAGGAGCAAAACTGGTCCAAAGAAGGACTGATAGATTTGGATTTCAGACTTAGTGTTATTGTCCAAGTCTGAATTTTAGTGTGTTTGGCTCAAATTTGGAGCTCTCTACTGTCCTGTCCATAAAATTATAGATTATGGTCACTATGACAAACTCGTAGTATGACTATAGGAGAACAAACTTTATTATGTGGGATGCCCTAAACCCATATGCAACTGACAGAAAAGGTGATCTAAAATGGGGCTGGCAGGTTTCTAAATTTTCAGGTTTGTGAACAGTAGCCTATCTGAATTTCAGTGTATTGTGACTGAATTTGGAGCTTCCTTGTGCATAATCCATAAGGTTTTGAACTATGGTTTCTATAGGGGAGGTTTCGACCATATGATGGGGAACAAATTTCTTTAAGAGAGTTGAGCTTGATCTCACATAAAAGGTAGAGTAAAATCTGCCTAAAAGTGGATTGCCAGAGTTGCAATAGCTGAATTTGTAAGTACTGAAATCTGAATTTCAGTAAAAAGTGCCAAGTTTGGTGCTCCTTGGTGATCAATCCATGTGTCTTTAGACTATATTTTCTATGGAAAACATGGAGATCAATGTTGGGGGAGTAATCCTTAGTAAGGGTCACACCCCTAAAGCTACTTGGAACTAGGAGGAAATGGTGCCAAAATACATGCTGTCAGATTTTGATTTCAGACTTGGCTTAGTTACCTAAAACTGGATTTCAGTGAGTTTTTCTCAAGTTTGGAACTTTCTTGTGGCTAATTTTTGGAGTTATATACTATGGTTTCTATATTAAAGTGGAAGACCATACAACAGTGAATAAGTTTCCTTAAATAAGTTTGATTTGGTGCTTCAAAAAAATTGGAGTAAAGTGTGCCCAAAATCTTCCTGTCAGGTGTTGAGTTCAGTTTTGTTTCCAACCCACTTTGGAGCACTATAACTTTTGATCCATGAGCCTTTGGTCTATGGTTGCTGCATCAAATTTGTTGATCTATATTTTGTCAACATGTTTGGTTAACGAAGATCTCCTTGTTACCACTGAAACTTGTGAGTAAATTAAGCTCAAAGTTGCTCCGTCAAATAGGATGCGCTGAACACAGTCTTAGTAAACTGGATTTCTGTGATTTTTGGTCTGACTTTTGGAGCCTTCTGTCTCTCTATTCCTTGAGTATCTGTCTCTGATCGTTTAAGCAAAGTTGGAGGGGTATAACAGTGATCAACTTTGCTTTAAGGAGCTCGACTTGTTGTATGTTTTTTAAAAAGAGAAACTTTCCTTATCCTTTATGCGCTTGGGATCGACACGCGTGCAGACACGTGGGCTGCATGGACTGGTCGTCCTGCCCAGCCACCATCCGCTGCCTGACTGCCTCAGCTTTGCTGCCGACTACGCCCGGTCTCATCTCCTCTGGTCGAGCCCGCAGACTCCCTCACTTGTCCCTCCCACGTCGCCCTCCCTATTGCATAAGTTGGCGGTCTTGTCTTCAGAGCTTGGGCATCAAAGTTGTCTCGTTCTTCCTTGTCCTCGCCACCAAGAACTGTTGTCGTCTTGCTGCTAGCTTCGCAATCGTCATGGCGGTGTCACCTTGCCCATCAGCGCTCGGTGGTTTCCCCTCTCTTCTCCACCGACACTCGAAGCAGTAGCAGCAATTCGCCGGAGCAGCTCCAGCCCTCTCGGCATCACTTTCCTGCGGCAACATCATCCTGTGCCGTCACCTGCCTCTCGCGTCTAGGCTTTGGTTCTTAGCCGCGCCTAGCCTTGTGCCATCTTCACCCCACCGTGGCACCTATGCCCGCTCGGCCTTGCCTAGGCATCCTGCACCACCGTGTCGTCGCACGCTGTTGTGAGCTCCACCAGCACGCGCCGTCCTCGCTGCGACTTCGCACGCCTATTGCTCATGCCTCCCCTGAAGCTAAAATAGCACCAGCATCCCACCACTTGAAGTCGCTGCCATCTCCGGTACGAGCCACACATCCCTAGTCAAGCTCGATGTCCCCCATGGTTGAGCTCGCCTCCAATCTCCTCTTACTCGTCAACGGTGGGCGTCGCCAACTCCTTGCTGGTGGCTGTATGTGTGTGGTGAAGAGATGGTGGGGAGATGATGGAGCATTGGGGAAGGGGGACATAACGCATGGGGAAAGGGTCTGCTCGCCGTGCTTGAGATAGGGTTCGGGTCTGGTGTGGCTAGCTGACGCTGCCAAATTTCTTGGTCACTTGTTGCGTCTGCTATGTGTGTTCGTGTGGAGAAGATGGGTGCATGGGCGATGATAGTAGAAGCTAGGGGGTTTTACAGAAAATAGTTCTAGATTTTTCTTTTTAATTTCAAATTTGTTGTGAATTAGAAAACACCGTAGAAAATTCTAGAAAAACCGAAAAATTGTAGGAAAACTTGTGTAAGCTTATCTTGGCCATATCAACCCTTAGGTTAGGTTTGAAGCTATTTGGAAATGGTATGCTTAGCAAATTAATTGTTGCACAAAATGTTAAAGGATTTCATCCTTGGGTAATTAGGGCATCTAGTGTCTTAGTGATGGGATGAAGTTTCATATTAAGTTGAGGTGTTTGGGTGAAGTTTTAAAAGGATTAGCTCCCTAGTGACTTGTAGCTTGTGATGATAGCTTGTAGGTGTATTCTAGATTTATTCTTTGTTACCCTCTATGCAAGTTGCATTTTCATGGCATTGCACAAGCATTCATAAGCATGTTATCTCATGTAGAGCTCCCTGAAGAAGTGGACATCGAAGAGAAATTTGCTCCAGTACCTGAATACCCATTGGTGGGGTTCCATCTAACTAGATATCTATTAGAAGGATTTTGGATCTTCTCTGCAACAAAGGCAAGCACCGGTGCATTTGCCACCTTCCTTGTATTACAAAATTTTATCACTTATATGATGCATTAGGTGATAGGAGTTGAATGATTAAACAATTGATGCATTACCATCCTTGAAATATTGATTATCATACCTTGTTACCCGTTTTATAAATGCTAGTGATGCTTAGTCTTGCTTATAGATTAATAAAAATGTTTTTGATCTATGACTCATATAACACCCCTGGTGTTACTATCACTAAAAT
Organism: Zea luxurians; assembly: GCA_029449295.1. NCBI lineage: Eukaryota > Viridiplantae > Streptophyta > Magnoliopsida > Poales > Poaceae > Zea > Zea luxurians. The sequence goes on along the minus strand of JAOPSE010000004.1, from coordinate 77,853,641 downwards.
TTGAGCATAACATCATAAGCATTGACATCTCATGGGTTTGTTACACCTAGAATGCATTCACTAGTAAAAAGTTCAAACAAGTTGTATTGATGTGACCTATTATAAGTAAAACCCTAGGGTACAGTGCTTAACCCTAGATTCGGCTTATTAGAGCAAACAAATCCTAATAGGGGAAAACTTCAAAACTCATTAGAGATTGGTCATAAAATGTCACCATGGAGGAACTTAAGTAGCATCCAAACTCTAGAAGTGTCAAAAACCCTAAATAGAACCCTGGAAAGCCCTAGACTTAAACCCTAGGGGGCTAAGTGCAAAACTAGTGCACTTTTGGGCTAAAGTGCAAAAACCCTGAAATTAGGGCATCTTAACTCATGTGGTTCACAAGTATGTGGATTTTCAACCTAAACCCTGAGATTTGGACCTATTTGCAAAAAGCCACATTTGAGCTCTATTGGGTTAAGACTGAAATTCAGTGGGATTGGCTCAACTTTGGGGCCCTATATCTTTCAAGTTATAAAGTTTTTGCCCTAGGTCACCACATCAAGTTTGTAGAGCTATTATAGGAGAACAAGTTTACTTAAGTGACTAAGCACTGGTACTAAACAGAAATTGGAGAAAAATGTGCCTAAAGTTTAATTGTCAGACTGTCTTAAGTCTGAATTCAAACTGACAGTGTGTTTGAGCCATCTTAGAGCTGGGATTCGAGCCTAATCCAGTAAAGATTTGGGAATGATTGCTATAGTAAGATTGAAGCTAGATAGTAGGGCAACAACTTTCTTAAAGATGAAGCAGGGAGTCGCCACATGAAAAATCAAGATTCAAGCCCTACAAGATGGTCTGTCAGACTGACTAATGGAGCTATGCGATGGTACAGTAGCCAAAAGATCAACAGATTCTGTTAGCTGGCCACCGGTGACCCTTCACCAGGATTAGTGCTGCTCGCCGTGATTCGTGTGTATGGGCGGTGGATTGAGCTCGCCGGCGAAAAGATCTCGTCGCGGATGGGGTAAGCTATTGTGGCCGCACTGTCCCTCGGTTCCCCACGCCGGCAACGTGGCCTTATGGCCGTCACCAGAATCCGCGATACTCACCGTAGTTGCGCCACGCCTCCAGCCTTTAACCGCGCTGCCGTGACTCACGCTAGCCATCCGATCATCACCAGTGAGTCCGCCACAGTATACTCCACGAATCCACTGCACCAGTAACCCCTGTTATCTCAGGCCGCCGCGCGTCTCAATCCAAATTCACCAGCCACCGCTCTTGCCTACTATAAATTTAGCCCGCCGTGAGCTCCGTAGGGTAATCACCCATCCACAGCACCCACGCTTGCCTCCAATCATTCACTAGAGATCGTGAATTACTCATTGCCCCGAATCTCGGTTTCCGCCACCATAAAAACACCTCACTGTGGCCAGCTTGCTCCAGGTTAGTTCAAGCTCTCTGGTCGGTTGTTCTAGACTCCTTAAGACCTCCTAATGCTGTTCGACCCCTCTGATTGAACTAGACCGCCCTGGATCACCAAGAACGCCCATGTTCATCCATTGTCCGTGTTGTCTCCGTGGACATGATGATTTAGAGTCTCATTAATGAAATTGAGTGAGGGGAAATGGTTAGGAGGGATACAATTTGGTGCCTGCCGAACGGGAGCACCGGTCTTTGCGTGATCCGACTAGTCTAGACTCGCAGGTGCTCGGGTCTCCGCCGTGCGATGTCGTAGACTTGGCATTGTAAAAAATTAAAAGTTCAGGGGTCTAACTGTAACTGTTAGTGACTCATAAGAATAGTGCGGTGAACTCTATTCGTGTTATTTAAAACAACGGGGGTCTATTCGCAAAGTATGCACGGGGGCGCGGGCGCGGGCGCGCTTCTGCCTATGTTGGCTGACTTGGGCCGGTTTCGGTCCAATACTGTTCATGTCTTTTCTTTTTTTCCTTTTCTACTAGAGCTAAAGAAATTCTAGAAAATTGTACAAAAATGCTAAAAATACCAAACCAATTTTGTTAGACTTCTAATTTCCTGTAGTATTTAATAAAAATAGTTTCATGATTTTTAATTCCAATAGGGAATTTTAAGGTATTTTAAACAGTTAAAATTCATGATTTTTAGTTCCAATAGAGTAATTTATAATCCCAAAATTCACTAAACTTTTAGGATAAACTCTAAATAATATTTAGAAGCCTTGGGTAAAGTTTGGTATGATTTGGACCATGTTTGATACTTAGAACCCAAAACCCTAGTTCCCCCTACCCTATGAACTTCACTTTTGACTCCGAAAACCCTAAGTTCTCGGAGATCCGTGAAGGAAAGTTGTATTCAAGACTTTAGATAATAAACTTTTCAAGGACCTACAGGAGACCCTACTTGATAATAAACCCAAAACCCTAAGTTCTCCGAAAACCCTAAGTTCTCTTGGGAAAGGCGAGGAATTCAGATACCGAACTTGTCAAGTGATCAGGTGCACCTACAGGGTTGTCTGAGGTCCGCTGGACAAGGACAACTATAGGTGGGCCTAATGACTTGGCAGGTTTTGTCACAGCTGGTATCGGAGCTAAGCCCATCTCTACAGATGTTACCAGGCATTTTCAAAAAGAATTTTTAAAAGACTTATCTAGAAAATTTCTTTCCTTCTTATCTAACCACCTTCTCTACTTCAAGACCAGATATTAGAGTGCATTGTATAGAAGGTTGTGAATCAACTAAGGTTGATTATGTAACTATGCATGCATCATGATAAAAACTTTATTAATAAGGTGTTCCCCCCTTAAGAAATGCCGCCACGCACAAGGAAAACCGTGCGCAAGTCTACCGAGCCAATCGGCGTACCTCGCCATCAACTAGCCCCAAGGCATGAAGACAGTAGCAGTGGTAGCAATGATCCTATTGGAGATCTGGAAGCTCAGGTCGAGCATCTTCAAACAGAGCTCCGTCACAGGAACGAAGTATGGGTCGAGGATGGAGAGCGGATAAACGAGTTGAGAACTGATATCCGCCACTTGCAAGACCAGCTTGCTGAACGTGATTTAGTGCTCGATTGGGCTGTTAACTCGCGTTCACTTGCTTGGGCCAAGGAAGCCAAAGCTCGACCCCGCGTGGAGGAGCTTAGCACCGTCGTGGACCACTTGCAAGTGTATTGTAATACACTACATGAAGAAGTTCATGTATTGTATTCCTAACTGCACCCTGACGTACCTACGGATCCTGTCGGAATGGGAGCCGGACCTTCTGGAGTAGCGGGAGAAGCACTTGGTGGTGAACTGGACCTTTTTAGGCCCCCTCCCTCTATGAAGTTGGTTGATGAATGGTCTCCTATGCCAGACAGTGAAGCTACCAAAAGTGACAAGAACCAAGAATAGTATAATGTAGAAGTAGTAGTAATGGGTAATAGGTAATGTAATCCTGTTGTAAATACGAGTCTATATCATTACCCTTTTCAGTAATGTAAGATGGATGGTTTTCTTTGGCATATTATATTTTTCCAAATGTTTGTTGCCTCAAATGCCTTCCAAGACTCGTGCACAGGATGGAGCGGGGACCTCCCGTGGGAGGGAAACAACTCCAAACCCGCCCCCAGTACCCCCAACATTAGCTGAGGCCATCGCTTCCTTGGTTAATGCTACATCTGATAACACCCGCTTTCTGCGGGAAATGGTAGGACAACAAATGCAACATCAAGGCGGGCGAGCATATCAGCAAGGACCCCGTGAAACGTCATATTTGGATTTCTCCGAGACACGTCCCCCATTATTTGTCAAGGCGGAAGATCCTCTAGAAGCGGATGAGTGGATCCGCGTTATCGAACAGAAGTTCGGACTGCTTCGATGTACGGAGACTCAAAAAGCCCTTATTCGCGGCACAACAGTTGCGAGGCCCTACCAGTACCTGGTGGGGAAATTATGTAGCCGTTCAACCGGCTGGTCATCAAATCACTTGGGACGAATTCAAGCTGGCTTTCCGGGAGCACTATATACCTGAAGGGGTGCTCCATATGAAATAGGAGGAGTTTATGAAGCTCAAACAAGGTGGGGATACTGCCACTCAGTATCTCAACAAATTCAACCACTTGTCCCAGTATGCCATTGATCAAGTTAACACGGATTTGAAGAAGAGAAATTGCTTCATGAGGGGCCTTAATGACCGAATGCAACGGAAGATGGCCACCTGCATTGATCTTTCTTATGGAAGGGCTGTCAGCACAGCACTGGCAGTCGAGGCCAAATATGCAGGCTCGGGAAAATCGAAGGGCTATGGAAGCGATAGGCCCAATCAGGGGCCTGAGAAAAGACAAAGGCTGGTAATCCGACCTTTTAATCCGAATCGTTCTTCACCCCGTCCGCCCTCCTACCCTTTCAAGCAACCAGTTTTTATCCATCCTGCTACTGCCCCACTTCAACCACTCAGTCGGGTGCCACTGCTACTCGTTTCCCTGCTCTCCCAAGCTCTTCAACAGGCTACTTTAACTGTGGAAAGTCTGGACATTTTATCAAGGACTGTCTGTATCCGAAGCAGAGCCGATCAAATAATCAGCGGAGTTCCGGGAGTCCTGCTCAAGGCAAGGGAAATGCGGCGAACAATACCGCGGGCAGAAATATGAAGAAAACTAGGCGGATTTATTATACACAAGTGGCCACAACACCGGAAGGCGAACCAGTTATGATGGGTACGTTTCTAGTGGCCAATTACCCTACAGTTATTCTCTTTGATTCTGGTGCTTCGCATACTTTCATAAGCAAGAAGTTTGTGGAGAAACATTGCATTCCATATACTGAATCGAGGGAAGGGTTTACTATTCATTCACCCGGGGGGCAAATATTCACTAAAGAAGTGGCTTTCCAAGTGCCCGTAACATTGGCTGAACGGGACTTTCCTACTAATATGATTGTTCTGAAAGGCCAAGATATAGATGTAATTTTGGGCATGAATTGGTTGGTCCAACATAAAGCTATTCTCGACACTAATTTGAGAACTATCAGGTTGAGTTATGGCCAAGAACAAGTTTTCCTGTCCATCCCCGTAGCTATTCCAGCTAAACCATTTGGCAGAATATATGAAGCTAACATACCGGAGATCCAAGATATTCCGGTAGTATGTGAGTTCCTAGACGTCTTTCTAGAAGATTTGCCCGGATTGCCTCCAGAGAGAGATGTAGAATTTTGATTGAGTTGAAGCCTGGTACGGCTCCTATTTCTAGAAGGTCGTACCGAATGCCGCCGAATGAATTGGCAGAGCTCAAGACCCAATTACAAGATCTACTAGAAACGGGATTCATCCGGCCAAGCTCATCGCCATGGGGTTGTCCAGCCATCTTTGTTAAGAAAAAGGATCAAAGACTTCGGATGTGTGTGGATTATAGACCCCTTAATGAGGTTACCATCAAAAATAAGTACCCTCTTCCCCAGATTGATATTTTATTTGATCAACTAACTGGAGCGAGGGTATTCTCCAAGATTGACCTCAGATCAGGCTATCACCATATCCATGTCTGGCCCGAAGATATACCAAAGACCGCATTCACTACGCGGTATGGATTATTTGAATATCTGGTTATGTCTTTCGGGCTAACAAATGCTCCTACCCACTTCACATATCTTATGAACTCGGTATTTATGCTCGAGTTGGATAAATTCGTGGTGGTATTCATTGATGATATCTTAATATATTCCAAAAATGAAGAGGAGCATGCTCAACATTTGCGGATCGTATTGACGCGCTTAAGAGAGCACCAATTATATGCTAAGTTCAGTAAGTGCGCATTCTGGCTGGAGGAGATCCAATTTTTGGGACATGTATTATCTGCCAAGGGGATTGCGATAGATCCCAGCAAAGTTAAGGATATTTTGTAGTGGAAACCCCAACCATTGTACATCAAGTCCGAAGTTTCCTTGGACTAGCTGGTTATTACCGCCAATTCATTCCAGATTTTTCCAAGCTTGTGAAACCAATCACAAGTTTATTGAAGAGTGATACCAAGTTTAATTGGTCTTCAAAATGTACTTAAGCTTTTGAGCAGTTGAAGGTATTATTAACCACTGCTCCGGTATTAGCTCAACTGGATATTGAAAAACCTTTGATGTGTATTGTGACGCATTAGGCAGTGGTCTCGGCTGTGTTCTAATGCAAGAAGGCCGAGTGATAGCTTATGCTTCAAGGCAGTTGCGCCGGCATGAGGAACATTATCCAACTCATGACCTGGAGTTAGCTGCTGTTGTTTATGCCCTAAAAATCTGGCGTCATTATCTGCTAGGGAATGTTTGTCACATTTATATCGATCATAAAAGTTTGAAATATATCTTTACCTAATTAGAGCTAAACATGAGACAGAGGTGATGGCTCGAGCTTATTAAAGACTATGAATTGGAAATTCATTATCACCCAGGCAAGGCCAATGTAGTGGCAGATGCACTCAGTCGCAAGGCTTCCTGCCATTGTCTAACCATGAAGACTTCTGACATTACATTATGCCAGGAGATGGAGAAATTAAAGCTGGGAATGATTCAACATGGAACCTTAAATCAACTAAAGCTCGAGTCAGTCCTTCTATAAAGGATAATTGATGCTCAAAAGGATGATGAGGGTATGAAACACATCCATGAGAAGATAAAGGCCGGAAGAGCCAACTGTTTCAGAAAAGATGATCAAGGCATTGTATGGTTCAACAACCGCATAGTTGTGCCAAAGAATGAAGAAATCCGCCAGCAAATATTAGATGAAGCTCATCTTAGTCGCTATTCTATTCATCCCAGAAGCACTAAGATGTATCATGATCTAAAACAGCATTACTGGTGGACAAAGATGAAGATCGAAATTGCACGCTATGTGGCAAGGTGTGACACTTGCAAACATGTCAAAGCCATACATATGAAAGCTGCTGCCCCCCTACAATCTTTACCTATCCCTACATGGAAATGGGAGGATATAAGCTTGGACTTTATTGTGGGATTGCCCTAGACATCAAAAGGGTATGATTCTATCTGGGTCATTGTTGATCGACTTACAAAGATCGCCCACTTCCTTCCAGTCAGGGTAAAGTATACAGTGGCCACATATGCAGAGTTATACATTGCTTGTATTCTCAGTTTGCATGGTGTTCCAAAGACCATAGTGTCGGATCGTGGGCCGCAATTCGTGTCCAAATTTTGGGAAGAACTTCACAAGGCTTTGGATACTAAGTCGCTCCATAGTTCGGCCTATCATCCTCAAACCAGTGGGCAGACTGAGAGGGTGAATCAAATACTTGAGGACATGTTGCGAGCTTGTGCTCTTGAATTTCCACAGAAATGGGATAAATGCTTGCCATTGGCATAGTTCTCGTACAATAATAGCTATCAACAGAGCATTAAAATGACACCCTTTGAAGCTTTGTATGGGCGACAGTGTCGTACTCCGTTAAACTGGTCTGAACCAGGTGAAAGAAATTTCTTCAGGCCTGATATGGTAAAGGAGACAAAAGAGAAAGTTCAACGAATAATTCATAATTTGAAGAAAGCCCAAGCCCGACAGAAGAGTTACGCACATAAACGATGGACACCCTTGTACTTTCTAGTGGGAGATTATGTCTATCTGAAAGTCTCACCAATAAAGGGTGTATCACGTTTCGGGGTAAAAGGGAAGCTTGCACCCCGGTACATTGGTCCTTTCCCTGTTCTTGAGCAATGTGGACCAGTGGCGTACTGACTCCAGTTACCCGAAACATTGTCTGCTATGCATAATGTGTTCCACGTGTCTCAATTAAAGAAGTGTCTTTGGGTTCCAGATCGAACTGTTGAAGTAATAGATGTTGCCTTAGAACCAAACTTGACATACTCAGAACATCCTATTCGAGTCTTGGATCAAAGGGACAGGATTACCCGAAGGAAAACTCTCAAGTTTTACAAGATACAGTGGAACCAACATTCAGAAGATGAGGCTACATGGGAAACTCAAGACTGTTTAGAAAAGAATTTCCCAGGTTTTTTAGCATCATGTAATTTATAAAGGGTGTACATTTGTTGTAATAGAGGAATGAGTCCCCTACCACCCCTGCCTTGTACCAGAAATAAGGAAATAAAAGTATGACATGTTTCCTTTTCCATTACTTGCCCTAGGACTTTTAATCTCAGGACGAGATTCTTTTATGGGGGGAAGGATGTAACACCACTGGTGTTTCTATCACTAAAATTTGAGCATAACATCATAAGCATTGACATCTCATGTGTTTGTTACACCTAGAATGCATTCACTAGTAAAAAGTTCAAACAAGTTGTATTGATGTGACCTGTTATAAGTAAAACCCTAGGGTACAGTGCTTAACCCTAGATTGGGCTTATTAGAGCAAACAAAGCCTAACAGGGGAAAACTTCAAAACTCATTAGAGAAGGGTCATAAAATGTCACCATGGATGAACTTAAGTAGCATCCAAACTATAGAAGTGTCAAAAACCCTAAATAGACCCTGGAAAGCCCTATACTTAAACCCTAGGGGGCTAAGTGCAAAACTAGTGCACTTTTGGGCTAAAGTGCAAAAACCATGAAATTAGGGCATCTTAACTCATGTGGTTCACAAGTATGTGGATTTGCATCCTAAACCCTGAGATTTGGACCTATTTGCAAAAAGCCAAACTCTATTGGGTTAAGAGTGAAATTCGTGGGATTGGCTCAACTTTGGGGCCCTATATCTTTCAAGTTATAAAGTTTTTGCCCTAGGTCACCACATCATGTTTGTAGAGCTATGATAGAGAACAAGTTTACTTAAGTGACTAAGCACTGGTACTGAACAGAAATTGGAGAAAAATGTGCCTAAAGTTTAACTGTCAGACTGTCTTAAGTCTGAATTCAGACTGACAGTGTGTTTGAGCCATCTTGGAGCTGAGATTCGAGCCTAATCCAGTAAAGATTTGGGAATGATTGCTATAGTAAGATTGAAGCTGGATAGTAGGGCAACAACTGTCTTAAAGATGAAGCAGGGAGTCGCCACATGAAAAATCAAGATTCAAGCCCCACAAGATGGTCTGTCAGACTGACTGATGGAGTTGTGCGATGGTACAGTAGCCAAAAGGTCAATAGATTTTGTTAGCTGTCCGTCGGTGACCCTTCGCCGGGATTAGTGCTGCTCGCCGTGATTCGTGCGTATGGGCGGTGGATTGAGCTCGTCGGCGAAAAGATCTCGTCGCGGATGGGGTAAGCTACTGTGGCCGCGCTGTCCCTCGGTTCCCCACGCCGGCGACGTGGCCTTACGGCCGTCACCGGAATCCATGATACTCACCGTAGTTGCGCCACGCCTCCAGCCTTTAACCGCGCCGCCGTGACTTACGTTAGCCATCCGATCATCGTCGGTGAGTCCGCCACAGTATACTCCACGAATCCACTGCGCCAGTAACCCCTGTTATCTCTGGCCGCCGCGCGTCTCAATCCAAATTCACCGGCCACTGCTCCTGCCTACTATAAATTGAGCCCACTGTGAGCTCGGTAGGGTAATCACCCATCCACAGCACCCACGCTTGCCTCCAATCATTCACCAGAGATCGTGAATTGCTCATTGCCCCCAATCTCGGTTTCCGCCACCGTAAAAACACCTCGCCATGGCCAGCTTGCTCCAGGTTAGTTCAAGCTCTCTGGTCGGTTGTTCTAGTCTCCTTAAGACCTCCTAATACTGTTCAACCCCTCTGATTGAACTAGACCGCCCTGGATCACCGAGAACGCCCATGTTCATCCATTGTCCGCATTGTCTCCGTGGACAGGATGATTTAGAGTCTCATTAATGAAATTGAGTGAGGGGAAATGGTTAGGAGAGATACAATTTGGTGTCTGCCGCATAGGAGCACCGGTCTTTGCGTGATCCGGCCAGTCTAGACTCGCCGGTGCTCGGGTCTCCGCCGTGCGACGTCGTAGACTTGGCACTGTAAAAAATTAGAAGTTCAGGGGTCTAACTGTAACTGTCAGACTCATAAGAATAGTGCGGTGAACTCTGTTCGGGTTATTTAAAACAACGGGGTCTATTCACAAAGTATGCACGCGGGCGCGCGCGCAGGCGCGCTTCTGCCTATGTTGGGCTGACTTGGGCCAGTTTCGGTCCAATACTATTCATGTCTTTTCTTTTTCCTTTTCTGCTAGAGCTAAAGAAATTCTAGAAAATTGTATAAAAATGCTAAAAATACCAAACCAATTTTGATAGACTTCTAATTTCCTATAGTATTTAATAAAAATAGTTTCATGATTTTTAGTTCTAATAGGGAATTTTAAGGTATTTTAAACAGTTAAAATACATACTTCTGGAATTTTATAGAGTAATTTATAATCCCAAAATTCACTAAACTTTTAGGATAAACTCTAAATAATATTTAGAAGCCTTGGGTAAAGTTTGGTATGATTTGGACCATGTTTGATACTTAGAACCCAAAACCCTAGTTTCCCCCCTACCCTATGAACTTCACATTTGACTCCGAAAACCCTAAGTTCTCGGAGATCTGTGAAGGAAAGTTGTATTCAAGACTTTAGATAATAAACTTTTATTATCTTTGCACTCTCATGAGCATTACATGGGCATTCATTATTATGTATGGCTATATTTAGAAAACGAAGAGGAAGTAGAAGTCGAAGAAGCGAAGACTTCACCACCACCACCACCACCTGAGGAACATCAGGCAGGCAACTATTTTTATTTTGATATCTGTGGAACAGAGCCTGATTCACCAGTAACACAAGGCAAGCCCCGGTGCATTTACCACCTCCTTGTTCCTTTTAAAAATCTTTCTCACTTGCTTGATGCATTAGGTGATAGGAGTTGTGTGCTAAACCAATTCCTGCATTTCCTTCCTTGGATATGATTACTTCTCCTTAAACCCCTGTTTTGAAAAAGGTTTTTCTTATGCTTAGCTTGCTCTAGAAAAACAAAATGTTTTGTTTTCACAAAAGATGATGCTTCAACATGGGTGGGATATTTTCAAAAATAAAACTTGATGGTGGATCCATCATGGCCATGATGGGTTCAACATTAGAAAAGATGTACCTTTGCTAGGTACCAAACTTTGGGTTTGAAATGATAAAGCTAAGACCGGGTGGGTGACTTGCACGAGAAGAGGGTCTTGGCGTAGTGTCTCTGTCTGAGTCGATTAAGGACCGTTTCAATGTAGGCTTGCTGACCGAGGACCCTTTAACTGGTCACATGCCTCATCATGGGTAAGCTTTGCCTCGTGCAGACTAATACCAGAATAAGATAACACGCAATGGGAGTGGAGAGATGGCGAGAGTAGCGTGTACCCTCCGTGGCAAGAGGCTGTACGGTGGTGTACTTGTGCTCTCGGTTGGCGTGAACCTGATCTGGTCTTAAGAACCCCAGTGGCGAGTTGACATATGCAAGGGTTAAGTGCTACATATGTCATGTGATTGGAGATCCTCAGCTGAGTATAATCGATTCGAATCGCCGTAACTTCGCGGATATGAAGACTTGGTCACTGCCCTATACGTAGCAATCCAGTGAAGATGAAGGGTTGTTAAGAAATTGGCTAGAATAGGTCAAGTAATTGAACTAGGGTAGAAAGAACTCTAGCTTCAAGTAACTTCACTTAATCTGATAATTAAAACTGGATTTTTAAGGATCCACTATTAGTAAGCATTTCTGCAAATAGAGTCTTTGACTATTGATAAGCCATTCCTTGATCCCCAAAAGGCCAGCATATCCTTAAGAGTCTTTACCTTTGACGGGTAAGTCTTGCGAAAGTACACTTCGTACTCAGGGCTTTGTCCCATGTTGTTTTAGGTGAGGAAGCGGCAAACTTTTGTTGTTTTTGTTCAAAGGTGGTGCCCAAGGAGGAAAACCAGGAGTAAAGCTTCGGGAGGAAAGGATCCTCCGTTAAAACTTTTGTGTGATGGTTATCGGGAGGGGGTTTTGCCTCCCTGGTTTTGTAATAATAATACTCAACACTCTTATATTTGTTTCTGGTCTGTAATATTATAACTCTTTCTTACTTTAATATGAGGTAAGTTATTATAATTGCTTCCGCATTCTCGTATCTTCGATGTGTTATAATGTCTGCGTGACGGGTGAAACGCTCTTGGGAAAGGTGAGGAATTCAGATATCGAACTTGTCAAGTGATCAGGTGCACCTGCAGGGTTGTCTGAGGTCCGCTGGACAAGGACAACGGTAGGTGGGCCTAATGACTTGGGAGGTTTCATCACAACTCATGATTTTTAAAGAAGAAAAGGGCTTGGGATGATGAAGGCATCCTCCGCGTGGATGAATTCATCATTCAAGCAAGGTACCTCTGCTAGGTATCAAACTTTGAGAATTTGTTTAAAATGAGACCAGATGTTGAGCTGGACAGGTCGCCCGTCTGTGTTGATCAAGGACCATACCAATTGTAGGCCTGTTGATCTATGACCTTTTAACTGGCCACATACCTCGTCATGGGTAAGCCTGAACCCGGCTACTCCATATGTGAAAAGACAATCGCACACTGGGAGTGGAGAGATGGCGGGAGTGGCGTGTACCCACCTAGCACGTGGCTGGATGGTGGAGTACCGTACTCTCGAGTGGCGCGGACCGGTTCATGTAGAGGAGAACCTGTGGGAATGGTAGACATATGCAAGGTTAAGTGCTACATATGTCGTGTGGTTGGAGATCCCCAGCTGGGTATTAATCGATTCGAATCGCCGTTACTTCTCGATCATGAAGACTTGATCACTGCTCTGCATCGTAGATAACAAGTATAACAAAGTTTTGGTTAAAAGCAATCTAGTGTAGGCCAAGTGAATGATCTAGATTAGGAGAATCTAGAGACATGTTAGTAAATTCAGGTAATCACCTAACCTATAAAATAAAACTTGGCTTATGGATCCATTATTAGTAAGCTTTTATGCAAAAGGAGTCCTTGATAATTGCTAAGCTTTTCCCTTGATTCCCCAAAAGCTAGCATGCCCTTGAGAGTCTTTTCCTTAGTCGGGTAAGTCTTGCTGAGTAATTGTCTACCCATGGTTTTATTCCCTATGTTGTTGCAGGAAAGAATTTGATGACTTGGGCTTTATTAGTTGCTTCTTGTGGAGGTCTTGAAGCTTAGGTTACTTGTGTATCTTTTATGGAAAGGTTTCACCTTTCCAAATATTGTAGTTAAGTTATGCACTCTAAAGTCTATCATGACTTGTAATAATTTCAATCCCTTTTATGTTGTAAGACTTCAATTCTGGAATGTAAAGTGTATTTTGTAAAAGTCTTCTGCTCTATCTCCAATGTGTGTATCAAATGTGATTACTGTAATATGCCTGTTATGTGGGAGATCCTTGGGATGATGAGTTCAAGTTGATGAACTCGATAGCCTTGTTAAGTTACCCGGTACACGTGCATAGCAATCTGAGGCCATTAAGGCAACGATTGGTGCATGTGGGCCTGATAATTTGGGAGGGCTGTCACACGTACCCTCCTGACAAAGGACCGCCTAAAAGGGGTGGTGTGCTCTTGGGTGGCGCAGACCTGTTCATGCAGTGGAGGATCCGTGGGAACGGTAGACATATGCAAGAGTCACGAGAAACATATGTCGTGTGGTTAGAGATCCTCAGCTGATTAAATCGATTCGAATCGCCGTTATATCCCCAGACAGTGGAGACTTGATCTCTGACCTGCAACCTAGGTCAGGATGTAAACATTATGAATAAAAATAATGTTATATTGATGAGATGGTGAAATTAGACTAGATGCAACCAGAGTCTATTAATATTTAGTCTAGCGTTAAAATATTGAAAGTAAGGACTCACTTTAGTAAGCTATTTCTGCAAAAGTATCTAAGTTGATTCTTGCTCAAGCCTTTCCTTGCTTCCTATTTAACCAATATATCCTTGAGAGTCTTTTTCCTTAGTCGGGTAAGACTTGCGAAAGTACACTCCGTACTCAGGGTTTTCGAACCCATGTTGTTGTAGGTGATGAGGAGTACTCTAGGTGTTTCTAAGGCTGGAGGGCGTTTCCAGTTCTGGAGGAGGATTAGTTAGGCTTGTGTATAAGCTTTGGAGGGTTCCTACCTTCCTACTATCATAATAAGTTATGCACTTTGAGTATATCAGGACTTGTAATAAATGTAACTCTTTCTATGTAATAAACTTCAATTTTAGAAATGAAAAGAATGTTTTATAAAGTCTTCCGCTCTTATCTTCGAAGTGTGTGCGTATCGAATGTGATTACTGTAATATGCATGTATGGTGGGAGATCCTTGGGATGATGAGTTCAAGTTGTTGAACTCGTGATAGCCTTTGTTAAGTTACCTGGTACACGTGTATAGCCATCTGAGGCCATCAAGGCAAGGATTGGTACACGTGGGCCCGATAACTTGGGAGGGCTGCCACAAATTCTACTGTGTCCCCGGTTTCCAAAACAACGACAAAGCGTGACCGAGAAGAAAGGCCACGATGAAGTTTTCAGATGTGGCACGAGTGGAATAGGGAACAACCAGACAATATTGTATATTTGAGATACATTTAGACCTGTCATATATTTTTTGATAATTTTTTTAAAATTAAGGTGGACGTTGGAGTGCTCTTTTTAACCTTTTGCCTTATAATTTAATTTAAGACACTATTTTAAAGCATTTTTATAGTTGCTCTAAGGGCTCGTTTGGAACCAAGAGTAATAAAGGGGATTAAAAGGGCCAAAATATTTTACTAATTAAACTTAAATAGTAAGAGATTTTGATCCCTCAATTTTTTCGACTACTCTTACTACCAAACAAGCCATCTTTGGAGTTCTTTTATGCCAAACGATAAAGCCCACCACTACCAACAGATCAACGTTGGTAATCGATAGAGCTATTTTATAAAGGTAAAGCCCACCACCACCAGCAGCAAGAGAAAAAAAAAGAAGTGGGGCTGATTGAATTCGATGTACGCCCGCGTCTACCCTGGTTCAGAAAAAAAAACATAGTATTTCTAAACAATAAATACTTGAATAAAACTCATCAGAAGATAAGACAAAGGTCAGAAGCTGATCTCAAATTTTTCCATATCGGTACGAGTCGTACGACAAGTTCAATTGTTCAAATTTAAACCACAATGGTGCCCTAAGGGTCCTTGTGCATGCTCAAGTTCAATTGTGGTTTAAATTTCGTACCGTACGACAAGTTCAATTGTTCAGACAAAGCGCGAAGGATCTGTTTCGGACCAATGGGCCTAGAGCCCTAGACAGGCAGTTTCCATGCCTGCTCCAGGCCCAGGCAAAACAGCACCGGACTGCGGCTCCCCCATTGCCGTTCCTGTTTCTTGGAATTCTTCTCCCGTTCAGGCGTTCATCCCTCTCTCTCGTGGCGACGAAGACGCCTGACGCCAGGTGCCAGGTTCCGTCGGGTCCTTCGCCGGCGAAGAGCATCCACCAGGTATACCGTATGCCCACCCCTTCTCGTACTGTTCGAAACGGAGCTTCCAAACCCTAACTTAAGCTATTTGGCTATCAGTATCCGGATCTGAGTGTACATGTATGCCTGTTTAATGTCTACTACTACTACTCTCTCTCTCTCTCTCTCTCTCTCCAAATATTATCGCCCATGTCCTTACTGGCTCCGCCCCTTTGTTTGGATTAGCTGGCTGACTTCTGAGATTTGTTTCCCTGTATATTGCGCCTGGTAATTTTGGATCATTCGTTTCTTCTAGGCGACCCAGTGCTGTTCTGGTGCGGTTTCATTGCGGAAGTTTTGTTGTGGGATTTTCCGGTGGCGAAGATGATCCGACTACCCATGTACGCGGCGTTCAGCCTGCTGGCGACGGCTTCGGCGGCGTACTACGCGTTCAGCAGCCGGGAGCAGTTCTACCCGGCGATGGTGTACCTCTCCACCTCCAAGATCTGCTTCGTGCTGCTCCTCAACACGGGCCTGGTTGCCATGTGCGTCGCCTGGCAGCTCGCCAGGCGCCTCTTCCTCGGCTCCCTCCGGGAGGCCGAGGTCGAGCGCCTCAACGAGCAGTCCTGGCGGGAGGTCATCGAGATTCTCTTCGCCGTCACCATCTTCCGGCAGGACTTCTCGGTGTCCTTCCTTGCCATGGTCGCTGCACTGCTTCTTGTTAAGGCACTGCACTGGCTCGCGCAGAAGAGGGTCGAGTACATCGAGACCACACCCTCCGTGCCCTTGCTGTCGCACATCAGGATTGTCTCCTTCATGGTTTTCCTGCTCACCGTCGATTGCCTCTTCCTGTCAAACTCACTCAGGTCACTCATACAGAAGCGGGAGGCGTCCGTTGCCATCTTCTTCTCCTTTGAGTAAGCGCAGTTTTCGTTTCTTTAATTTTGCCTAAATGCCTTTTTATGTGCATGGAAATCCTGAGATGTATCGATGCTTTCTGTTTTCACTTTATCACTGTATCAATATGACACGCTACAATATTCCATCCTCTTTCGCAACAATATTAGAGTAGGTGTAGAGATCGATTAAAATGAGTGAACTCTTTCAAATGGCATTTCCCAATATAATGGACAGAAAATTGCAAAACTGAGTACTATATTTTAGGTCTATATATCAAGCGAGTGTCTTTTTGTAGTTGCACTGTACCATGCCTGCAAGGCTACCACAAAGATCTTAATTCTTCAGTAACACGACCTCTTTCCATTTTGTGCATCGTCCTTTGCAGTTTGCACTGCCCTATACCATATGAATAATGCCAGATTTGTATATCATCTTGCTAATCAGTTTGCACCGCCCTATACCATATGAATAATGCCAGTTTGCACTGGTTATTGTTCTTTTTTTGTTTGCTTGATGTGTATATGCTAAGCCATGAATATATCTTAATTTCACTACCTCAATATTCTCATTCTTGCTAATCAGTTCATCTATATGTTGTTGTTGCTATATTATGAAATGTTCGGCTATGAGCTTGTGCAGTTGTCTGTTTAGGTTTGAGCAAAACATTAAGTGTTGCAAAGTATTAGGCCCATTAGCATGAAACATTAGCTACACTATAATTTATTTTCTTCTTCCTTCCAAGGCAAGGCGTATGGCTTGCAGGTTAGGTAATAACCCTATAGTTCTTATTCTAAATACCTGGAAGTTATTTGTAAATATATCATTTCAAGAAAGACCCAGCTCCCATGGGAGCCTCTGGCGCTGGGTCTGCCTTTTCTTATTTCAAGATTCAAAATACTCAATAATAGCTAACAAGTATAAATCATGTTTCAGATATACGATACTAGCAACATCCACTTTATCAACATTTGTGAAGTACATATTCTATGTCAGTGACATGCTAATGGAAGGTCAATGGGAGAGAAAGGCAGTGTATACATTTTACTTGGAGCTCATCAGTGACCTTGTGCACTTGTCATTATACATGCTCTTCTTCATAGCTATCTTCTTGTAAGTTCTCTATTATGGTACTCTGATACTATGATGCAAACTATGGTTATTGATTCGTTATATGAATCAGGAACTATGGTGTCCCGCTGCACTTGATTCGTGAGCTATATGAGACCTTCCGCAGCTTCAGAATTCGCATTGCAGATTACATACGTTACAGAAAGATCACTTCCAACATGAATGAACGCTTTCCAGAAGCTACATCAGAAGAGCTCGATGCGTTAGTTTTATATTTAAATTTTTGGTGATTCAGTTGACTCAACTATAAAAATAGTGTCATTTAAATTTTATTGTATTCAGGAGTGATGCTACATGTATTATTTGCCGTGAGGAGATGACTACAGCAAAGAAACTGCTCTGTGGGCATCTGTTCCATGTGCATTGTCTAAGGTCATGGCTAGAGCGCCAACACACTTGCCCCACGTGCAGAGCTCCAATCGTTCCTGCAGATAATGGACGTGCTGCATCACCACGACAACATGGAGCCCAGGCTGGGGTTCAACCTGGTGTGTTTCTGTTCCTTTATTTCTCTGATCTTATTTCACTACCCCACATATTTTTATTTTAGCCTTAAGAATCATTGAGGACACACTCTGTTGTCAGTTCTATATCTGTGATTGCTGTTTTGATGTGAGGAAAGGCAGCTGCAGGTACTGCCACTCCATCCTCAGAAGGAGCACCAGGTGAGAACATGAGCAGGCGCCAAGCAAAACTTGAAGCTGCTGCTGCAGCAGCTTCTTTATATGGAAGATCTTTTGTTTATCCTCCAGCAAACACCCTAAACAGGTATGTTTCTGAAACACTCTAAAGTCTAAAAGCAAAGTTTATCATCTTGTCAAACTGGGGTTGTTAACAATGCTTGTCTAGTTTTCTGTACTTTGTATTCACTATGATTTAATTGTTACTGTAGGGTGTTATTATGATATGAAGCATACTACTAATATGCTATGTTTTATTCAACCAGCAGGTCTGGTTCTCCCCAGCCTACATCAAGTGCACCACAATCTGAAGCCAGTAGCTCCAATCATCAGTCACAAAAAGACCAAGAAACACAGCTCCAAAACAGCAGCGATGGTTTAGTGCCTCTGCCTTTTAATGCAGATGGTGTTGTTGGTTCAGGAACAAGCACAAGAGATCTTGAAAATTCACTGCAGAAGGCACAAGAAAACTTTATTAAGAGCCAGATTGAGGTAAGAAAGAATCTTGGTCCCTAAAGTACTTTTTTTTAGTGAAATACCCAAAAGTACTCAGCTTACATCCTTCCATGCTACTTTATGATGTAATCAACAAGCACTGCATACAAGCTATAATGACATTAACTGCTTGCAAGTTGCAATATCGTACATATTTCTGTTGCAAGCTCATCTTCAATCTCAATCATGCAAAGCTGCACACTCTGCGATCTTCATATGTACTGACAACTTGCGCGATATCCGACATGGACGGATAGGTTCTGAATCACACAATTGAGTATTCGACTCAACTTGCATCTATTTGATGATTCATTCATTGCATAATCACACAATTGAGTATTCGACTCAACTTGCATCTATTTGATGATTCATTCATTGCATAATCACACATGAAAATGAATCTGTTGCACTAGGTATCTGTGTGATGTTTTTAATACCTTCTGACTATATTTAACCTAAGTTACCAGTATGGAGATGTAACAGCCTGCCTGTCATTGAGTACTACAAATAAGCAAATATGTCATCCATGGCATGAATCTAGTTACCATTGATTCCTACAAGACAACAGTATGTAGCGCACAAGTATCGTTTCTAGCCATTTTAACAATTTTGATTGGCACCTATGATCTACATTTTAGTGTAGACTGCAAGTTCAGGAGCTTTGAAACTTGGATAGCACCCAGTGACTAGATTGGACCAGTCTGTTGCATCCATGCACGTATGGCAACTGTTAGGCTAATTGTTATTTCACCTTCAGTTTACAATGACACGCTTAATATAATGCATGGATTTCTATCATTGATATATCAATAGCAGTTGCTAATTGTTATTTCACCTTCAATTTACAATGACATGGTTAATATAATGCATGGATTTCTATCATTGATATATCAATAGTAACATCCAACAACACTCATAAGCTGTGTACGTCGTGTTTCCAGATGTTACAAATCCAACTGCAAATGGTGCAGCGTGGCACTGCTGGGTTGAGCAGTAGCGAGTACACTGAGCACACAGAAGACTGACTGAATCTGTAAACAGGCACTGCTGCATCGTGGAGTAATAATGAGAATACTGAGCACACAGCTGAATCTGTAAATAGGCGGATATGAGGATGGGGATAAAAAAAGCAAGCAAAGAATTGGCTATGATTATGCTTCCCTGTTACTCTGTTAGTGCCTTCTTGCCAGCGTTAGATGTTTCTCTACGTGTGGTGGTTTCTGTAGGTTGGGTACATCTGATTGCTAGTTTAATTATGCGATTACACAAAATTCTTGTACCGAGGGAAAATAGAAAGGATAATTGTACAAATGACATTTTTTTTGCATATCCATGATATCGGGATTGTCTGTAGATTTTGTGTTTACTGGAGTAAAACAGAAAATTTGGCTGCTGATTGGATGTTGAACACAGTGGAGTTGGCATGCCTAATACTGCAGCTAACCGAGCGATTGTTGAAACATAAGACTACAAGTTGGTTGCCGTGGCGTTGGCTCGCCGGCCGAATCGACCACTAGACTCATGACGAGTGTGCCGCCGCAGCCCGCAGGGCAGAGCCGGCTAGGTCCTTGGAACCGTTTGGCTGCATTTCGTGATGATTCTACCGTTTGACTGCATTTGGTGATGATTCAACAGGTCGAGTCGAGTCTTGCTTGACTGGCTCGTGAATTCACACTGATTCTTGTCCGCACAGACCGTATAGCAATGTTGACTACCAATGAGACTTCTCTAGTTTTATATATATTTTCCCCAAATCAGATTTACATCTCAATTTTTGAGAGGAAAGGCATCTATACGTATAGTGTTACAGAAGTATACTGTTTAAAAAAATCTAGAGTATATTTTATAAGTGTAACACCACAAAAGCCATCAACTAAAAATAATGAATTTAGTTAATATAGTAATTAGGATAATATTTTTTAGTGATTAATTATTTATTTGCATCTTGGAATCATTTTTCTTTGTATACGCATGATTGAGTATCGAATGTTTAATATTAATTTTTTTTAAAGAAAATCCTAGTGAATAATATAATAATTAAATAATATAATAATTATTAGTCTAAAAACAATATTTTATTTATAAATAGTTTTGGTGAATTTTTTATGAATTTTTGAGCTATCTAAAAATGAATTTCGGAATTAGAAAAAAAAAAGAAAAAAATAAAAACCTCCTAACCTAGCCGGCCCACTAGGGCCCAGCCATCTACCAACCCTAGCCACTTCCCCTGGCTGGCTCTCCCTGCCGCCGCCGCCCCCTGCTGTGTCCCTCTCTCTCTCCTCTCATCTCTCTGCTCTCTCTCACACGCGCGCATAGCCGCTAGGACCCCGTCGTCCTCCAGTCCGCGCCTGCAGCCACGCACACCGAGCGTGCCGCGCCCAGGACGCGAGCCGCGCCCTGCCCCTGACCCGCCCGCACGATGCAGCGCCCAGGCGGCCGAGCTCCCTGCACGCCCGACGCCGCGCGCACCCGAGCCCGGCCGTGTCCGACGCGACACCGAGTCCCGTCCACGCCGTGCGTCCCTGCATCAAGCCCGCCGTCCGTTCGCCACCACATTAATGGTGCTTGATTGCGTCCGTTTCCCTTCCCCATTACCTCTCCCAGTGATGAACACCATCAATGGCAGCCATGAAGAACCAGCCGAACCTCCATCTCCCCTCCCTCTCTCTATAAATACGCCGAGCTCTCTCTCCGTTCTCCCCTACCCGAGCTCGCCCCTCTCTCTAGCTCTCCTCGCTCACCATCGCTAGTGCACTGCTCGTCACCGGAGTTCACCGGAGCTTGCCCCGCCGGAGCCACCCGACGTCGAGGACCCCTGCCCGCTTCTCTTGCTCGACCGACCTCCTTACCGAGCCATCTCCATCTCCCTACGCAAGCGTGAACCAAGGTTGAAGACGACCCAAATTAATTTGTGTATTTTCAAAATACTTTTGATTCGATTCATGAATTGTATATTTAGTTTGTTGTAATATGAACATGTGTGATCCGCAATTCATGTGTATGTGCGTTATGGAATTTTTGGTAGAGATATGCGATTATTAGTACACCGTGATTGTTCATGTTAGTCGATGCGTTGATTTTTGGATTAGAGAAATATGACGAGAATTTAGTAGTCACACGTTGGTGATAAAAACACTAGATAAGAAACTTTGTAGTCAAATTTGGTCACAATGAACTTTAGAAACTATTTGGAGAATTGTAGTCATAGGTTTATTTTAATGGATTTAGAAAATAGTATAGAATTCATGTCATATAAATATTATAGGATTTTAAAAGATTTAGCTCCGATTACTTTATGAATATTTTCTTTTAGAAAGAAAGGAGAAAATATCACCGGTAGTACGGAAAATAGATTTTTACTAGCCAAATAAACATGTTCGCAAGTATAGCGCTTAAATTCTTAGAGTTAGTAAAATACCTGTTTAGGTCAAAATAACCCCGTTTATGTTATAAAAAGTCCAATTAGTAATTTATATGGATTTTTAGAATATTAAATTTATTTTTGGCTACACTCGATAATTCTAGTTAGAAATAAAAAGATAAAGTCTATTAGTCTAAATATTAGTATTAAAGACAATAAGTACTTTTATTTTCATTAAGGATGTTAATACGTATTAATACTAGTTAAAATTGTATTTATAGCACCCACTCATAAATTCACCATTTATGACTCACAATAATAGCTATAATTGAATTAATAAGTATTTACGCGTTTAGGACGTATTTAAGGTGTGATAAGTGCGAAGTATGTTTATTTGTGTAATGGTGCATGTTTATGAAATGGTGTATGTTGATTTATTGGCGCATGTTTATTTTGTATGTGCGATGTGCGACTATAATAGAAGTCGATTGTGTGGTAGAAGAACCGAATACGTTCGAAGACGATCCACAGGACGCTTTTGAGCAAGGCAAGTGGATTCTCTCTCTGCATATTTTTTTGTACCCAATCATTGCATATAATAATATTTACTTTTTGATATACTGCATAATTTGATGGGTTTTACCTAATTAAGAATTTCCTAGATTTACCAACTGTATTCCTTGTTTACCCTAGGAAATTATTAAGCTTTGCAAATTTGTGCTACCGCTCAACTTAATGATTTTAATGTCACTCATTAATTGGTATTAATGTTCCAAAATTGAAATTGGCAATTATGACATTAACCCGATGGTTAAAACGGCATTATTTCAAATTAATTGGAACATGGAGTGACCACCCAGGATAACAGTGCAACCACGAATGCTATCATGGCTCTGGTTTTGGTAATTAGCTTTATATGCTTAGTGCCTGGCAACCTTACCTGAAATATGGGCAAGAGGGGAAGCGGTAGGTGTTGGCAGCCCACGTTAACATGGGGACATATTCTTGGCTAAGGTACCTCACCCAGGGGGCCACCACCATCGTCTTTAGAAACCTTAGCAGGTTGCTTCGTATTAAGTGTATTTTGTGAAAGCCTCATAATGGATCCCTAGCCATTCACCTCGGCAGTGTTTAAGGGTCCGATCAACCCAGGCTAGATGGGATACATGGCTTGTGGGTAAAGTTGTACCACCTCTGCAGAGTGTAAAACTAATATATCAGCCGTGCTCCTGGTTATGAGCGACCTGGATTCCTCACATGATAATTGAACTTGAAGATGGAATTAAATTGAGATCCGATGATCTGCCAATGATTTGCTTAAGTGGTTTCACTTAAGTGTTTTTGTTATATTCATATTCCTTTGTTTAAATGGGATATTTGGGATTCACACTTTGTCGGCGTTTCGACCCCGGGGGGTCCCTGGACCGACGAGTAAATTGTCGCCGCGTGCCCCAGCCTAGATGGGTCGGCGCGAGATGGAGCGCGAAGGGGGGAAGAAGCCGGAGGGAGACAGGCGTAAAAGGGGAAACCCGCGGCCTTCGTGTTTGTCCCGCGCCCAGGTCGGGTGCGCTTGCAGTAGGGGGTTACAAGCGTCCACGCGGGAGGGAGCGAGAGGCTTACGCGAGCGCCGTCCCGTCCTCCCCCGTGCGGCCAACCCTCTGTAAGAGGGCCTGTAAGGAAAATGGACCCCGGGCCATTTGGCTAATTGAGTTTTGGTGTTTGATGAACAACACAATCAGTGAACTAATAAGTTTTCTAGTGTTTATGTTTTGTAGTTCACAGGATGCGAAGAGAATTGGACCAAGGCAATGAGGATGCAACACCTCAAAAGAAGACATAAAAAGATGCATAGGAGTCCAATACTCAAGAACAAAGAAGCCCGAAGAAATCAGCGAAGAAATCCAAGAAGGGCTGTCAGCCAGCGCCTGGTGGCGCACCGGACATCGGTGTCCGGTGTGCACCGGACTGTCCGGTGAGGCACTGGACAGTCTGCGCAGAGAGGCCGCAGACAGGCGCTCTCTGGCTGTAGCACCGGACTGTCCGGTGTGCACCGGACTGTCCGGTGTGCCAACGGGCAGACGGCAACGGTCGAATCCAACGGTCGGATCCAACGGTCGACTGCTACAGGCGCCAACGGTCGGCTGACGTAGCATGCATCGGACACTGAACAGTAGATGTCCGGTGTGCACCGGACTGTCCGGTGCACCCGACGACAGAAAGCTACTGCTTTCTGTCCAACGGCTAGTTGGGGGCTTGGAGGCTATAAATACCACCCCAACCGGCCATTCTCAAGTGTGAGAGCCCAAGCAACATACCAAGGCATATAGTGCACATTTCTAAGAGCTCAAACACCCAAGTGCTTAATAGAATCACTCGGTGATTAGCGTAGGTACTTTGCGAAGTGCTTAGGTTAGTTAGACCGCTTTAGCGCTTGCTCTAGGTGAATCCTAGTTAGTTGAGTGAGTTTTGTAAAACCACACAACCCCTCGGCTCTTGCGTGAGTCGTTGTAATTGTACCGAGTGGGGCGAGAGTCTTGCGAGACCGTGACAACCGCGTTTGTGTCACGGTCGCCACCGTGTACCGGAGGGAACGAGGCCCGCGGCGTTTCGGCCGGAAGCTCGATAGTGGAGACGGCGGGGAGCGTCCGAGAGGAGCCGGAAGCGGAGCACCACTTGCGCGTGGAGAAGGCCCGCGGCTCTCTACGGAGTTACTCGACCGTGGTGCTTGGCCCTCGCGTGGGCTTCCCTTTGCGTAGGGGCACCAACGAGGATTAGTCGGGGCCTTGCGTGGTTCTGTATACCTCGGTAAAAATACCGGCGTCATCCACGAGAGTTTGCTTCTCTACTTAGCTCTTTACATTCCGCATTTATATTAAGCATTTAAGTTTCAATCTTGTAGTCATACTTATTTAGTATAGATTGAAACTTAGCCTTTTGCGGTAGAGATAGCAACACTTAGACAAAACCTAGTTTGCACATTCTAGTTTTGATTATTTGCATAGGTTTTGCTCTAGGGATTTAATTGTGGCCTAGTTTAGTAAAAGTTTTAGAAGTCCTAATTCACCCCCCCCCTCTTAGGCGTCACCCGTTTCCTACAAGTGGTATCGGAGCCCGGTTTGGCTCATTTGAAACGCTTTAGCTTCACCGCTAAAAGAGCCGACGCTTTTTAGAGGAAGGGATGGATACCCATAGGCCACCACACTTTGACGGCACTAACTTCCCATATTATAGTGCTAGAATGGCTTGTTACCTAGAGGCCGTTGATCTAGGTGTTTGGAGAGTCACTCGTGACGGGATGAAACCCCTCAAGAATCCCGAGAAACCCACCACGAGTGAGGAAAAAGAAATCCATTTAAATGCTAGAGCCAAAAATTGCTTGTATGAATCTCTTAGCATGGATATTTTCAATCAAGTATTTACCCTGAAAACTGCTAATGAGATTTGGCTAAAATTGCATGAGCTCCATGACGGCACATCCAATGTTCGTGAGCAAAAACATTGCCTAGTCTTAAATGAGTATAATTCTTTTGCTATGAAAGATGATGAGCTTGTTAGAGACATGTATTCTCGTTTGAATCTAATTATCAATGAGCTCAATTCGATTGGCATTAATAAGCTAGGTGATGCGGACATTGTGAGGAAGATTATCTCCCTGCTACCACAACAAAGATATGGGAGCATCATCACCATCCTTCACAACATGGAGGACTTGAGCAACATGACCCCGACCATCGTGATTGGGAAAATCGCGGCTTTTGAGATGTCGCGAAAAATGAGTCGGGGAGATGAGCCAACTTCCTCAAGACCATATGCTTTTACATGTGATGAAAGGAAGGGCAAAAAGAAGGCTCCCACTCCAAGTTCCTCAAGCGAAGAAGAGGAAGAAGAAGAAGAAAGTGATGATGATGAAGATAATCAACCATGCACATCATCCTCCGAGGACGAAGAAACAATCCGACGCGTCGGAAAGGTAATGAGGATGATCCGCAAGATTAATCTAATGGGTGTGCCCCTGCAGGTCGAGGATCTTCTCTTTAACATTGACAGGAAAAAGCAAAGGAAGAGAGGATGCTTCGCATGTGGGGAGAAGGGCCACTTCAGGGACAACTGTCCAAATATGGCCAAGCCCAAAAAGGAGAGGAGCAAAGGCAAGGCGCTAATAAGTGTTAGAACTTGGGATGATTCTTCAAGTGAAGATGAACCTCCAAGGACGCGCAGCCACCGGTCCTCGTCACGATCATCACGGTCATCACACAAATGCCTTATGGCAAGAGGTAACAAAAGCATTCCATCCTCTAGTGATGAAAATAGTAGTGATGATGAAGGTGAGGGAAAGCCCTCTCTAGATGAGCTTGCGGAAGCCGTAAAATTTTTCCAGGATGTTTGCACTAAGCAAAAAGCTCAACTTAAAACTTTGAAAAATAAGTTGGTTAGCTCTCAAAATGATTACAAAGGTTTGCTAGAAAAATTTGAAACTTTTGCAAACTTAAATAGTGAGCTGTCAACTAAAATTGAGCTATTAGAATCTAGTGCTCCATCCACTGCTACCGATAATAGCCTTATTAAAAAGAATGAAAAACTTAAGGCTAAGTTAGCTAGCTCCCAAGAAGCTATTGAAAATTTGCTAGAGAAAATGGAAATTCTTAGCATACACAATAATGAGCTAACTACTAAGCTAGAAAACATTGGTAGCACCCCAGCAGCATCTTTAGTTGAAATACCTAAAATAATTAAGAAAGATGCTTCTACTTCCTGCTTTGATTTAATTGATGATTCTAACCCCTGCAACCAAGTCGTTGTTGAGAATATTGTTGTAGAGACATGTTCGGATGAGGTTGCAAAGGAAAATGAACAATTAAAGCAAGAAGTGGCTCGCCTTGGCAAGGCTTTGTATGACAAGAAAGGCAAAGCCAAACAAATCCGACCTCCACAGGATAACACCACTGCGGGAGTGAACAAGCCTGTAGAGGGAGAAATTGTGATTTGTAGGCTATGCCACAAGGAAGGCCACAAGTCTTTCCAATGCAAGGCGATGACCGAGGATAAACAAAGGCAAAAGCTCAAGCAAAAGCCATCAAGCAAAATCTCCAACACCTACATCAAAAAGGTGAACAAAAAGGATGCTACACCATATTTGATCAAGAAGAAAAAGAACGGAAAGGTGATAGCAATCAAGGCCAACAAGCAAGCCAACAAAGGAAAGGAGACCAAACGCATCTGGGTGCCAAAGGAAATAATTTCAACCATGAAAAGCACCAAGAAGGTTTGGATCCCGAAAGGGAAGTGAGTGGACCAAAGGTCATCGGGAAATTTGGAGACTTGGCTAAATTAGGATGTATATCATGGGATACATCATATTGGATCAAGTTTATTGCCAAGTGGGTTAGTGAAAATTTTGGACCCAAATTTCCCACCCATGACTAAGGTAACTAGTTTTATTGCATTTTTCATTTTTAGATATGCGTATCTATTTACCTTCTATCTAGTTTACCTTTCTTGCCTAGCATTACAATTGTTATGTATTTTTTGTTTAAAATCATGCATACTAGGTAAATCACATGGTAGGATTGCTTGCTTTCAATTCATATACTTAAGCAAACCTACATGGCTTAAAATGTTTATTTAAGCACGGCACATAGCTTTTATATCACTCCATAGTAAATGATGCATCAATTGAAAATTTTGATTTCTACAAGTTGTATCATTTAACTTATATGTGCCAAAGTTAGGATTATGGATAATTTGCCCCTCTTGATATCAAATCAAAGTGCATGTCTCCTACAAGTATTCAAAACTTGTATGCACACCTTTAGGGGGAGGTTACTCTATAATCTAACACTTTGAGACTAACACCTCTTCAAGTCTATTTCATGTGATAGTCTCATTGTAAGGAAAATGAAGTCCCCGGAGAAAGACAACAATCTTCCACTGCAAAATCTCCAAGAACTCTCATGTCTCTCAAGCTCGCCATTGATCTTCAATTGGTATCTTTTGAGACTACATTCAGTATCATCTACATGTCTTCTCCAATATTTGATTAGACTATATTTCATATCATATGCTTCCATGTTGCTAAATATGCATAAGTAGTTAACTCATATACTGTTACCTATGCATAAGGGAAGATTAGTCTTTTCAAATCATGTCTTGCACCTCTAAATTTCACATGCTTTTTCCTAAAGTAGAGGATCTCTGTCAGGAGGAGTATTTCTTCATCTCTAAAGGGGGAGAAAAACTCTTTCTAAAAGAGACAACTCATTTAGGGGGAGTAATCTTTTGAGGATTCCTACATGTGGTATCATTCATGGTTTAATTTAATATCCTTCTAGTGATATCATTTGATGCAATTCTTGATGAGGGCAAGCCTTTATTTACTTCCTACATGCTTTTAATGTCTTCCTTTTCGGTGGTTGATGCCAAAGGGGGAGAAGTTTAGGGACCAAAGCAATGAAAACTATATCAAACACCAAACACCACCAATTTAAATTTTTATATCTACAAATGGTTTTTTAAGTGGTTTTGGTTGTTTGGTCCAAAAATAGGAAGTAAGTGAATTATGGAGTTAGGGGGAGGCTTAAGTCCATAACTTCACATTATGGGGACAATCATGCATCTTAGCAAGTAAAATGCATATTTTCATTCAAATACTTGTATTATTTGCTTGCTTTGGTTGTGTTGTCATCAATCACCAAAAAGGGGGAGATTGTAAGGAAAATGGACCCCGGGCCATTTGGCTAATTGAGTTTTGGTGTTTGATGAACAACACAATCAGTGAACTAATAAGTTTTCTAGTGTTTATGTTTTGTAGTTCACAGGATGCGAAGAGAATTGGACCAAGGCAATGAGGATGCAACACCTCAAAAGAAGACATAAAAAGATGCATAGGAGTCCAATACTCAAGAACAAAGAAGCCCGAAGAAATCAGCGAAGAAATCCAAGAAGGGCTGTCAGCCAGCGCCTGGTGGCGCACCGGACATCGGTGTCCGGTGTGCACCGGACTGTCCGGTGAGGCACTGGACAGTCTGCGCAGAGAGGCCGCAGACAGGCGCTCTCTGGCTGTAGCACCGGACTGTCCGGTGTGCACCGGACTGTCCGGTGTGCCAACGGGCAGACGGCAACAGTCGAATCCAATGGTCGGATCCAACGGTCGACTGCTACAGGCGCCAACGGTCGGCTGACGTAGCATGCACCGGACACTGAACAGTAGATGTCCGGTGTGCACCGGACTGTCCGGTGCACCCGACGACAGAAAGCTGCTGCTTTCTGTCCAACGGCTAGTTGGGGGCTTGGAGGCTATAAATACCACCCCAACCGGCCATTCTCAAGTGTGAGAGCCCAAGCAACATACTAAGGCATATAGTGCACATTTCTAAGAGCTCAAACACCCAAGTGCTTAATAGAATCACTCGGTGATTAGCGTAGGTACTTTGCGAAGTGCTTAGGTTAGTTAGACCGCTTTAGCGCTTGCTCTAGGTGAATCCTAGTTAGTTGAGTGAGTTTTGTAAAACCACACAACCCCTCGGCTCTTGCGTGAGTCGTTGTAATTGTACCGAGTGGGGCGAGAGTCTTGCGAGACCGTGACAACCGCGTTTGTGTCACGGCCGCCACCGTGTACCGGAGGGAACGAGGCCCGCGGCGTTTTGGCCGGAAGCTCGATAGTGGAGACGGCGGGGAGCGTCCGAGAGGAGCCGAAAGCGGAGCACCACTTGCGCGTGGAGAAGGCCCGCGGCTCTCTACGGAGTTACTCGACCGTGGTGCTTGGCCCTCGCGTGGGCTTCCCTTTGCGTAGGGGCACCAACGAGGATGAGTCGGGACCTTGCGTGGTTCTGGATACCTCGGTAAAAATACCGGCGTCATCCACGAGAGTTTGCTTCTCTACTTAGCTCTTTACATTCCGCATTTATATTAAGCATTTAAGTTTCAATCTTGTAGTCATACTTATTTAGTATAGATTGAAACTTAGCCTTTTGCGGTAGAGATAGCAACACTTAGACAAAACCTAGTTTGCACATTCTAGTTTTGATTATTTGCATAGGTTTTGCTCTAGGGATTTAATTGTGGCCTAGTTTAGTAAAAGTTTTAGAAGTCCTAATTCACCCCCCCCCTCTTAGGCGTCACCCGTTTCCTACAGGGCCCTAGACCTTCCTTTTATAGGCGTAAGGAGAGGATCCAGGTGTACAATGGGGGGTGTAGCAGTGTGCTAACGTGTCTAGCGGAGAAGAGCTAGCGCCCTAAGTACATGCCGTCGTGGCAGCCGGAGAGGTTTTGGCACCCAGTTCGTGTGGTGTCGTGGCCATCGGAGGAGCGCTGGAGCCTGGTGGAAGGACAGCTGTTGGGGCTGTCGAGTCCTTGCTGACGTCTCCTTGCTTCCGTAAGGGGGCTGAGAGCCGCCGTCGTCATGGAGCATGCGGGGCGCCATCATTACTTGTTTATCGGGGCGAGCCAGATGGGACGCCGGTCTTGTTCCCCGTAGCCTGGGTTAGCTTGGGGTAGGGTAATGATGGCGCCTCCTGTGACGTGGTCGGTCCGAGCCCTGGGTTGGGCGTGGCAGAGGCTCCTCCGAGGTCGAGGTCGAGTCTGTCTTCCGAGGTCGAGGTCGAGTCCGAGCCCCTGGGTCGGGCGAGGCGGAGACCGTCGGCTAAGGCCAGGGCTGAGTCCGAGCCCTGGGGTCGGGCGAGGCAGAGTTCGTCGTCTTCCGGGGCTGAGCCCGAGTCCGAGCCCTGGGTCGGGCGAGGCGGAGTTTGTCGTCTTCCGGGGCTGAGCCCGAGTCCGAGCCCTAGGGTCGGGCGATGTGGAGTTCATCGTCTTCCGGGGCTGAGCCCGAGTCCGAGCCCTGGGGTCGGGCGAGGCGGAGTTCGTCGTCTTCCAGGGCCGAGCCCGAGTCCGAGCCCTGGGTCGGGCGAGGCGGAGTTCGTCGTCTTCCGGGGCCGAGCCCGAGTCCGAGCCCTGGGGTCGGGCGAAGTGGAGTTCGTCGTCTTCCGGGGCTGAGCCCGAGTCCGAGCCTGGGGTCGGGCGAAGAGGAGTTCGTCGTCTTCCGGGGTTGAGCCCGAGTCCGAGCCCTGGGGTCAGGCGAAGCGGAGTTTCTTATGGCGCCTGAGGCCGGACTTGGCTACTGTCAGCCTCACTCTGCCGAGTGGCACAGCAGTCGGAGCGGCGCAGGCGGCGCTGTCCTCTTGTCAGGTCGGTCAGTGGAGCGGCGAAGTGACTGCGGTCACTTCGGCTCTGTCGATTGAAGGGCGCGCGTCAGGATAAGGTGTCAGGCCACCTTTGCATTAAAGGCTCCTGCGATACGGTCGGTCGGCGTGGCGGCTTGGCCAAGGTTGCTTCTTGGTGAAGTCTGGGCCTCGGGCAAGCCGAAGGTGTGTCCGTTGCTGGAGGGGGTCCTCGGGCGAGACGTAAATCCTCCGGGGTCGGCTGCCCTTGCCCGAGGCTGGGCTCGGGCGAGACGAGATCGTGTCCCTTGAGTGGACCGATCCTTGACTTAATCGCACCCATCAGGCCTTTGCAGCTTTGTGCTGATGGGGGTTACCAGCTGAGATTAGGAGCCTTGAGGGTACCCCTAATTATGGTCCCCGACAGTAGCCCCCGAGCCTCGAAGGGAGTGTTAATACTCGCTTGGAGGCTTTTGTCACACTTTTTTGCAAGGGGACCGGTCTTTCTCGGTTGCATTTTGTTTCGGTGGGTCGCGCACCCGCCGGGTGTAGCCCCCGAGGCCTTGGAGGAGTGGTTTGACTCCTTCGAGGTCTTAATGCGTTTCGCAATGCTTCGGCCGGTCTGGTTGTTCCCTCATGCGAGCTGGCCGTAGCCCGGGTGCACGGTCGGGTCCTAAGTTCTCGGGCTGGTATGTTGACGCTGTCAACGGTTTGGCTGGAGCCGGGTTTGCGAGAGCAGCCCTCGAGCCTCCACACAGGGCGAGAGGACGGTCAAGGACAGACTCGACTTTTTTACATACGCCCCTGCGTTGCCTTTCCGCAAGGAGGAGGGGGGGGGGAAGCGCCATGTTGCCCTTGGAGGGCGCCGAACATGGTGTCTCCGGTGAGCTGCTAATGGGTAATCCGAGTGGACGCCCGTGCCCCATTTGTTAGGGGTCGGCTAGAGGCCCGGAGGCGCGCTCCAAAAGTACCTGCGGGTGATCTGCCGGACCTGGTCCCCTTTTGACGGGGTCCGAGGGCTCGATGCCTTCCTCTGATGGGATTCCGTTACAAGATCGTTCCCGCTGGTCTCGGAAATGTCCTAGGGTACCTCAGGAGCGTAGCCCGAGCCTTGGTTATGTATCGAACGTACCCATGGTCATCCCTCGCTCTGTGTCTGAGGCGGCTGTGAACCCTTTGAGGGCCAGCCTACGAACCCCTGATCTGTAACACCCTGAATTTGGGGGTATAAAATTTCTTTGCTCATATTCACAAATTCAGGTGTTACTTTTCTTTTCTCATCCTTCCCCAATCTTTTCTTTCTCATTTCTATAGGAGAAAATGCTTATTTTTATTTGTAATAATAGTGTGATAGGTTAAACCCTAAGGGGGTATGCCCTAAGGGGGTATGAATTGTTGCATCATATTGAACCCTAGATTTCACTTTTGTTTGGTGCATAATTCTCAAAAGGTCTAATTTGAATTTGTGGCTTATTTGAATTTGAATCAAGTGGAGAAAATAAAAAGAAAAGAGAAAGGAAATTCCAGAATAAAAGAAAAAGGAAAAGCAGCCCGTTACCTCAGCCCGCTCGGCCTTTCGGCCCACCAGGCCCAACCCGCGCGCCCGCGCGCGCGTTCTCCCTCCCGCCCCTTCTCTCTCTGCGCGAGCGGGCCCGCCTGTCGGCGCGGCCGCCGTCTCCGCGCTCGCTCCCCCGCTCTCTCTGGTTGCCCGGTCCCACCTGTCGGCGCTCCCGCTTCACCGCGCGTGCGCCATCTCCCTCGCTCTCTCTCTGCCCGTGGGCCCTCCCGGTCAGCCCCGCTTTCCTCGCGCCCGCGCCCGACTTCTTCTCTCTCTCTGCGTCGCGGGCCCCGGCTGTCAGCTTCGCCGTTCTCGCGTAACCGCCGCCGAGCCGCGCGCGCCCGCCTTCCTCGCGCCCACGTCGCGCGTGGGGAGCTCGCCCCACCTCGCCCTCAGCCACTTGAGCCCCGAATCTCACTCGCCCTCTCCCCCTCCCTCACTTGCGCACCAACCGGCCCTCTCTCTCGCCCTCTCCCTCGCTGCGTGCACGCCCAAGCGCCATCGCCGCGAACCGCCGCCGCCCGAGCTTGTTCCTCCGTCGCCGTTGGAGCTCCGCCGCGTCCCTTGCCACGGTGAGCTCCGCCCCGACGTCCACAACCCGGGACGCGCCCCAATTCCCTCTCCCCCTCCCTATTTCTCTCTGCCCGCGCTCACCCGTCGTCCGCCGTGCAGCCGCCGCCGTCGACCCGGGCCACCGTCGCGTCTCCGTCGTCGCCGAGGAGTCCCCGGAGTTCGCCGTGAGGTAAGGAACCTCTCCCGCCCCTATTGGCCCTTGTCTTGCACTCTAGCGCGCTTGATTTCTCGCCGGAGTCGCTTAGCGCCGCCGCCGAGCCGCTTCGCCGTGAACCGCCCTCCTCCGGCGCCCCTACCCCGACCCAGACCCCGCCAATAGGTTTCCCGTGCCCTCCCCAACTTCCCCGGCCACTCAGGTCGCCCCGGGAACCCGCAGGGCCCCCGCTCCCCTCGTCTCCGGCGAGCTCTTTCGCCGCGGGGGCGAGCGCCGCCGCCCCAGCTAGCTGAGGGAGACGGGAGCCAGCCACCCCCATCCCCGCCGTCTATCTTAGATCGGACGGCGCGGATTCAAATAACTCGAACCCAATCTCAACCGTCCGCCCAAGATCCAACGGCCCAGAGCCGTTTCCCCGCGCCCTGTCCCTCTGCCCGCTGGGCCCCGCCTGTCGGCGCGCCCGCGCACTCGCTCTGCCCGCTGGCCCCGCTTGTCAGTCGCCGCGCCCGCGCTCGCGCTGCCCGCTGGCCCCGCCTGTCAGCCACCCCGAGCCGCCGCGCGCCCGCGCGCCCGCCGCAGGATCTAATCCTGGCCGTTGATCTGAGATCTAACGGCTGTAAGCGCCCGATACCCCTTCGCCCGCGCTTTTTCTTAAAGAACCCCTCGGTTTTCTGGATTTTGCGCCCGCCGTCCCTGGTTTCTCGCGGTTAAGTCCTCAGCCCTTTTATTTAATTCAAAATAGGTCCTTAGGGCATATTTTTAACCCCTAAACTTGTAAAATTCATAACTTTGCCATATGAACTCCAAATTAGGTGCTTCAAATTGCAAAATGTTCATAAAATTATTATCTATCTGTTTATGCACTGTTTCCCTGCTGTTTCCATGTTCCAATTAATGGTTAATCATTAGGATAGGATTAAGGTTATTGGAACCCTATTTGAGATAAATAAAAGGTAGTAGACTTTAATAAATGTTGGAGCACTTAAGTTTATGGACTCAAACACTTAAGTTTAGGAACTTAAACCAGATAATTATTTAATCCCACCACTGACTTAAACCTGAGTAGTGGATAATGACTCATTCTGTATAGTCCTCTACCCCAGACCTAGGGAACACCAGAGTGCCTATCCCTCTTCTGTTATGAACTTGTGACCACTCTCTGCTGCATATGTTTGGTATATTGTTTTTGTTTGTTATTTTCCCAAGTGCATAGTGTGAATGATTACTTTACATAGACAACGAGCAGTCTGTGTTTCCCGAGGAAGTTGCAGAGGAAGTCCCTGAGCAACAGTTTGGTGAAGGCAAGTGTCCTCTGACCCATTATGTCCTATTCATTTATAACTTACTATCCCGCATTACTTACTTGAAACCTAAGGATTGACTAGCTTTACACTTAACTTTATCCTTGATGACCTTATGGGCTATTATGGTTAGCATTCTGCTATTGCCTTAACTTAATCAATGAACATGATGTGAATATTTATGATACTGTTATCCTGATGATGTCGATGACCTTGTGATACTCTAGGGGGCTCAGGCTGTTTCCTGAGTACCTCTCCGTAAGGACCTGTTCGTTGAGAGACCACCCGGGATAACAGTGCAACCATGAGGGTGAAATGGGACGCCCTTAGCTAATTAATTAGAGGAACTAGAGGTGTAGTTGCTTCGTCGTCGTGCCGTCAATGGGGTCCAGGCACAGTGCTTGCTCTGCCGAGGCTGAGTGCCGAGGTTCTTTCGTTTTGCTTTTGTTAGTCACTCTCCTGCGGGGAGGAGTACTGTGTTTATCAAACTGGAGAAACCTAACGGGCAGCTATGATCTCTAGGGAATCTTTGTAAAAGCTACGTAGTGATACCCTGTCGGACCACCTAGGTAGTGGTCAATGGGGATTAGCTCTCCCCGGGCAGAAAGGGAATCGTGGCTCATGGGTAAAGTGTGCGACCTCTGCAGAGGGTAATGAAACTGATATATCAGCCGTGCTCACGGTTAAGAGCAGCCTTGGGATCCTCTTTGATTAGAGATACAGATGGTTCGAGATACAAGGATTATGTTATGGTTTTTGTTCGAATATGATGATGTTGTTCCTCGATGAGGAAATGGTTCATGGGTTGGTTAATGATAAAACCTGGCTCCCACTAATGATAAATACCTGACCAACTAAAAGCAACTGCTCGAGCCTAACCCCACATAAAGCTAGTCCACTTCAGCTAAACGGGACATTTGCTGAGTACGTTGATGTGTACTCATCCTTGCTTTACCACCAAACACCAGGTTGTCCGCATTGTAACCACTGCTCAGCAGAAGATGAAGCCGTGGCAGGAGACTTCCAGGAGTTCCAAGACTACGACGAATTCTAGGTGTGGGTTGGCGGCAACCCCCAGTCAGCTGCCTGTGAAGGCCTTATCTTTACTGCGTTTCGCTAGCACTTTGATTAACTGTTAAGTTGATGACTATGTGGATGTCTAAGACTCTGTGATGTAACAAGCTATTACTCTTTTATGTTATTATTCGAGCATTGTGCGATGACGTTCATTTATGTAATCACTGTGTACGTGAGTTCTGATCCTGGCACGTACATAGTTCGCATTCGGTTTGCCTTCCAAAACCGGGTGTGACATAAGTGGTATCAAAGCCGTGCTGACTGTAGGACCGCTGACCTAGAGTAGCACTGGTCGTATTAAGGACTATTGACCTTCCCTCTCACCTTGACCTCTGATGTTACTTCAAAAGTCGGTCATTTCGACCAACCCTATGTTTTACTACATATATATACTATATTATACCTTGTTAAAATTTTTATCTTATTCTGTCTATGGTTTATTCACTTGTCATATTAGTTCTGCTCTTACTCTTATGCTTACGGTGTCTTTTGTAGATGGCTCGTCTTAGACACACTGCACGTAAGTCGGTGATTCCTTTCCTGCCGTCTCGACTTGCGGAGCGTCCTCTGCACCGCACCGTGTCCGGTCAGTCGAGTCACCTGGAGAGACTGCACCACCGCCTGCGTGAGGAGCAGGAACGCCGGCGCCAGCACAGAGAGCAGCAGGGCTCTTCCTCCTCATCCCAGCAAGAGGTGGAGTCCGTGAGGCCCCGTTCCTCTGTTGCCCAGCTGGAGGCACCCCCTGCACCACCGCGGGACGTCCCGGCTGCTGGAGGGGCTACTGGAGGAGCTACTGGAGGAGACCCCGACGACGACGACTCAGACCACAGCACGGAGTCCTCTGAGCCGCAGGAGGCGGAAGGATGGGTCGCCCGACCCATCACCCGTGACGCCGCTCGCGGTTGTCACTTCCACGACGCACTCGACACCTTGCTGCGCCAGGCTTTTGACCGGCACACCTGGTCGATCGAGTATCGTTGTGTAGTCTACCAGCACAGTCGCGGGAGGTACCCGGATCACTGGGAGGCTACCTGCCTAGTTCGCCGTCCGGAGGATGACCTCCGGGGTGCGGAGGCCGTTTCGGAGCACTATTCCATCTCCGAGAGGGACACTGCAGAGGCGGCTATGCAGGATGCAGCACGACGTGCACTCTCCCAGTACTGTTCTTTGTTCGGTGGCGTGGCCGACGGTCTTAACCTTCGATACTACCCCCGCCGCCCTACTGGCAGCACAGAGAGTGTGGTTGTCTCACCTGTTGGTGAGGGTAACCCTAGGTTGAGCAGCACAGTCAGCCTAGTCGCAGTGCTTAACACTGAGCTGGATCACTCTCTGGACGAGCTGAGCAGGGCTCGAACGGAGATTGCGGAGTTGCGTGCTGAGATGGCAGAGCGCCATCACCAGGAGGGTGGTTCTCCCGCTCCTGTTGGGACTTAGCACCCATACCGCTCGTCGCCACGAGGTCACCACACTTATGGTTCCCCTGTCTGTAAGACCAGGATAGATCTGGATCCTTAGATCGTTAGCGCCGAAGTTTGTAATAATTCTTAAGTCAGATGTCTCAGTCTTAGATAGTTAGTTTAGTTTGCTTATTAGTCGCTTCCAATTAGCTTAGTTTGCTTATCAGTTGCTTGCATGCTTGTTATGATGAACTTGTGCTGGATTTGAATCTTTGTAATGACTGTTGCCAACCTATGGATTTCTCCTGCAGTTTGGCCTAGCTATAATGTCAATAAAGTCAGTTATTTAGTTGGGAAGCCATTTACTTCTACTTTCCTTCTTATCTGAGAAGCTGTGTTGAATCATAATGAGGATCAGTGAAGCTCTTTGTTCACTCAGTGTCATGAAGAATTCTGTATTCTCTTTTCTTATGCTGGAGGGTTGTAAGATCAATGCTGATGTATGAATGTCTTCCACAGATGTCTGACAACAGGCGCCGATGCAACAGGCGTGCTCAGCAAGAGCAGCAGGACCAGCAGGAGGAACAACAGAGGCAGCCTCCCCCGCCACCCCCGATGACAGTGGAGCAGATGTTCTTGATGCAGACTCAGGCAGTGCAGGCCATTGGGCAGACTCTGGCAGCCATGCAGCAGGCTCAACAGCAACCCCAACCCCAATTGCAAGTGCAGATGCCCCAGATGCCACGAGATAAGCGTGGTGAGTTCATGAGAGGGCACCCTCCTACCTTCGCCCATTCTGCCGACCCCATGGATGCGGAAGACTGGCTGCGCGCAGTGGAAAGGGAACTGCGCACTGCCCAATGCAACGACAGGGAGAAGGTTCTGTATGGTCCCCGTCAGCTAAGGGGAGCAGCCCAGTCCTGGTGGGAGTCCTACCTCGCCACACATGCTGACCCCGAAGCCATCACCTGGGAAGAATTCAGCGAGAGTTTCCGCAGGTACCATGTGCCAGAGGGACTGATGATCGTGAAGAAGGAGGAGTTTCTGGCTCTGAAGCAGGGACCCCTGTCTGTTAGTGAATACAGAGACAAGTTTCTGCAGCTATCTCGTTATGCACCTGAGGATGTCAACACTGATGCTAAAAGGCAGTACAGGTTCATGAGAGGTTTGGTGGATCCCCTGCATTACCAGCTGATGAATCACACCTTCCCCACCTTCCAGCACCTGATCGATAGGGCAGTTATGACTGAGAAGAAGCGTAAGGATATGGAAGATCGGAAGCGCAAGATGAGTGGACCCCAGACCGGAGGCATCAGCCGTCCACGTTTCTCAGGCAGTTCATCTCAGCAAGGCAGGCCGGGTCACCCACAGGGATATCAAAATCAGAATCAGCGTCCGCATCAGCAGCAGTTCCAGAGGCAGTACCCCCAACAGCAGCAGCAGTATCGTCAGAACAGCCAGCAGGGAGGTAATCAGTATCAGAAGCAGAACAACCAGGCACCTCGCCTTCCTGCCCCAGCAGCAAACCAGAGCAACCAAGCAGCCCCAGCACAAGGAGGAGGCAGAGGATGTTTCCACTGTGGAGAACAAGGCCACTGGGCGATGCAATGCCCGAAGAAGATGGCGCAGCAGCAGACCAACCCCAATGCTCCAACAAGGCAAGGTGTACTGCAGCCGACAGCAGGCAATCGTAACCAAGCATACAACCGTGGAAAGGTGAACCACTTGGAGGCCGAAGCGATCCAGGATGCACCAGATGTGGCAGTAGGTATGTTCTCAGTCGAATCTCATCCCACGAAAGTGCTATTTGATACTGGTGCAACTCATTCATTTGTTACTGCAACCTGGGTAGAATTGCATAACATCTCAGTAGAGGCAATGATGCCGCCCATGAGGATTAATTCAGTTGGTGGCAAGGTGCAAACAGATAAAATATGCTCAAATATAAGGGTGGAAATAAGGGGGATAGGGTTCCCCGGCGACTTAATAGTAATAGACACCCCTGGGATAGATGTCATTCTAGGGATGAATTGGTTGATGAGGTATGAAGCGAATATTAGTTGTGACAAGAGGACCGTAACATTGAAGTCCCCGTCAGGAGAAGAGGTAGTGGTCGAGCTAAGGATGCCTAAATCAGCGGAGGGTGTCTGTCACCAGATTTTAGTTGATAGAAGGGAGCCCAACCCGCTCGAGGCTATCAAGGTTGTGTCGGACTTTCCGGACGTATTTCCCGAGGAACTAACGGGCATGCCACCCGAGAGAAAGGTTGAGTTTGCCATAGAGCTTATCCCTGGTACCGCCCCCATCTCCAAAAGAGCCTACCGAG
This sequence comes from Zea luxurians, assembly GCA_029449295.1. Classification (NCBI taxonomy): domain Eukaryota; kingdom Viridiplantae; phylum Streptophyta; class Magnoliopsida; order Poales; family Poaceae; genus Zea; species Zea luxurians. The sequence continues at coordinate 77,814,258 of JAOPSE010000004.1, read as the reverse complement.
TGTCTGGACCAGAATTGGTGGAACTCAAGAAGCAGATAGATGAGATGTTAGAGAAGGGTTACATCAGACCAAGTACCTCGCCTTGGGCCGCTCCGGTGTTGTTTGTAGAGAAGAAAGATGGTACTAAAAGGATGTGCATAGACTACAGAGCCTTGAATGAAGTCACTGTCAAGAACAAGTACCCCCTGCCAAGGATAGAAGATTTGTTCGACCAGCTCAGAGGTGCCAGCGTATTCTCGAAGGTAGATCTGAGATCAGGTTACCATCAACTCAGAATCCGACCCTCGGACATACCAAAGACGGCATTCATCACCAAGTACGGGTTATATGAATTCACAGTTATGTCCTTTGGTTTGACAAATGCGCCAGCTTTCTTTATGTACCTGATGAACAGTGTGTTCATGGATTATCTGGACAAGTTTGTGGTGGTGTTTATCGATGATATTCTTATATACTCTCGAAGTGAGGAAGATCACGTAGAGCATTTGAAGATGGTATTGCAAAGACTTCGAGAGCATCAATTGTATGCCAAGCTGAGCAAATGCGAGTTCTGGATTCATGAGGTCTTGTTTCTGGGTCACATCATAAATCAAGATGGGTTGGCAGTGGATCCAAAGAAAGTAGCAGATATCCTGAACTGGAAAGCACCAAAGGATGTTCGTGGGGTCAAGAGCTTCATTGGAATGGCTGGGTATTACAGGCGTTTCATCGAAGGCTTCTCAAAGATTGCTAGACCAATGACAGCGTTACTAGCGAAGAAAGTTGAGTTTAAGTGGACCCAAAAGTGTCAGGAAGCATTTGAAGAACTGAAAAATAGATTGACTACAGCTCCGGTGTTAGTCCTGCCTGATGTTCACAAGCCATTCTCAGTGTATTGCGATGCTTCTTACACTGGATTGGGATGTGTGCTAATGCAAGAAGGAAGAGTTGTAGCATACTCATCTCGACAGCTGAAGATTCATGAGAAAAATTATCCCACACATGACCTAGAGTTGGCAGCAGTAGTTCATGCTTTGAAGACATGGAGACATTACCTGTATGGGCAGAAGTGCGACATCTACACAGATCATAAAAGTCTGAAATACATATTCACCCAGTCAGAGCTGAACATGAGACAGCGAAGATGGTTGGAATTGATCAAAGACTACGAGTTGGAGATACATTACCATCCAGGCAAAGCCAATGTGGTTGCAGATGCTCTGAGCAGGAAGAGTCAAGTCAATATGTTGGCCATGTACCCAATGCCATATGAGTTAGCCAAGGAGTTCGACAGACTGAGTCTCGGTTTCCTGAACAGTACGCAAGGAGTAACAGTGGAATTAGAGCCCACCCTAGAGCGGGAGATCAAAGAAGGGCAGAAGGATGATGAAAGCATCAACAAGATCCGGCAGCTAATCTTAGAAGGAAGAGGCAAAGACTTTCGAGAGGATGAAGAGGGAGTAATATGGTTCAAGGACCGATTGTGTGTCCCCGACCTCAAACCTATTCGGGAACTGATCCTAAAGGAAGCTCATGAGACAGCCTACTCCATACACCCGGGAAGTGAAAAGATGTACCAGGATTTGAAGAGGAGGTTTTGGTGGTATGGCATGAAAAGAGAAATCGCAGAATATGTCGCCATCTGTGATAGCTGTCAGAGGACCAAAGCAGAGCATCAAAGGCCAGCCGGATTGTTGCAGCCATTGCGGATTCCTCAGTGGAAGTGGGATGAGATCGGGATGGATTTTATAGTTGGCCTACCTCGTACCCGGGCCGGTTATGATTCCATCTGGGTGGTTGTGGACCGATTAACCAAGGTGGCCCATTTCATACCTGTGAAGACCACATATACCGGAGCAACGTTAGCTGAGTTATACATGTCACGGATAGTTTGCCTTCATGGTGTGCCGAAGAAGATAGTGTCAGATCGAGGAACGCAGTTCACCTCTCATTTTTGGCAGCAGCTACAAGAAGCTTTGGGCACCCATTTGAACTTCAGCTCGGCTTATCACCCGCAGACAGACGGTCAGACTGAAAGAACTAATCAGATCCTAGAAGATATGCTGAGAGCCTGTGCGTTGCAAGACAAGTCAGGATGGGACAAAAGGTTACCTTATGCAGAATTCTCCTACAACAATAGCTATCAGGCTAGCTTGAAGATGTCACCGTTTCAGGCACTCTATGGGCGGAGTTGTAGGACTCCGCTGCATTGGGACCAGCCTGGAGAGAGACAGGTGTTTGGCCCCGACATCCTACTTGAAGCCGAAGAGAATATCAAAATGGTTCGGGAGAACCTGAAAATAGCCCAGTCAAGACAGCGAAGCTATGCGGACCGAAGGAGAAGAGAACTGAGTTTTGAAGTGGGGGATTTCGTCTACCTGAAGGTGTCACCTATCAGGGGAGTCAGAAGGTTCGGAGTTAAAGGCAAGTTAGCACCCCGGTACGTTGGACCATATCAGATCCAAGCAAAGCGTGGAGAAGTGGCTTACCAACTCAACCTACCAGAAAGTTTGTCGGCAGTGCACAACGTGTTCCACGTGTCGCAATTGAAGAAGTGTCTGCGAGTACCAGAAGAACAGTTGCCAGTGGAGAGTTTGGATGTCCAGGAGGATCTGACATACATAGAGAAGCCAACGCAGATTCTGGAGTTTGCAGACAGAGTCACCCGGAGGAATACCGTCAGAATGTGCAAAGTCAGATGGGGTCACCACTCGGAGGAAGAAGCAACCTGGGAACGAGAAGATGATCTGAAAGCCAAATACCCGGAACTCTTTGCTAACCAACCCTGAATCTCGGGGGCGAGATTCTTTTAAGGGGGATAGGTTTGTAACACCCTGAATTTGGGGGTATAAAATTTCTTTGCTCATATTCACAAATTCAGGTGTTACTTTTCTTTTCTCATCCTTCCCCAATCTTTTCTTTCTCATTTCTATAGGAGAAAATGCTTATTTTTATTTGTAATAATAGTGTGATAGGTTAAACCCTAAGGGGGTATGCCCTAAGGGGGTATGAATTGTTGCATCATATTGAACCCTAGATTTCACTTTTGTTTGGTGCATAATTCTCAAAAGGTCTAATTTGAATTTGTGGCTTATTTGAATTTGAATCAAGTGGAGAAAATAAAAAGAAAAGAGAAAGGAAATTCCAGAATAAAAGAAAAAGGAAAAGCAGCCCGTTACCTCAGCCCGCTCGGCCTTTCGGCCCACCAGGCCCAACCCGCGCGCCCGCGCGCGCGTTCTCCCTCCCGCCCCTTCTCTCTCTGCGCGAGCGGGCCCGCCTGTCGGCGCGGCCGCCGTCTCCGCGCTCGCTCCCCCGCTCTCTCTGGTTGCCCGGTCCCACCTGTCGGCGCTCCCGCTTCACCGCGCGTGCGCCATCTCCCTCGCTCTCTCTCTGCCCGTGGGCCCTCCCGGTCAGCCCCGCTTTCCTCGCGCCCGCGCCCGACTTCTTCTCTCTCTCTGCGTCGCGGGCCCCGGCTGTCAGCTTCGCCGTTCTCGCGTAACCGCCGCCGAGCCGCGCGTGCTCGCCTTCCTCGCGCCCACGTCGCGCGTGGGGAGCTCGCCCCACCTCGCCCTCGGCCACTTGAGCCCCGAATCTCACTCGCCCTCTCCCCCTCCCTCACTTGCGCACCAACCGGCCCTCTCTCTCGCCCTCTCCCTCGCTGCGCGCACGCCCAAGCGCCATCGCCGCGAACCGCCGCCGCCCGAGCTTGTTCCTCCGTCGCCGTTGGAGCTCCGCCGCGTCCCTTGCCACGGTGAGCTCCGCCCCGACGTCCACAACCCGGGACGCGCCCCAATTCCCTCTCCCCCTCCCTATTTCTCTCTGCCCGCGCTCACCCGTCGTCCGCCGTGCAGCCGCCGCCGTCGACCCGGGCCACCGTCGCGTCTCCGTCGTCGCCGAGGAGTCCCCGGAGTTCGCCGTGAGGTAAGGAACCTCTCCCGCCCCTATTGGCCCTTGTCTTGCACTCTAGCGCGCTTGATTTCTCGCCGGAGTCGCTTAGCGCCGCCGCCGAGCCGCTTCGCCGTGAACCGCCCTCCTCCGGCGCCCCTACCCCGACCCAGACCCCGCCAATAGGTTTCCCGTGCCCTCCCCAACTTCCCCGGCCACTCAGGTCGCCCCGGGAACCCGCAGGGCCCCCGCTCCCCTCGTCTCCGGCGAGCTCTTTCGCCGTGGGGGCGAGCGCCGCCGCCCCAGCTAGCTGAGGGAGACGGGAGCCAGCCACCCCCATCCCCGCCGTCTATCTTAGATCGGACGGCGCGGATTCAAATAACCCGAACCCAATCTCAACCGTCCGCCCAAGATCCAACGGCCCAGAGCCGTTTCCCCGCGCCCTGTCCCTCTGCCCGCTGGGCCCCGCCTATCGGCGCGCCCGCGCACTCGCTCTGCCCGCTGGCCCCGCTTGTCAGTCGCCGCGCCCGCGCTCGCGCTGCCCGCTGGCCCCGCCTGTCAGCCACCCCGAGCCGCCGCGCGCCCGCGCGCCCGCCGCAGGATCTAATCCTGGCCGTTGATCTGAGATCTAACGGCTGTAAGCGCCCGATACCCCTTCGCCCGTGCTTTTTCTTAAAGAACCCCTCGGTTTTCTAGATTTTGCGCCCGCCGTCCCTGGTTTCTCGCGGTTAAGTCCTCAGCCCTTTTATTTAATTCAAAATAGGTCCTTAGGGCATATTTTTAACCCCTAAACTTGTAAAATTCATAACTTTGCCATATGAACTCCAAATTAGGTGCTTCAAATTGCAAAATGTTCATAAAATTATTATCTATCTGTTTATGCACTGTTTCCCTGCTGTTTCCATGTTCCAATTAATGGTTAATCATTAGGATATGATTAAGGTTATTGGAACCCTATTTGAGATAAATAAAAGGTAGTAGACTTTAATAAAAGTTGGAGCACTTAAGTTTATGGACTCAAACACTTAAGTTTAGGAACTTAAACCAGATAATTATTTAATCCCACCACTGACTTAAACCTGAGTAGTGGATAATGACTCATTCTGTATAGTCCTCTACCCCAGACCTAGGGAACACCAGAGTGCCTATCCCTCTTCTGTTATGAACTTGTGACCACTCTCTGCTGCATATGTTTGGTATATTGTTTTTGTTTGTTATTTTCCCAAGTGCATAGTGTGAATGATTACTTTACGTAGACAACGAGCAGTCTGTGTTTCCCGAGGAAGTTGCAGAGGAAGTCCCTGAGCAACAGTTTGGTGAAGGCAAGTGTCCTCTGACCCATTATGTCCTATTCATTTATAACTTACTATCCCGCATTACTTACTTGAAACCTAAGGATTGACTAGCTTTACACTTAACTTTATCCTTGATGACCTTATGGGCTATTATGGTTAGCATTCTGCTATTGCCTTAACTTAATCAATGAACATGATGTGAATATTTATGATACTGTTATCCCGATGATGTCGATGATCTTGTGATACTCTAGGGGGCTCAGGCTGTTTCCTGAGTACCTCTCCGTAAGGACCTGTTCGTTGAGAGACCACCCGGGATAACAGTGCAACCATGAGGGTGAAATGGGACGCCCTTAGCTAATTAATTAGAGGAACTAGAGGTGTAGTTGCTTCGCCGTCGTGCCGTCAATGGGGTCCAGGCACAGTGCTTGCTCTGCCGAGGCTGAGTGCCGAGGTTCTTTCGTTTTGCTTTTGTTAGTCACTCTCCTGCGGGGAGGAGTACTGTGTTTATCAAACTGGAGAAACCTAACGGGCAGCTATGATCTCTAGGGAATCTTTGTAAAAGCTACGTAGTGATACCCTGTCGGACCACCTAGGTAGTGGTCAATGGGGATTAGCTCTCCCCAGGCAGAAAGGGAATCGTGACTCATGGGTAAAGTGTGCGACCTCTGCAGAGGGTAATGAAACTGATATATCAGCCGTGCTCACGGTTAAGAGCAGCCTTGGGATCCTCTTTGATTAGAGATACAGATGGTTCGAGATACAAGGATTATGTTATGGTTTTTGTTCGAATATGATGATGTTGTTCCTCGATGAGGAAATGGTTCATGGGTTGGTTAATGATAAAACCTGGCTCCCACTAATGATAAATACCTGACCAACTAAAAGCAACTGCTCGAGCCTAACCCCACATAAAGCTAGTCCACTTCAGCCAAACGGGACATTTGCTGAGTACGTTGATGTGTACTCATCCTTGCTTTACCACCAAACACCAGGTTGTCCGCATTGTAACCACTGCTCAGCAGAAGATGAAGCCGTGGCAGGAGACTTCCAGGAGTTCCAAGACTACGACGAATTCTAGGTGTGGGTTGGCGGCAACCCCCAGTCAGCTGCCTGTGAAGGCCTTATCTTTACTGCGTTTCGCTAGCACTTTGATTAACTGTTAAGTTGATGACTATGTGGATGTCTAAGACTCTGTGATGTAACAAGCTATTACTCTTTTATGTTATTATTCGAGCATTGTGCGATGACGTTCATTTATGTAATCACTGTGTACGTGAGTTCTGATCCTGGCACGTACATAGTTCGCATTCGGTTTGCCTTCCGAGGGGCCAGCCTTCGAACCTCTGATCAGTAGGGGGGCTCGGGGCCCGTTTCCTTCGTGGGGAAGGATCCCTTTCGGGGTGTCCCCCTTTCCTGGTCCCTGTTGTAAGAGAGAGAAAGAGGAACAGGAAAAGGATACGAAATCGAATGACGTGGCGTACCTTTTTGAACGCGGTCATTATGGCGAAGGCGAAGCGTCGCCCGCTTCTCCTGCCAAAGGTGTCGCCTGTCCCGCGGCGGAGTTAATGCGGCGGGACGAGTGGTTCGCGGGGCAGCCGTTGTGCGTGCGCGAGCCGTTCGTGGAACGGGACACGGGCGCGCCGTCTTCACGCCGTGGGAGAGGGCTCTCCCGCTGTCCCAGGAGGGGACGTGAGCTTGGCTGACAACTTGACCGCTGCTTTTGCTCGCCTGCCACCGCCATTACTGCCAACCCATTTCTGGCCACATCGACCGTCGCGCCTTCTCCTGCAGCTGACTGGCCCGTGACCGATGTGCCTAGTTGGCACTGTTGGGTCATGTGCAGGGTTGCCTCGAGTCGCTGTACTGGTTCCGCAGTCGAGGAGGCGCAGTAGTGGCGCGAGTGGCGGTGCGGTTTCTTGCACGTAGCGACCGGCGCACAGGTTGCATGACGTGTGGGCCTGGGCCTCCATGCTGGACACGTCGAAGTCGAGAAGGTGCGCCCCTTCGGCGCGGTTGCATGCCGCCTGCATGGCAGTCCGCCCTTTCACCTGCTGGTCTAGGTGAAAGTGGGGGAATGCTTGTAACCGCTGGGCAGTTGCGCGCGCCGTGCGCGGTGGTTTGGCTTCTTCTGCCCTGGGCCAGCTTGCATGACGCGTGGGACCCAGCCCCCGTGTCGTAGGGGGAGGACCTTGGAGCGTGTTGGAGAAGACTTAGCCTACGATGGCTAAGGACGCAAGTGGGGAGAGTTGCCTTTAAAAAGGAGGGCGACCCCCTTGAAGGGCAACCATGTCTTCGCGCTCCCCTCATGCATCGTGTCTTTCCACCTTCCGAGCCCCCGGATGGGGGACACTCGCAGTCTTTCCGCCTTGTCGTCGGGGGAACGCAACTTCGCGGAAGTTGGTACCTTTCAGCCATCGTTCGGCTTCAAGGATTTTCATCAGGCAGCCCGGCCGCATCCCCTCGCCGGTGGTCACCCAAGACGGTGACCTCCAGTTCGATGGTGGGGAGAAGCGAGCCGGGCTGCGATCTTGGTCCCGCCCTCAGCTTCAAGGATCTTCATCATCCTTGTTGAGGCGGAGAGCGGGGTGAGCCGGGGCTCTACCTCCCGCGCGGGTCGGCTGGCCGCCTCTTCTTCCAGCTTCTGGTGGTGGAAACCATCCTCCAGCTCTGCAAAGGAGGCGTCCTCCAGCCATGTCGGGGAAGGCGAACTGTTGCTGCCTAGCTAGGATGCAACATTCCGTCCTCCTCCTTGCTTTCGCGGCGAGGACGGGAGCGAGGACCTGCCAGTACGCTTTGGAGCGGCCCGCGCTCACCGGTGCGGCGTTGGTGGAGAGGCGGACGCCGCCGTTGGTGCTGACATGGTGGCAGCTGGGGGAAGCTTCCCCACCGTCGAGGCCGTCAGCGCCACCTACGGACCGACCCCCTTTGGCTTTAATGTCTGGTTCGTGTCCCTTGAGTGGGAACACGAACGAGAGCCTTCCGGTGGCCGCGTCCGTCCTGGGACCATGGCCGCTGCCGCAGAGGTCGCTGGCGAGTCGCTCGGAGCTTGTCGCCCCGCGGGCCCTCCTATGTGGGGGGTTGTTCGTACCCACGGAGGTGGAACCGGAGTTCCGTTTGTAATGGCACCTTAAGTGACGGAGTCTGTTCATTGTGGCTGTCGGGGCCTGATCATGTATGTATTTTCGGCACGGAGCCGTGTTTTTTCTTCATTTCGAGCACTAAGACTCGCCTGTCGGCTATCTGAACCGCTTCACCAGGCGTGAGTTGCCTCGTGTGAAGGTGACGAGTGAGGTATCCGTATCTCGGAGGCGTAGGAGTCCCTCGGCTCGGTCGGCCATGCTGTCCGAGGCTTCTCTTGCTTAGTTAAAGGAACCCTCGGCCGCTCTTCTTTGAGCCGAAGCCGGAGGTAGCGATGTCAGCACAGACAGAGGCAGAGTTGACTCGAAAAGAAGACTTCGTCGGTCGGAGCCTGACAGGGCCGTCCGCTGGCGGGACCAGCGCCGGAGTTGAGTTGCCGAGGCCACGAGCCGGGCTGATGTCCTCGGGGGACAGCTGGCTGAGGCTTCGGGGTGACCGACCGAGCCGTCTGCTCGAGCCGGACTCCTGGAAGAGACCCTGGCAGCGATGGCCCGGGCATGGTGCTGATGTCGTCCTTCGAAGTGGAGATCCTCCGACCGCGTCGCCGTCTGAGGCTAGGTCAGACCTCGCCGAAGGTGTAGTTGACGCCGAGGGTGCTGCTGCTCCCTTCAACCGTCAAGGTCCGAGCCTGCAGGATCGGGTTATCTTGTAGTGTGCGTATGTTTTCTGCGGCCGCCGAGGCCCAAACACACTGTCGTCGTGTTGTAAAGCTGCGTGTCTTTTCCCCTTGCTTCGAGTATCTGGACTTATTTGTCGATAACAGAGTTGTTTGTCCAAGCGAGAGTTACTTTTCATGGAAGGTGATGAGTGAGGTATCCGTATCCCGGAGGCGTAGGAATCCCTCGGCTCGGTCGGCCTTGCTGCTTACGTGTACTCTTACTCGTCCGCCAGATTCTGCTATCGATGTAGTCTAGAAGGCCCGAAAAATCGTTTCGGCAGAAGAGTCTTCGAGTGTTGGGACTTGTTCGATCAGTGGAACCGCTTATCCGAGCGTGAGTTACTTATCGCAGAAGGTGATGAGTGAGGTATCCGTATCCCGAAGGCGTAGGAGTCCCTCAGCTCGGTCAGCCTTGGCTGCTTACGTGTACTCCGTCGTTTTCAGGATCCACTTTCGAAGTAGTCGAAAAGCACGAGAGATATTCTGGCAGAAAAGATCTTTTTCCGAGGAAAAATTTTGACGCAGAGGGGTTCCCCCCTTCTAGCCCCCGAGGGAGGGTCGGGCTTTTTGCCGAGGCAAGGCCGACCCTTCCTTGATGGTTAGACTTTGTGTGTGAACGAGGTGTATGAACGACTTGAAAGCATCTTAAGGGTAGAAGCGACGTAGCTGTCGGATGTTCCAAGCGTTGCTGTAGACCTCGCCTTGACTGTTGGCCAGCTTGTATGTCCCGGGCTTCAGAACTTTGGCGATGACGAACGACCCTTCCCAGGGAGGCGTGAGCTTGTGCCGCCCTCGGGCGTCTTATCGCAGCCGAAGCACCGGGTCGCCCACCTGGAGGTCTCGGGACCGAACCCCTCGGGCGTGGTAGCGTCGCAGGGACTGCTGATACCGCGCCGAGTGTAGCAAGGCCATGTCCCGAGTAGAGATGTCAATGGGGACCCGATACCCGATAACCCGTGGGGAATTCTCCTATTAGGGTACGGGTATGGGACAAAAAATATCCCCATGGGTATGGATATGGGACAAAATCTCCACCCATTGGGTAAACGGGTATGGGTTTGGGAAACAATAATCCGAACCCGATTACCCATGGGTATTTTATACATGTACATTTTTCATTTTTGTATTGTACACTTGACTGCTTGAGGTCTAGTCATCCACAGTCCACCAACAGCCCGTGATATATTTGCTATTCCAGTTAGCACAGTTGCATCTGAATCTGCGTTTAGCACTAGTGGGAGAATTCTTAGTGAGCATCGCAGCAGATTGACCCCTGAAATTTTAGAGGCTTTAATGTGCTCACAAGATTGGATAAGAAACAATTATAAAGGTATGTATTTGTAGAAGTTGTTTCATTATTGTTTTGTACAAGTTGTTTCATTACTGTTGAATGTGCAATATGGTTTCATTGTCCATTTTAATTGCTTTTAATTTTCTGTAGATGGTTCTGATGTTAGCAAAGAAAGCTTTTGGGATTGACTTCAAGAGATACAAGAAGGAGTTGAGATGATTTCTTGTTCATCTGTTACATTTAAGGTTGCACATTTTGGAAAACTGAATCAAATAGTGAATGATTCAAACAGGGACTTATATTGTGATAATGGGCGCATGGCCATAAGGGAGATTGGGAGATGTCAAGAATCAAGATGATAGCTTGCTATAAACTGCAACATGTTGCAAGGCTGCATTACTTTGTAATATTAAACATGTCATTATTATCATACAATTTGTAATGTACTAAGGTTGCTTTAATGGATCTTGTTTGTGATTTTTGTGATACAAATTTTCTGCTTAAGGGCTCGTGCCACTCTAATGGCTTGTCTACTAGCTGCTAGAACCTAGTTATCCCTTAATTGGGGATGGAGACCCATTGGGGACTCGAAACCCGAATGGGGATGGGTATGGGATGATTTTTGTACCCATGATGGGTATGGGGATGGGGATGGGGATGGATCAAACATGATGGGGATGGGTCTGGGGTGCTATAACCCGGTGGGGAATTCCCCATTGACATCTCTAGTCCCGAGCCTCCTCCAGCTGGTCCAGTGAGTCTTCTCGGTTAGCTCGGTTGCTTTGATCGTCGTAGGCCCTCGCCCTCGGGGAACCGTATTCTAAGTCTATGGGCAAGATGGCCTCGGCCCCATAGACTAGAAAGAACGGTGTGAAGTCCGTGGCTCGGCTCGGTGTTGTCCTCCGACTCCAGACCACCGAGGGGAGCTCCTTCATCCATCGCTTGCCGAACTTGTTGAGGTCGTTGTAGATCCGCGGCTTGAGTCCTTGCAGGATCATGCCGTTGGCACGCTCTACTTGCCCATTCGTCATGGGGTGAGCCACGGCGGCCCAGTCCACCCGGATGTGGTGATCCTCGCAGAAGTCCAGGAACTTTCTGCCTGTGAACTGGGTGCCGTTGTCGGTGATGATGGAGTTCGGGACCCCAAAGCGATGGATGATGTTGGTGAAGAACGCCACCGCCTGTTTGGACCTGATGCTGTTTAGGGGCCGGACCTCGATCCACTTGGAGAATTTGTCGATGGCGACCAGCAGGTGCGTGTAGCCCCCGGGTGCCTTCTGCAAGGGGCCGACGAGGTCCAGACCCCACACAGCAAACGGCCAAGTGATGGGTATGGTCTGTAGAGCCTGAGCGGGCAAGTGGGTCTGCCTTGCGTAGAATTGACACCCTTCGCAGGTGCGCACAATTCTAGTGGCGTCGGCCACCGCGGTCGGCCAGTAGAAGCCTTGTCGGAAGGCGTTTCCATCAAGGGCTCGAGGTGCTGCGTGATGACCGCAAGCCCCCGAGTGTATTTATTGTAAGAGCTCCTGGCCTTCGGCGATGGATATGCATCGCTGGAGGATGCCTGAGGGGCTGCGGTGGTAGAGCTCCTTCTAGTCCCCCAGCAAGACGAACGACTTGGCGCGCCGTGCCAACCGTCGAGCTTTGGCTCGGTCGAGGGGTAGCTCTCCTCGGTGGAGATATTGCAGGTACGGGGTCTGCCAGTTTCGATCAGGCGTGACCCCGCATCGCTCCTCCTCGACGCGCAGTGCCTCATCTTCGGGGATTGAGGTTGCCTCGGGCTAAGCCGAGGGTGTCTTGGGCAGAGTCGAGGGTGCCTCGGGCCGAGCCGAGGATGCCTCGGGCTGGGCCGAGGCCTTCTCGGGCTCGGGCGTGTCGTCGGTCTAGATGGAGGGTTGGTGCAGGTCTCAGGAGAAGACGTCCGGGGGAACCGTTGTTCGCCCCGAGGCTATCTTAGCCAGCTCGTCCGCAGTCTCGTTGTAGCGTCGGGCGATGTGGTTGAGCTCGAGCCCGTAGAACTTGTCTTCCAGGCGCCGAACCTCATCGCAGTAGGCTTCCATCTTCGGGTCGCGGCAGTGGGAGTTCTTCATGACTTGGTCGATGACGAGCTGCGAGTCACCGCGAGCGTCGAGGTGTCGGACCCCTAGCTCGATGGCGATGCGCAACCCGTTGACCAGGGCCTCGTACTCGGCCACATTGTTGGACGCCGGGAAGTGGAGGCGTAGCACGTAGCGTAGGTGCTTTTCGAGGGGCGAGATGAAGAGCAGGCCCGCGTCTGCCCCTGTCTTCATCAGCGACCCATCGAAAAACATGGTCCAGAGTTCCGGTTGGATCAGAACTGTCGGGAGCTGGGTGTCGACCCATTCAGCCACAAAGTCCGCCAAGACTTGGGACTTGATGGCCTTCCGAGGGGCGAACGAGATCGTCTCGCCCATGATTTCCACCGCCCACTTTGAAATTCTACCCGAGGCCTCTCGGCACTGGATGATCTCCCCCAGGGGGAAGGATGACACCACAGTCACCGGATGAGACTCGAAGTAGTGTCGCAACTTCCGTCGCGTCAGGATCACCGCGTACAGCAGCTTCTGAATTTGTGGGTAGCGGATCTTGGTCTCGGACAGTACCTCACTGATGAAGTAGACTGGCCTCTGGACGGGCAATGCATGCCCTTCTTCTTGTCTCTCAACCACGATCGCGGCGCTGACCACCTGAGTGGTAGCGGCGACGTAGATCAAGAGGGCTTCTCCGACGGCGGGAGGCACTAAGATGGGCGCGTTCGTGAGGAGCGCCTTCAGGTTCCCGAGGGCTTCCTCGGCCTCAGGGGTCCAAGTGAAGCACTCAGCCTTCCTTAAGAGGCGGTACAGAGACAGGCCTCTTTCGCCGAGGCGTGAGATGAAACGGCTCAGGGCCGCAAGGCATCCCATGACCCTCTGTACGCCTTTCAAGTCCTTGATGGGCCCCATGTTGGTGATGGCCGCGATTTTCTCCGGGTTGGCCTCTATGCCCCGCTCGGAGATGATGAACCCCAAGAGCATGCCTCGGGGGACCCCGAAAACGCACTTCCCGGGATTGATCTTTACGCCTTTCGCCTTGAGACACCGGAATGTCGCTTCAAGGTCGGAAAGGAGGTCGGAGGCTTTCCTCGTCTTGACTACGATGTCATCGACGTAGGCCTCGACCGTTCGACCAATGTGTTCGCCGAACACGTGGTTCATGCACCTTTGGTATGTCGCACCCGCATTCCTCAAACCGAACGGCATGGTAACATAGTAGTACATGCTGAAGGGTGTGATGAAAGAAGTCGCGAGCTGGTCGGACTATTTCATCCTGATTTGGTGATACCCTGAGTAGGCATCGATGAAAGACAGGGTTTCGCACCCAGCAGTGGAATCCACGATTTGATCGATGCGAGGCAGAGGGTAGGGAACTTTCGGACATGCTTTGTTTAGACCAATGTAGTCTACACACATCCGCCATTTCCCTCCTTTCTTTCTCACAAGCACAGGGTTGGCAAGCCATTCGGGATGGAATACCTCTTTGATGAACCCTGCTGCCATTAGCTTGTGGATCTCCTCGCCTATGGCTCTGCGCTTTTCTTCGTCGAATCGGCGCAGAGGCTGCTTCACGGGTCGGGCTCCAGCTCGGATATCCAGCGAGTGCTCGGCGACATCCCTCGGTATGCCGGGCATGTCCGAGGGACTCCACGCGAAAACGTCGGCGTTCGCGCAGAGAAAGTCGACGAGCACTGCTTCCTATTTGGGGTCGAGCTTGGAGCCGATCCGGATCTGCTTGGAGGCGTCGTTGCTGGGGTCGAGAGGGACGGACTTAACCGTCTCCGCCGGCTCGAAGTTGCCGGCATGGCGCTTCACGTCTGGCGCCTCCTTAGAGAGGCTCTCCAGGTCGGCGATGAGAGCCTCGGATTCGTCGAGGGCCTCGGCGTACTCCACGCACTCCACGTCGCATTCGTACGCGTGTCGATACGTGGGGCCGACGGTGATGACCCCGTTGGGGCCCGGCATCTTGAGCTTGAGGTAGGTGTAGTTGGGGACGGCCATGAACATGGCGTAGCATGGCCTCCCCAGCACTGCGTGGTAGGTTCCTCGAAACCCGACCACCTCGAACGTGAGGGTCTCCCTTCGAAAGTTGGAGGGTGTCCCAAAGCAGACGGGTAGATCGAGTTGTCCGAGGGGCTGGACGCGTTTCCCGGGGATGATCCCGTGAAAAGGCGCAGCGCCTGCCCGGATCGAGGACAGATCGATCCGCAGGAGCCCGAGGGTCTCGGCGTAGATGATGTTGAGGCTGCTGCCTCCGTCCATGAGGACCTTGGTGAGCCTGACGTTGCCGATGACGGGGTCGACAACGAGCGGGTGTTTCCCCGGGCTTGGCACGTGGTCGGGGTGATCGCCCTGGTCGAAGGTGATGGGCTTGTCGGACCAGTCTAGGTAGATCGGCGCCGCCACCTTTACTGAGCAGACCTCCCGACGCTCTTGCTTGCGGTGCCGAGCCGAGGCATTCGCCACTGGCCCACCGTAGATCATGAAGCAGTCGCGGACCTCGGGGAACTCTCCTGCCTTGTGATCCTCCTTCTTATCGTCGTCGCGGGCCCTGCCACCTTCCGAAGGTGGCCCGGCCTTGTGAAAGTGGCACCGAAGCATGGCGCGCTCCTCGAGGGTGTGCTTGACGGGCCCCTGATGGTAGGGGCATGGCTCCTTGAGCATCTTGTCGAAGAGATTGGCACCTCCGGGAGGTTTCCGAGGGTTCTTGTACTCGGCAGCGGCGACAAGGTCCGCGTCGGCGGCGTCGCGTTTCGCTTGCGACTTCTTCCTGCCTTTCTTCTTGGTGTCGCGCTGAGTTGACGCCTCGGGGACATCTTTCGGTGGGCGGCCCTGGGGCTGCTTATCCTTCCGAAAGATGGCCTCAACCACCTCCTGGCCAGAGGCGAACTTGGTGGCGATGTCCATCAGCTCGCTCGCCCTGGTGGGGGTCTTGCGACCCAGCTTGCTCACCAGGTCGCGGCAGGTGGTGCCGGCGAGGAACGCACCGATGACATCCAAGTCGGTGACGTTGGGCAGCTCGGTGCGCTGCTTCGAGAATCGCCGGATGTAGCCCCGGAGAGACTCCCCCGGCTGCTGGCGGCAGCTTCGGAGATCCCAGGAGTTTCCAGGGCGCACGTACGTGCCCTGGAAGTTGCCGGCGAAGGCTTGGACCAGGTCGTCCCAGTTGGAGATCTGCCCCGGAGGCAGATGCTCCAGCCAGGCCCGAGCGGAGTCGGAGAGGAACAGGGGGAGGTTGCGGATGACGAGGTTGTCATTGTCCGTTCCACCCAGTTGGCAGGCCAGCCGATAGTCCGCGAGCCACAGTTCCGGTCTCGTCTCCCCCGAGTACTTTGTGATAGTAGTCGGGGTTCGGAACCGGGTTGGGAACGGCGCCTGTCGTATGGCTCGGCTGAAAGCATGCGGACCGGGTGGTTCGGGCGAGGGACTCCGATCCTCCCCGCTGTCGTAGCGTCCCCCACGCCTGGGGTGGTAGCCTTGGTGCACCCTCTCGTCGAGGTGGGTTCGACGGTTGCGGTGAGCGTGTCTGTTGCCGAGGCGATCCGGGGCCACAAGCGCTGTGTTGCGCGTGCGCCCGGTGCGGCGCAATGTTCCGAGGGTTACCCCTGCCTTCGGAAGGCGGAGCTTTCGGCCCATCGGACCGTGGCATCCTCCAGGAGATTCTTGAGCTCTCCCTGGATACGCCGCCCCTCGGTGGTAGATGGCTCCGGCATCGCGCGGAGAAGTATTGCCGCTGCAGCCAGGTTCTGGCCGACCCCACTAGAAGCCGGTGGTGGCCTTGCCCAGACATCATCGGCGATGCAGTGCTGGATGCCCTGGGGTAGATGACGCGCTTCTCCAGCCGGAGGTTGGCCTGCCCATTCCTGCCCGATGTCCCGGCGGAACGGCTCAAGTGTTCCTGCTCCCTCGTCGAGCCTGGCCTGCATCTCGCGGATTTGCTCGAGCTATGGGTCATGACCCCCCGCCGGGACGGGGACCACAACTAGCTCCCGAAGGATGTCAACGCGAGGCGCAGGCCTAGGGGGATCACCGTTTTCCGGCGTACCAAGATGGTTGCCTTCGCCGGGACCCCCTAGATCAACGTGGAAACATTCACGACTTGGGCCGCAGTCCTCGTCGCCGAGGCTGCGGCTACTGTCGGAACAATCAGAAAGGCAGTAGTCGCATGCGGTCATGAAGTCCCGCATGGCACTGGGGTTACCAAGTCCGGAGAAATCCCAACAAAAGTCAGGCTCGTCATCTTCCTCGGAACCCGAGGGCGTGTAGGTCGAGACGGCCGTCAGCCGGTCCTAGGGTGACCGCATACAATACCCCAGAGGGTGAATCCAAAAGGCACGAGATGGGAGTCGGTCGGTACCTCTTGGTCGACGGGCGGTGACAAAGTCGTGTCAGGGGCAGACTGCACCGTCGTCCCAGGTACGAGGGTGACGCCCAGCAAGTCCTTTGCGAGCGTGCTGGCGTCGTTCGTTTGCTTGGAGTTGGCGTGTTGCGGGGAGACGGCGCTCGTCTTCGTCTCAGATGCGAGGTCGATGCCCGACGTGCCCCCCGTTGGGGCGCCGGCGCCGTCGACTCGCTCGACAGCCGACGAGATGCCGCCTCCTGCTTGGCCTTGGTTGCCCCGCCTCCTCCTCCATCGGTGGGGGAGGGGACGGGACAAGCTTGAATGTCGTTCTTCCGCCACGTGGGGAAGACGTCGTCGATTCTGCCGCTGGCGGGCGGATTGTCGGCCGCCATTGTCGCTGTCGCGCGGCGGGGGAAGGAGTATCATGTCGCAGCTGCCGTCGAGGGACATGAACTCAAGACTCCCGAAACGGAGCACCGTCCTGGGCTGGAAAGGTTGCTGGAGACTACCCATCTGGAGCTTGACCGGAAGCTGTTCGTCAACACGCAGCAGGCCCCTACCTGGCGCGCCAACTGTCGGCGTTTCGACCCCGCGGGGTCCCTGGACCGACGAGTAAATTGTCGCCGCGTGCCCCAGCCCAGATGGGTCTGCGCGAGACGGAGCGCGAAGGGGGGAAGAAGCCGGAGGGAGACAGGCGTAAAAGGGGAAACCCGCAGCCTTCGTGTTTGTCCCGGGCCCAGGTCGGGTGCGCTTGCAGTAGGGGGTTACAAGCGTCCACGCGAGAGGGAGCGAGAGGCTTACGCGAGCGCCGTCCCGTCCTCCCCCGCGCGGCCAACCCTCTGTAAGAGGGCCCTGGACCTTCCTTTTATAGGCGTAAGGAGAGGATCCAGGTGTACAATGGGGGGTGTAGTAGTGTGCTAACGTGTCTAGCAGAGAAGAGCTAGCGCCCTAAGTACATGCCGTCGTGGCAGCCGGAGAGGTTTTGGCACCCGGTTCGTGTGGTGTCGTGGCCGTCGGAGGAGCGCTGGAGCCTGGTGGAAGGACAGCTGTTGGGGCTGTCGAGTCCTTGCTGACGTCTCCTTGCTTCCGTAAGGGGGCTGAGAGCCGCCGTCGTCATGGAGCATGCGGGGCACCATCATTACTTGTTTATCAGGGCGAGCCAGATGGGACGCCGGTCTTGTTCCCCGTAGCCTGGGTTAGCTTGGGGTAGGGTAATGATGGCGCCTCCTGTGACGTGGTCGGTCCGAGCCCTGGGTTGGGCGAGGCGGAGGCTCCTCCGAGGTCGAGGTCGAGTCCGTCTTCCGAGGTCGAGGTCGAGTCCGAGCCCCTAGGTCGGGCGAGGCGGAGACCGTCGGCTGAGGCCAGGGCTGAGTCCGAGCCCTGGGGTCGGGCGAGGCAGAGTTCATCGTCTTTCGGGGCTGAGCCCAAGTCTGAGCCCTGGGTCGGGCGAGGCGGAGTTCGTCGTCTTCCGGGGCTGAGCCCGAGTCCGAGCCCTGGGGTCGGGCGATGCAGAGTTCGTTGTCTTCCGGGGCTGAGCCCGAGTCCGAGCCCTGGGGTCGGGCGAGGCCAAGTTCGTCGTCTTCCGGGGCCGAGCCCGAGTCCGAGCCCTGGGTCGGGCGAGGCGGAGTTCGTCGTCTTTCGGGGCCGAGCCTGAGTCCGAGCCCTAGGGTCGGGCGAAGCGGAGTTCGTCGTCTTCCGGGGCTGAGCCCGAGTCCGAGCCCTAGGGTCGGGCGAAGTGGAGTTCATCGTCTTCCGGGGCTGAGCCCGAGTCCGAGCCCTGGGGTCGGGCGAAGCGGAGTTTCTTATGGCGCCTGAGGCCGGACTTGGCTGCTGTCAGCCTCACTCTGCCGAGTGGCACAGCAGTCGGAGCGGCGCAGGCGGCGCTGTCCTCTTGTCAGGCCGGTCAGTGGAGCGGCGAAGTGACTGCGGTCACTTCGGCTCTGTTGACTGAAGGGCGCGCGTCAAGATAAGGTGTCAGGCCACCTTTGCATTAAAGGCTCCTGCGATACGGTCGGTCGGTGTGGCGGCTTGGCCAAGGTTGCTTCTTGGTGAAGTCTGGGCCTCGGGCGAGCCGAAGGTGTGTCCGTTGCTGGAGGGGGTCCTCGGGCGAGACGTAAATCCTCCGGGGTCGGCTGCCCTTGCCCGAGGCTGGGCTCGGGCGAGGCGAGATCGTGTCCCTTGAGTGGACCGATCCTTGACTTAATCGCACCCATCAGGCCTTTGCAGCTTTGTGCTGATGGGGGTTACCAGCTGAGATTAGGAGCCTTGAGGGTACCCCTAATTATGGTCCCCGACACACTTATTAGTAAGACAGGTGTTGTTAATAAAATGTTGACCAACTAAAATGCTCACTGCTCAACCTTAGCCTCACCTTGTTATACCTGCATTAATTTTTCCCCCACTTGCTGAGCTCCGACCATAAGTGAGCTCACCCTTGCTAATATTTTGATCAAAGGGTGATGCTAGAGACTTTGATGGAGATTTTAACGACGACGAATTCTAAGTCTAACGATGCGCCGATCATCTTCCTGTGGGAGATTGCCTATGTTATTTATTTCTGCTTCACTTTGATGTGATACTTGTTCAAGATACAATGATTCAGATGATGTAATAAAGTATTCTACTCTCTCTTTACGCCTTTATTGCATTGTCTTTTGATATATTACACTTGTGACGTCAACATATGTGTGGAAATGGATCCTGGCACACATATGCTATGCGCTCGGTTCTGCCCCCTGGAACCAGGTGTGACAGAAGTGGTATCAAAGCTATGCTGACCCTAAGTCGTTAGAATGTTATGACAACATCACGACCACTGGAGCTTCTTCACATGGACCTCTTCGGACCCGTTGCCTACCTCAGCATCGGGAGAAGTAAGTATGGTCTTGTAATTGTTGATGATTTTTCCCGCTTCACTTGGGTGTTCTTTTTGTAGGACAAATCAGAAACCTAAGGGACCCTAAAGTGCTTTCTAAGGAGGGCTCAAAATGAATTTGAGCTAAAGGTGAAAATGATAAGGAGCGACAACGGGTCCGAGTTCAAGAATCTACAAGTTGAAGAGTATCTTGAGGAGGAAGGCATCAAGCACGAGTTCTTCGTTCCCTACACACCACAACAAAATGGTGTGGTAGATAGGAAGAACAGGACGCTAATCGACATGGCGAGAACGATGCTTGGAGAGTACAAGACGCCTGAGCGATTTTGGTCGGAAGCTGTGAACACAGCTTGCCATGCCATAAATCGGCTCTACCTGCACCGTCTCCTCAAGAAGACCTCCTTTGAACTTCTGGCTGGTAACAAACCCAATGTCTCTTATTTTCGTGTATTTGGGAGCAAATGCTACATTCTAGTGAAGAAAGGTAGACATTCTAAATTTGCTCCCAATGCAGTAGAAGGGTTTTTACTAGGATATGACTCAAATACAAAGGCGTATAAAGTCTTCAACAAATCATCAGGATTAGTTGAAGTCTCTAGCGACGTTGTATTTGATGAGACTAATGGCTCTCCAAGAGAGCAAGTTGATCTTGATGATATAGATGAAGAAGAAGTTCTGACGGCCGCAATGCGCACGATGGTGATAGGTGATGTGCGACCTTAGGAACTACAGGAGCAAGATCAACCATCTTCCTCAACAATGGTGCATCCCCCAACTCAAGACGGTGAATAGGTACCTCAAGCAGAGGGGCAGGATCAAGGGGGAGCACAAGAAGAACAAGTTATGGAGGAAGAAGCACCACGGGTCCCTCCAACTCAAGTCTGAGCGACGATCCAAAGACATCACCCCGTCGATCAGATTCTAGGTGACATCAGCAAGGGAGTAACTACTCGCTCACAGATAGCTAATTTTTGTGAGCATTACTCGTTTGTCTCTTCTATTGAGCCTTTCAGGATAGAAGAGGCCTTGCAGAATCTAGATTGGGTGTTGGCCATGCAGGAAGAGCTCAACAATTTCAAACGGAATGAAGTCTAGAGCCAGGTGCCACGTCCTAAGCAAAATGTTGTGGGAACCAAGTGGGTGTTTCGCAACAAGCAAGACGAGCACGGAGTGGTGACAAGAAACAAGGCTCGACTTGTGGCAAAAGGTTATGCCCAAGTCGTAGGTTTGGATTTTGAGGAGACTTTTGCTCTTGTTGCTAGGCTAGAGTCAATTCGGATACTATTAGCCTATGCTGCTCACCATTCCTTCAGGTTATTCCAAATGGACGTAAAGAGCGCTTTCCTCAACGGGCCAATCAAGGAGGAAGTATACGTGGAACAACCCCCTGGCTTTGAGGATGACAGGTATCCCGACCACGTGTATAAGCTCTCTAAAGCGCTCTATGGACCTAAGCAAGCCCCAAGAGCATGGTATGAATGCCTTAGAGATTTCCTTATTTCTAACGCTTTCAAGGTTGGGAAAGCCGATATCTTTTCACAAAGACTTGCAATGGTGATCTTTTTGTGTGCCAAATCTATGTCGATGACATAATATCTGGTTCTACTAACCAAGAGTCTTGTGAGGAGTTTAGCAGGGTGATGATGCAAAAGTTCGAGATGTCGATGATGGGCGAGTTGACCTACTTCCTTGGATTCCAAGTGAAGCAACTCAAGGACGACACCTTCATCTCCCAAACAAAGTACACTCAAGATCTTCTCAAGAGGTTTGGGATGAAGGACACCAAGCCTACGAAGACTCCGATGGGAACTGACGGGCATCTTGACCTCAACAAAGGAGGTAAGTCTGTTGATAAAAAGGCATACCGGTCAATGATAGGTTCATTACTTTATCTTTGTGCTAGTAGACCAGACATTTTGCTTAGTTTATGCATGTGTGCTAGATTTCAATCCGACCCCAAGGAATGTCACCTGATGGCCGTTAAGCGAATTCTTAGGTATTTAGTTTCTACGCCTTGCTTTGGGATCTGGTATCCAAAGGGGTCTACCTTTGACTTGATTGGATACTCAGACTCCGATTATGCCGGGTGCAAGGTTGATAGGAAGAGTACATCAGGGACGTGCCAACTTCTAGGAAGGTTCCTGGTGTCCTGGAGTTCCAAGAAACAAACCTCTGTTGCCCTATCCACCGCTGAGGCCGAATACGTTGCCGTAGGACAGTGTTGCGTGCAACTACTTTGGATGAGGCAAACCCTCCGGGACTTTGGCTACAATCTGAGCAAAGTCCCACTCCTATGTGACAATGAGAGTGCAATCCGCTTGGCGGATAATCCTGTTGAACACAGCCGCACAAAGCACATAGACATCCGGCGTCAGTTCCTAAGAGACCACTAGCAAAAGGGAGATATCGATGTGTACCACATTAGCACCGAGGACTAGCTAGCCGATATCTTCACTAAGCCTTTAGATGAGAAAAGGTTTTATAGGTTGCGTAGTGAGCTAAATGTCTTAGATTCACGTAACTTAGATTGATCTAGAGCATACATGTGTTTCATGCCTTTGATCATATTACTTTGAGCATTTACATTATTTGTTGTCTATTTATGGTGCTCAAGTTGTACAAGTCATCCCTGGACCTCACATGTCCATATGCAAATGATGCACATGTTAAGGGGGAGATAAACTACAACTTGGCCTCTTGAGACTAACTTGTTTGTTTGAGTACACTCGATGTAGTCACGAAGGTACATTGAAAGGGAAAATGAACTTGGACGACGCAAAGACTTCCACTGCACTCCGGTATTAGTGTATTTAATTCCAAGTTCATACTTGTGCTCTCATTGCCTTTTTGCTCGTATTTTGACATTTTGGTGAGGCAATAGGGTTATAGGGACAAAAATGATCCAGTTTTGGTGCTTAATGCCAAAGGAGGAGAAATTAAGGCCAAAGCAAATGGATCAGCCAACCACTTGTGACTTTAGAAAATAGAAGAGCTAGAAATTTGTTTTTGTCAAAATACTCTTATTGCAAAATTTGGTCTCTTATGGGGGAGAATTTTTTATTACGGGAAAAGGGGGAGTTTTTGACACTTGATCAATTTCACTTCTGAAATACCTCTTTATTTGCACAAACAAGTATGTTTGACTTAGAGATAGGAAAAAGAATTGGATTTACAAAAACAAACCAAGTGGTGGCAAAGAGTGATCCAAATATGCCAAGTCCTAAGTAAAAGAGTATTTGGTCTTCATTTGCATTGATGTTGCACTTCTTTTTGTTGCTTTTTGATGTGTTGGCATAAATCACCAAAAAGGGGGGGATTGAAAGAGAAATGTGCCCTTAGGCTATTTCTATAATGTTTTGGTGATTAAATGCCCAACACGTTTGATTAAGTTCTTATGTGCAAAATAAGTGAGAAGTGCAAATCATATAACAAGGTATGTTTCTAGACTTAGCAAATTGGTTTTTGAATACTAACATGTTTATCTAAGTGCTAGAAACAGAACCAAGAAAAGAAGGTTTGAATTGAAGAAGAGTTGGTTGTGTACAGCCAACATTAGCTCAGGCCTAGCGCACCGAACTGTCCGGTGGCGCACCGGATAGTGTCCGGTGCCCCAGGCGAGCCGACGATGAACCAGCTGCTCTCGGGAGTGACGCGGCTATAAATCACCGGACTGTCTAGTGAGTCGTCAGCGACGAACTCGTCGCTCTCGGGAAAAGAAAAATGCGACGTGGCTATAATTCACCGGACTGTCTGGTGGTGCATCGGACTGTCTGGTGAGCCAACGACGCCAGCGACCGAGGGTCGTCTGCGCGATCAACGTGCGACACGTGGCCAGCTCCAACGGTTGGCTGGGTGCACCGGACTGTCCGGTGTGCACCGGACAGTGTCTGGTGCGCCAACCGGTCCCGAGGAGCAACAGTTGGATGCTCCCGATATGGAAGGAGATCGTGCATTGGACAACTACATGACCTGTCCGGTGGCGCACCAGACTGTCCGGTGCGCCACTCAGCAGAAGGCAAGAATAGCCTTCCTTGTTGATCGCCAACGGCTCCTAGCTGCCTTGGGGCTATAAAAGGGACCCCTAGGCGCATGGAGCAGCACACCAAGCTTACAAGAAACATTTTAAGACACCTAGACTCTGCATTCACGCAATCGGATCATAGTTCTTGAGATTTGAGCACCTTCGAGTTGTAAACTCCTCGCGCTGTGTTTTGTGTGGTCACTTCTTCACTTGTGTGCGTGGTTGTGCTGCGGATTTGAGTCTTGCGTGTGCTACTCTCCCATCCTTACTCTTGTGCTTTCTTTGTGATCATAACTTTGTAAGGGCGAGAGGCTCCAACTTGTGGAGATTCCTCGCAAACGGGAAGAGTACTCTAAGATAAAACACAGTGGTATTCAAGTTGATCATTGGATCACTTGAAAGGGGTTGAGTGCAACCCTCGTCCATTGGGACGCCACAACGTGGAAGTAGGCAAGTGTTACTTGGTCGAACCACGGGATAAAAATCACGTGTCTCGTGTGTTGTTTCTTGTGATTGCTTTGTTCGCACGAGCGTGTTCCATAGCCACTTGATTTCACTAACACTTTAATAATCAAGTTGTGGCTATTTAGTGTTTGATTTTACAGGATCACCTATTCACCCCCCCTCTAGGTGCTCTCACTTCCTTATTTGACAGAAAAGAGTTATTTTCTCTCCTAAAGGTGTTATGGTTGTTGCATCATGCCAGAGCGTATCTATTTTTTGGTGGGTGAACTTGATGTGCATTCATCTTGATTTGTACGATATGCTCAAATTGAAATTAAATAGAAAGAAAAGGAAAAATAGATATCCTCAACGATCTAATCCCAAGTTCAACAACACATCTATAAGAGACAATTTCACAAAAAAGCAATATATTAAAAGCATGCACATAATTCGACACCTAACCAGGTAAATAGAAGCAAAATCTAGACCCAGTTCCCGTCGAGCATAAGAAATCACAGACGAAAACCAAATCAAGAGAACCACCACGCTGCAAATCGCATAACGATGCCAAAGAGAAGCACAAAACATCATTGAGGCAAGGCTAGGGTTTGATGTTTTACCATCCTGACGTAGGGGTTGTCGCCAAGGCATGACTCACAGATGATGGGGAAGTCCGATCGCTCCCACCCGTTCGCCTGCACGTCTCGCAACAACTGGTGCTCCATCCTCCTCTCTTCCGCCACTGAGAAGCCAGATGGAAAGAAGCGAAGGGGCTGCGGGCAAGTGAGATGATACCCCGAGCCCAAGTGCCGACTCCTAACTAATCAAATTCTGACCGAATTGACGACGTGCTACCACCACCCCGCTCTCCCTCGGTTGAGCAGATTAGGCCGTGGGCGCAGGGCGGGCATGCTCGAGGTGGAGGTGATAGCCGTAGGAGGGCAAGGGCATCGTGGAGGAGGAATATTTGTGGAGAGGTGCCATGGCGGGAGTGAGGTCATGGGAGGGGCGAAAGCAGCAGGCGTGGAGAGGATGAGGCGGAAGGGCAGCGACGACGAGGGCATCGGTGCGGTTTGTGAGGGCGTGGAAGCAGGGTGAGTATAGAGGACACCGAGAATGAGGCGGGGAACCGACAGTACGTGCAAGCGGACAGTTGAGCAGCTGGGGGAAGGGAACAAGCGAGAGGGACGCGGAAGGAAGCATATGACCTACATGCCAGAGTTAGTATATGACTGAGTTGGTAGAATGACAGAACCACGGAAGGCAGTCTACCCTTACAACCCTAATATGTACTCCCTCCCGTTCCAAATTAAAATTCGTTTTACCTTTTTAGTAGATTCATACAATAGTTAATGTATATGTTTTATATATATGTCTAGATTTATTATCATCTATATGAATATAGACAAAAAAATTAGAGCTAAAACGACTACTATTTTAAAACGGGAGACTAGTAGAGATTACTATGATAACATAAATAGTAGTAAAGCCTACCACTCAAGATCGGAAATGGAGCTTGGCGTAAGGTAGAGGAGGGGCAAACGGTGGTAGCCTGGAGAGAAGTTTAATATTTAAGCCTTGTAATCCATGTTTATATTCTGAAGAAGTTTCCAAAAACAATGGGCATGCATGTATATCCAGGTTTGGTATTCACTTTCTTAGCCGCTCAAGATGAACTGTATGTGTAGAAGTATTTTTCATTGATAAAAGTGACTATACCAATATACATGTATGCATATTGCTTTAGCCAAATCTCAATTTGTATGGATATCATTGGAAAGCTAGAACTTCCTAACATCTACCAGTCAAGGATATCACTTTGTTTCTAACACGACTTGTAAGAATGAACGTGGATTTTCCATTGGCAATGACGGATGCTCAAATTAAATAAAAATTACATATGTTTCGTTTGAAATGATGAATTCATGCGCTATATTAGGAACACAAACTTTGCGGACGACGTGATTTTGGGCTCTTATTTGTAGAGTGATGGGCTAACCCATGCGGGCCGGTGGTTCGTCTACGCCTGATACAGAATGGAGCCAACATGCATGTCATTTCTGATTCTGTAGTGAGGCCCACTCAACATCGCAATTGATCTGCCTGAGCAAGCTGTGACAGTTCTTGTTTACAGGCGCATTGAGGGTATTCTATTTCTACCACCCTCATCAGAGATGCCCTTATTTAGTCAATTAGCCCTTCCAAATTACTTTACCGCCGGGGCCGGTCTCTTCAAAAGTTATACCTCCATCTAAAAAAAAGTTACTGTAGAGATTATACGGATTAAACTTTCTTAAACTTTAGCTTTGTAAAAAAAAATACCGGCAATATTTATAGTTTCAAAAATTAGTGTAACTATTTATATATTTTAATAATTTTATTATTGAAATGCATTAAATTATTTACCTTATGATGGATAAATGTACATCTTAAATACTAGTAATATTTGGAAGATTGAGCAACCATAGCCACCAAAACAACTGTAAAGCTCACAAATAACAATAAAGCTAACAAGTATAGGCTAGTGAAAGCAACAAAACAACAACACCTGCCAGTTAACTAGGGTTTTCAGTTTAAATATTATATTTTTTTTAGACTAGGGTTTCCAAATTTAATACTATGTTTTTAACGCCTCTGAAAATTACCGAAATTTGGCTGAGGTTACCGAAACTTTTTTTTTTGAGTCAGCACGATTCAGGAATATACTTCAATTGAGTAAAAGAATATGCAACATTAACAATAGAAAACATGAATACAAAGTAATACATTTATAGTAAGCACACACATATATGTTAGCGTAGTATAAAATTTCGGAATTTCCTGGTCACTCGGAGATTACCAAAGTTCAGAACAAAATGACAAAGTTTTAAAACACCGAGAATACTAGGCAATGGCAGTTGCTTGCTTACTTTTCGGTTTATTTCACGGGAACGAAAGGTGATCCACTGATGCCTCCTTGGATTGATAAAATGTAGGAATAGAAAAAACATAGGAATGAAGTTACATGATAATTATAATCCTACAGGAATTTAAAATATAGAAAAACTTCTAAATAGAGTGTTTAGATACAAACACCGAAAGAACACAACAATTAAAAGAGAGATAGACATAAAGTAAAGTTTCTAAGAGATAGATCTCCTGTTACAAATCCTCTAAAATCTTCCTCTAAAATCTTACTAGAACGAGCCATTCTATAGGAATAATTCTATAGGGTTTATAGAAATTCATCTAAAGACCTACATAGAATTTTTTTTTTCTACATGTTTCCAATCTTCCAGAATTCCTTATGTTCTATAGGAATAATTCTATAGGGTTTATAAAAACTCATCCGTATCCGTACAATAGAGATTATCGCAATGTTTCTTCGTAAACCCTAAGCCAAGTTGATAGCTCAACCGAGAATCTCTTCTTGCACTAGAAAATGAAAACATATGACGAAGGCTCATGTGTGTTGCTCTTGTACGAGACATTATATTTTAACACTGTCTTAATCTTGCTTGCTTGCTGGTATAGTATATATATAATAAAAATTCTAAAGAAAGAGTCACTGCTTGCTACATTATACACGACCTCCGGTAGATGGATGTTGCGTCATCGAGAAAGAAATACTGCTAGCTATAGCACTCGTTTAATTTCTTCAGTTACATATTGCAGCAAAGAATAATATAATAAGAAAAGAAAAGGAAGAGATCACGAAGCTGTTTAGTTCGCCGCCGAGAAGAAAACCAATGGAGTCACCACCGGCACCGCGATGCCGTGCATGCCCACAGGCCACAATGCCTGTCCTACCTGCTGGCCGCCTACCACTGCTCGGAGGAGCCGGGGCGGGCGGCGGCGTGCGTGTGCTTGAGCTTGGTAAGGTCCCTCCTCCGCCTCCTCGCCTGCGCCGCCCTGTCCCTGTCGCTCTGCGCTCCCCCGCCGCCGGAGCCGGAGCCGGAGCCGGCCCCCGCGAAGATGCCGACTGGCGCGCTCCGCTTGTCGACCTCGAGGCCGAGCGTGAGCGAGCACGGGTCGTCGTCCGTGTCCTCCTCGCCCGTTGCGGCGCGCGGGTCCTGGAACGCCGGCGGCTGCTGCGCGTGCGCGGACGGCGGCGACCCGCGCGGGTCCGCTACGGTCGGGTAGTACAACGCGCAGGGCTGCAGGCAGAGCGGCGGCGGGCTGCCGTGCTGCTCGCTCCCGGCGGCAGCGCTCGGCGGCCAGGAGCCCCAGACGTAGGGCACCGGCACCGGTGCCGGCGGTGCCGCTGAGTACAGGAACCCCGGACGCGGCGGCGCCGGCACCAAGGATTCTGCCGCCTGCTGCTGCGCCGGCATCGCCGGCGCCTTCCTGGACGTCTTCGCCACCTGCGCGCGGAGAATTGAATGAGCACACGTCCGTGTTAGCTTGTGTTGACGGCGCCAAGACCAGTCGGAGAAGGCGATGAAATCCACCGACGTGTCCTCACGCACGCCTCTGCACAAGAACATGCAATTCGAACACGACTAGCAGCAGCCAGCAGGAGCCAGGTGTACGGCATGAGTAGAGCACTGGTAGTGGTGGGCGGGGCAGAAACAGGAAAGGCGAAAAGTGCAGTGCAAGTCATGCGCACATGTGTCCTCGTTTGAGGGGAACAAGTAGAGAGGTTGTCTGCCTAACAATGGCAACATCGTTACTATAATCGTAGTAAACCAGGTGAGTGATGCTACGTCATCTGCCGAGTCAAGTACAGGATTACGTAGAGATTTTATTCAAGTATAGATCGAGCATGAAAGGTAGGAAAGCGATGTGCCTCTTCTTTGAGCTGCTTGTTCGCCTCCTTGAGCGACAGGTACTCCTCCATGACCACGTCCTTCTCCTGCACCGTGGCCGTCGGCTCATCAGTACAACTCGATCGAAAGAGTGGCGTACGTGAAGACGACATTACACCAGACGCCGGAAGCTGACGGCGGCGAGCGA
The DNA here is from genome assembly GCA_029449295.1 of Zea luxurians. Taxonomy (NCBI): domain Eukaryota; kingdom Viridiplantae; phylum Streptophyta; class Magnoliopsida; order Poales; family Poaceae; genus Zea; species Zea luxurians. The sequence continues at coordinate 77,785,338 of JAOPSE010000004.1, read as the reverse complement.
GGTGCGGTGGTACCTACCTTCTTCATGCTCTCGTTCTGCGACGACAGGTCGGCGACCTTCCTGGCGAGCTCGTCCCGGATGGCCTGGCGGCGGAGGATGGTCTGGCGGGCGGACTCGCGGTTGGCCAGCACGCGCCGCAGCCGCTTCGCCTCCTTCTCGGCCTGTCACGCACGGTGGTGAAGAGGCGGCCGGTTACGGAGTCGCGCGCGATTGAGCCGGCCGTAGGTACTTACATACCTCGGTGACCGCGTGCCGGGGCCGGGGTCCGTAGCCAGTCCCAGTCGTCGCCGGCGCCGGCACGGCGGGCTGCTGGTGGGGCGGCGGCGGCGGCGGGTGCCCGCCAAAGCTGGAGCTGCTGGAGCACGGGGAGGCCTGGATGCTCACCTCCCCTAGCTCCAGGCTCAGCCGCGTGCTCGCCTCGTCCTCCTGCTCCTGGTCGCCGGTCGTCGAGAGTTAATCGTGCGTTAGTTACTCCTGAATCCTAATAGATAGAGCAAGCAAAGCGCGGCGGCGGCTGTAACCATTCACCTGGTGAGCAGGAGGAGCGGGAGCAGCGCGCCGCACCGGCGGCGGCTGCCCGCCGCCCGGTCCGACGACCCCGGCCATGTCGGCAAGCGCCATGGCGGCGCCGAGCTCGACGTCGACGGTGACGCCCCGGCGGCATTGCCGCTGGCCGTCGCTATCGTCGGACATGGCGATCGAGGGACCTGCTAGCTAGATGCCGGAGCTTCGCATGGATGGGAGAAACAAATAGAGAGGTACGTGCGGGAGGCGAGGCGAGAAGAGGGTTGAACGGCGGAGGAGCAGTGCCAAGTGCCCCAAGGGAAAGCCAGAATTTAAATATCTCCCGCGCCGCCTCGCGGGCAGGCGGCCCGGCCACCCCGGCACCCCCGTCGCGCCCTGTGGAGCCCGCCTCGCCCGTGCGCGGCCGCCACGTGTCGGAGAGGCTCGCGCCGCACGGGCTCACCTCCACGCAGCAGGCGCTCGGGGGACACGCGGAGGCCGGGCGCCCCCGCGACCGGCATGCAGACTGCGGAGAGCGGGCGGGCGGGCGGTTCGTGGGCCGAGCCGGGCGGAACGGGGGCCCCGCGTGTCAGCCCGGAGCGCAGCGCCTTTGTTGGCTTGGCTCTGGCTCAGGCTCAGGCTCAGGCTCAGAGCTGGACGCGGTTCACGGTCCCACTCGCGAGTCGCGACGTGCCGCGCCCCTGCGCCGGACGGGTGGCCGCCGCCACGCCGGAAGTGTCTGGAACACCATGCACTCGCTTCGGCCGTTCGGCGCGCGCAAGGCGCAAGTGCAACTCAATCCGGCTCGGCGATACTGCTTGCTGGGCATGCGGCACGGCAGGCAGTATTTCTGTCGGATTAGGCCTCACCTGGTGCTGATGGCTGGTGCCTGATTGGTCTGACGGGGGAGGGAGAAGCGTGCGCTGACCGCTGATTGCTGAGCTTGTCCGCGTGCTCGACCAACCAGCCCAGTACAGTATCCATCTCGCGTAGCTCAGGCGGCAGTAGCGGGAATCCCGAGACGGCAACCGACCCAAACTGCCTCGCGTCCCTCTACATGAACAGGAGCTGAATCTAGGATCTTTTTCTTCTCTGACGCTCGGGTGCTCGACCAACCGCCGAGAGGAGTGGTGGCCTGACGCCTATGTACCACATATTATCATACTGTATATTTGCCGCACTTGTCTAAGGACCCTAGATCTCACCACTGGATCCACTGAATCTCCCCGCAACCCCACTCCAAAGTAAAAGATTAGGGCTAGTTTAGGAATCCTGTTTTTTAAGGGATTTTCATTTTTCTAAGAAAAATTAGTTCATTTCTCTTAGAAAAATAAAAATTCTTTAACAAAAATAGGGTTATCAAACTATCCCTTACTAGATAGCTTTTGGAAAACCCACGGTGATTTTGATAATATCTATGGTAGATCGTGTAAAATAGTGAATTTATACTGTAGATTATAATATTGATAAATTGAAATTTAAAATAGAAGATGGCTACAAGATAGCGGCTAGAGACAGTCTAACCCTGATTTATAGTGGTGTTTGATTACCTATAGATTTTAAGAAGTTGGATACTGCACACAATCCAATGCATATCCCATTATTAATTTATGTTAGGATTGTAAGATTTTAGCACATAATCCAATACAAAAATCAGGACTTGAGAATGAGGCACAGACCAAGGTTACGTTTGGTAGCCGACAAATTTTCAGAATCAGTCGTGTGCTGGTTACCCAGAAAACCCAAAGTAAAGTTGATAATTGAGATTCTGTGAAGCAGCACAGGATCCAATACATAAAACACGAAGCGTTTGGATCAACGACAGACCAATTTTGGCTGTGTTCGCTGCGGCTTAAAGCCGTACTGTTACGGCTGTTTGTACTGCTGCAGCTGCAATCAGTAGAGACAAAATACTGTAGAAGCCGCAGCCGCAGCCGGATTAAAGCCGCAGCAAGCCGCAGCGAACACAGCCTTTATCCGATCATATGAACTCCTACCTAACCAAACGCTGCCCAAATACACAGTAGATTTCGGAAGCTAGGTTTTAAAAGCTGAATTGGTGCAAGCTAGATTGTAGGAGCTAAAGTAAAAGCATTGTTTGTATCGATAGATTTTAAAAGCTTAGATAGACTAGCTGTTGAGATCTGAAACGTGGGCTTAAACACTTGGGAGCAGGTGAAACATATAACACATAAAACTGATGGCTTAGAGCTCAAATGTCTTGTCAAACGTGTCACATACGTGAACGGGGCGAGGATATTTAAAGAGTAACCAAGGCCTTAGAAACTAAAATACGCTCATGCCCTTAGGTACCTACTACATTTCTCGAATATATTGTACAACAGGGTAATTACAGGACAGTTTAGCTCCACTTGTTACACCACATAATACACCATCGATGGAGGCTGGCAGGTGGGCCAGCACATCCCACTTTGTAACGGGGGCCGACGCACCACGGGTCGAGTCATGCGCCCCTCTTCGCCCTTGTAGTCTTCGCACGGGTTCCTGACGAAGGGCTACGATGGCTAGGGATCAGGGTCGATTGTGTTTGTGTCCCGTTCGCTGCTCGCTCGGGGTCGATAAGCCTTCGCTATTGATCAGCCCCCAACTGCCTTTGTCAATCATGTAGCTTCCTGGTGAGGGGCCACTCCAAGACCTGCACGTGATCAAGTAGCTTCCTGGTTGCTTAAGAGTGATCGAGGTCTAGGTCGACCCTTGTCCCAATAGTAGCCCCCCGAGGGAGTACTTTAACTTGATGAGTCGGTCCCAAAATCCTTCTAAAAGAGGGAATGAACGCTACCATTGATCACAAGTTGCGCTACACTTTTGGGGACAGTGGAGGAATGACCGTTGGGAGGTGATGATGTGACTAGTGTGACGTTTTATTGTGTGCTTTTTCAGGTTTCGACGCAGGTTACTAATATAAAACGACGACAACATCTGCTTTAGTGTTTTCTTTTTACGCTCTTTTTGCTACCATCACTCGTTGTTGTTGTTTCTGCCCTACTCTTCCACAAATTTTCTTGCTCGTTGTGGACCATCGTTGGTCGACTATGCCACTACCGTCACTGGCTCACGTGAAGTAGACTACTCATCGTTGTCATCGGTACGTCATGTTGCCTTCTTCATTATCGTCTTCTAGCAGGGCCATGTTGAGGGAATCGTCGTCGACGGAGAAAACAGATAGCGTGCCGCCGTCACCGTTGGGGGGGGGGGATCCGGTGTCCGCCACATGGTAAGCTACAAACCTATGGAATTTGGCTAGTCGAAGATTTGCTCGGGCCACATGTAGGAGTTCAAACAACTTGCGTATTTTGGATCTAGGACAGGGCGTGTTCCGAGGTCAAAGGCCACACTGGCTCTAAAGGGGGAGGTGGTGGTGTTCGAGGCATTTTCTCTGCTAGCCTTTGTGTGTCGTGCCATCAATTCATTATCAAAGTCTTAGATGACTTTAAAGGTGCAACTGCATTAGCTTACCCCAAATGCTATAGTGGCCCTGGCAAAGTTTGTGTGGGCAATGGTGACGTATGGAGGCTAGGCTTTGATTGAGGTCTTCGTGAAACACTACCGTTTGCACTAGAAAAATAGTAACACTAGAGATAAGGTGGCATAGTTTGGCAGCTGTACATCCACGCCAAAGACTGGGAAGACTTCGGGTGAAGTGGTCTGTTGGGGGTATGCTTCGTCGCCGAAGATCCTGTAAGAAGAAACACCTTCGGCAGATCCTCTCAAGAAGCAATGCCGAAGCTATCATCCATAAAGCTTCGGCATAATGACATGTCCCAAGACGAAGGAGTGAACCGACTTAAAGATGAAATGACTAATCGACCCGTGATAGCTTGTATTATGATTGTAAGCATTTGTAAAGGGCATGAATGTAATTTCCCACAGGCTGCGCCCTGTGCCTATAAATAGATGAACAGTACCCCCGTACTGTTCACGCTGACTTGGCTTTTGCTTTTGCATCACGGTCGTACCTTTGCTGTCTATCAAGTCGAAGGTATCAAATGTAATTCAATATTGTTTTTATTTTCTCATGATAACATAATGGAGATGAATTTATAATGCTATATGATTGTTCATGTTAACTTTTGTATTTTACACGCTTCCTCTATTATCATCTTACCTTCGATATTCGAAGGTATGTCTTTCATAACCTTCGTCTGAAGATCATTATATCCTAAGGGAAATAATGCTTCGAAGGACGAAGGGCGTTAATATTTAACATTTTATGTTGCCTTGTTCTTGATTCATAGCATTTGAGAACAAGTCACCAACATGGTCGAGATTATTTCGTGCACCAAGAATAGGTGGTGCAATTGCATCGATTTCTGGTTCTATGTTAAGAAGGATGAAGGTGAGGAAGCGTCAAAGGTGCCTTCGAGCGAGATGAGTTCGCATGGATTCATGGCTTTCCCTCGCTTCAAGGTTAAGGAAGGCGATGCTAGCGAGACTGCTCTAAAGCGGGTATCAATGTTGATTAGTGGCCGAGATTTGGTGGATGAGTTTGTCGCTTGCGGTATATGGTCGTTGAGTCATGGGTGGACTGTTGGAGAGGTTAAGTGGAATACCATGTCGTTTATGGAGGATGTGATAGATGTTAGCCTACCCTTCATGATCGAGCTGCGTAAACGAGATGCTGGTGCTTTTGTCAGCGAGGTTGAGGTCGAGGCCTACAAGATAGTTGGGAAATATTTAGCAAAGTGGAGATGCTGGTGAGTTGGGATATTTAGAACTCCAACATTTGATTGAATCAAGTGTTTGAATTGAACTAGTTGTTGTATGTGCCGTATCCTGAGGAGGTTTTGGAAGAGGTAGAAGAAATTGCAAAGATCTATAAGAAGGCAAAAAAGCATTGTGTGAAGGGTGGAGAGACAGATGAAGGGACGTTTAAGTGTAAGGGGCCTCCTCGTGGGGCAAAAATGAAGAAAAGGGTCTGAATTGAGTCTTCTTGTCCAATAGTTGTTTCGATTGTCGAGAGGTCCTACTTGGCTGTGTCGACCTCCATGTTTTCTAAGGACCTGGTTGATACCTACGTGGTGCCTGGGGAGTTTCTGCCTTCGACGGTACTAAAGAAAGTGATGACGCTTGCGAAGCAGGTTTCTAGGGTTGAGTGATATATATATTGTCAGAGAGGAAATCTCCGGCCGGGTGGCGGAATGCACCCGCCCTAAATCCTAAGATGAGGAGGGGGCCTAAGCGTTTTGCCTGTTACGTGGATTGGTGGATGAACACGAGTGAACACGAGGATTTAGAGTGGTTCAGGCCTCCGGAGCGTAATACCCTACTCCACTGTGTGTTGTATTGCTGATGCTCGAGAGCTTGGAGAACTTCCCGAGGGTCTAAGTGAGTCCGAGTGACTTTGAGAGCTTGCCTTGTAACGTTGTGTGCCTTCCCTTTTATAGCTCAAGGGAGGCACATACAAGGATGCTGAGCCCCGACATGTGGGCCTAGGAATAGAATGGAAGGAATACATGGAGTAACTAATGCAAGTAACGCTTGTGCGATCTTCTGGCGCCTAGATGTCCGCAGCCCGCGCAGTGTTGACATGCAACAGTAGCTTCCTTGGTACGTACGAACAATGATGGGCATAGTGCACGCGGCAGTATGGGCGTGCTGCCTGCCAGCGAAGTGGACAGGGCACGCCGCCTGCGGAGCGGACAGGTCGCCGCCTGCCAGCGGAATGGACATGTCTCATTAAATGTTGAGGCGGCACATCGCCTGTCAGTGGGATGGACAGGTGGCGCACTTTATCCGCAATAAATGCAGGGGCCACACAACCCGGAGGCCTTACGTCAGGCTCCGCCCGCTGGCTTATGTCACGTGCAGTAGGCCACGTGGCAGCATTGGGTCTTCGCCTGGGCGGGGAGCAGAAGTGTATGCGGACAGGTCCACACCAGACTGGGTCTAGACACGTGTCGGTATCGGACCCCCGCCTGGGTCCTGTTCAAGGCCCGTGCATGTTCCGTCCTGGGACCTTGGGACCCCACTATGGGTGGCCCGGACCCCATACAGGAGGGGTCCGGATCCCATTCCAGGGGGTCTGACTTGCACATGCGGAGGTCTGGGACCAACCTTTGGGTCCGGACTGTATATCCGGGGGTCCGGCGCTCTCCCGTGGGGGTCCGGACCACTGTTGGTGTCATGGAGTATATCACCTTCTCTGGACACATGGCGGCTTCGGACCTACCCATGTGGTGGAGTCGGGTGCTGTCGTGGACCCAGAATAGCCGCCCGAGATTGGAGCGAGCCGTGGCTTGGTCCCACACACAGCACTTCTACCACGCGACTAAGAGATAGCCGCGTGGGTTCTTCGTCTTTGTACAGTAGCAGGGGGTACCCTAGTTTTAGGGTACCGACATATATATATATACTATCCTATATGAGCCTAACAAGGGCGTCCACACAGCTTCACCGCGCCCCCGCTCTCCACCATCAGCGCCCTCGGTCTCTCGTAGCCCCGTCACCTTCCTCCCCACCCCACCCCGGAAACTCTGTCCCAGCCGCACATCCTGCCATGCTGGCGCGCACCCCAGGCCCCTCCTACGCCCCTCCCCCGAAACCCTCGGCCCCTCAATCCCCGACGGCATGGTTTTGCGGCCGTCACGCCCCCGCAATCCCTAGCGGCGGTTGATGCTCCCTCCTGTCTTATGCTGTTGTCTGGTGGTGGTTGAGCTTGATTTGTTGTCACCGGTGCCCATGGCGACGAGCTTGACAACCAGACTGCTAGCACACTTCGCGTTGTGCGTCCAACATGGATCCAGGATCTGGCAACCTCTTCACCCCCTGCTTGTGCCCTACCACACTCCATAGATTCGTTGTGGGCCCATGCCTGCCGCCCTCCCCTCTTCGGCAGCTCGGCTCCAATCCACGACGGTCGGTGGTGGCTCCACCTCCAGCTTCCACCGCCAGTTCGCCATAGTGCTGCGCCGGCCTCCCCTCCCTGGTCTAAAGCCGCCACCGCGTCGCTAGAACACTAAAGCTCTAGATGAGATCTCATTTCTCTTTCAGATTTCAAAAAATTGAAGTGCTAGAGTGATGAGTTCCTGCTCCTCAGCATCAACCTCGAGGACCTAGGCTGGGAGCGTGACGTTGGGGAGGAGCGTGACTTCCTGCTTGCCATCACAGTCACGATACATGGCGAGCTAGCTAGGTTGGGCACGCCTAGGAGTAGGCTGAGGAATGGGCGCCGATGCAGGCTACGGTTCACCGCCAACAAGGCTAAGTAGCTGTCGATGTTGGCGGGCCACGCTTGCCTCCACGGGAGGAAGCACTACTCTAGCTCGTTGTTCGTGCCGGAGGCTCATGACGAGTCGTCCACCACCACCACCACCACCACCACCTCGTCATCCTTGGAAGAGGTGGAGCACGCGGAGCCCTGCTCCGCGGCCTTAGGTTCGTCCTTCTCGCTTTCTCGGTTCAACTGAGTTGCTGCACGTCACTGCGTGCTAGACTAGCATTTGCTCTCAGTTCCAGAGCGCAGGCATGTCGTAGCCTTCATCCCTTTGCGTGAGATGAGAAGGTGGCCTTCCTCTTCCTCTTTATCTCTGACATTGTTGACATGTCATGCTGTGCAAATATTGAAGCTGGAAATTACTGAACAATTTTCCTGTGGTAGAGATTTTAGACCTTATGCCTAATTGCGTGCAATAGAAATCGAGCTGCAAGCATCACAAGTTTGTATTTTCATTGTTGTTCAACTGATCCCCGATTAATTCCATACCATTGAGAACAAAGGCGCATGCGTGTCTGCAAGCTTATTTAATCATCCTTTTTTCGTGTTTGCGGTTGTGCCTTATATGGTGAATTGAGCAGCAACATATCAAGGGAAATTCTGGTTTCTCTGATTGAACAAATGAAATGATGAGCCCTATTTCTTCGATATACTCAGAGATGCTTAATCAGGTAATTTGTGTTTGATGCATACTATATTTCAGTGCCTATGATGAATGATTTTGCAGTGCACAGCTACTACGCTCTACTGTCGTCTGAGATGGTACATGGTATATTATATTCTGCTTGCCGCTAAACTAAGAATTACATTGGTGCATGTCAATGGTGGATAACTTCAGTTCTTTGGAAACCCAAAAAAAATCCACCTTCAGTTCTTGTTCTTGTTTATCACCAAGTGATAATGCTTGCCTGTTTGTGGGGTCGCTATCACTATCTTGCAACTGTTGCCTGTTACTTCGGCCGGTGTGAATTACTATTGCTTTCTTGGGGTTATTATGTTCGGTTGGCAAAGACAACGCCATGATACGTGATGTAGAGTTGTAGACGCGTTTTCGTATTGCCTCTATGATGCATGAACTTTTTTGTCAGTCTTTCAGTTATCTGCACCGCCACTGGTGTCCTCATTGCAGCACTTGGATATTTATCCTTTGACCTATATGGATACTACATGGCTTTAACATCAGTATTTTTGGTGGGGGCAATCCTGTTTTGAGATTACCAGCAAACACAAGCAACTATTATTATTTCTGTCTTTCTTGCTCACTGTGAAATGTTTACAGAACTTTGGTGTGATTGCGAGATAGCCAGATAGTGGTCTTTGTAAGTATTCTTTACTACAACCTACTTTGGTTCACAATTATCTATTGAGCATATTGTGGTTACAGTTACCTTTTAGGTTTCTTGTGTCCTTTGATTTGGTACTTTGCCCCATATATGCAACAAGGATCCGCGAGAACGCCCTTGTCTAGCTGCATTAGTTGTTGCGGTTAATCCTAAACCTTGTACATGTTACTTCCCATTATGAAGAAAATAGATGTCTAATGTGTTTCCCTCTGCAAGTATAATTGTTCATGTCCACAAAACATCATATGTCCTATAGTTCATATAGTGACATGATTTAACTTGTGTTGGTTTGTAGTTTTACGCCGCGAGTGTGTTGGCGTTTTTTAATCAATTGAACTCTTCAATAATGACCTTTAACCTACATGCCATTGAAACTTTTTATGGGGGTGGGGTGGGGACACCTTGAGACTTGTAGTGGTTGCATATGTTCAAGTATGGAATTGTGGTGTGGCTTCGTTAATTATTGGCTTGTGGTTGTTCTTCTATTCTTTTTGGCAGAACCACGGAGAAACAGGCTACCCCTTAGGTTCTTAATAGTAGTAGAGATATGTGCTGGCGTGGCAGGAGGTGGGCCAGGCAATAGCGGGTGGCGACCATTCGAGCCATGACTCCTGGTCGGCACTGGTAGGTTCATAGCAGTTTTGAGCTTCTAGGGGCACAACCATGGGTTACACGGCGTTGCTGACCGACGCATGCTCCCACACGCAACTCCCCCTCCTCCAGTCAGAGCGACGCGTCCTCCTGCAGTTTTGAGCTTCTAGGGGCACAACCATGGGTTACTTTCTTTGCTTTCTGTTTTTATTCATATATATGCAAACTAGAGTAATCTTTGATGCACACCTCTTTTGCCTCAGATTTTAAAATCCCTATTTTTTAATCATTTTGCCAGGAAAACTCTAGATTTAAAACGCTCCAATTCTTGAGAGTTTGCTATGTGGTTAACATAGATACTTGCATATATTTTATAGCTTGAAAGAATTGTGCTCTAGATGTACATTATGTTGCTCGCGAATGAAGTATACAAAAAAGATGATTGTTGCCACATATTGCTTTCACTCATCATCGAGACCTGGTATTTACAGTAAATTGACGTCGAAAACGACATGGCTGTTTGGGGGTACTCTTGGCCTTTCATTCATCATCCGATTCAAGTTGCAAGCTCTCTTGTGCCCATATTCTGAAATGCACATGTATATTATTTAATGCTGCTAAGATCATAGTGAAGTGGTTTCATGCCTCTTCTTCATAACCGTTACCTGATTTTTCTGATTTCTAGCAAATCTATGTATGATTGCTGACTCCACCTCACGATGGGCTGAGGCATTGCGTGAGATTTCAGGGAGTTTGGTACGCTACTCATCTTCTGCCCTCAAATTCGTGTCTTTTAAAATAAGTAAATAATAGATAGCACATTATTGATAGTGTTTTTAAATGTCCTAGCTTATTTCAATGATGCTCAGCGCCAGGCTACCAATGGTGCTGGTAGGATTGATGGGATGTAGGTTATGAGGATTATCAATGAGCCCACTGCTGCAGCTTTGTCATATGGAATGAACAGCAAGGAGGGCCTTGTCCGCGAAGTGCGCCCGTGCTGGAGAGCAAGGAGTGCGAGGCCTCATGACGCGAAGCCAAGTCCGGTCTGCTCGTGCATGTCACCCATCGCCGATAAGTCCTCACTGATCCTCTCCCACCAGTCCACCACATCACTACTGCATGCATCTCCTACTCACTGCTCCTCCCTCGCAACCTTGTCGGCAAAGTGCGTGCGCACCGGAGAGCAAGGCCTCACGACGCGCCGCCAGGTAAGGGCTGCTCATGCGTGTCACCCATTACCGGTAAGTCCTCACTGCTCCTCCCTTCCCAAGTCTGTGCTACGTGTGTGCATTAGTTGTAGGGAACACATGATGTTAAGTATGTACCGATTTTCTGATGCAACCTCGATAGATTAGGAAGTTTTGGCTATCTTCTAAGAGGTAATGATAGGTATTAACTGCATACAAAAGGTACATAGAATTAGTGATAGGCTGGACTACTTCCTATCTGATGTCTCATGTAAGCTGGGACCTGGGAGCATGAAAATGTTGGTGCATGATACCAGCAATGTCTTTTTTTGCTTATGTCGTCTTGTTTGAACCAAAACAAAATACATTAGGTAACATGATCCTATGATGTCGGATCATGCTCAAGAGAATGGTGTCATCGCTGAAATTTTGCATTAATTTATCCTGTTCAGCTTCTTGTGCCTGGATACAAGAGATGGTTAACTGAAATTAGATATTTTATCATGTTCAACTCCTAATGCCTGGATACAAGGTGGTTAACTGAAACAAGATGGTATGTGTTTGTAGGGGACGCAAACAAGGTTACTGTCATGTACATACATATTGTTTAACGAGCATGACCCGAACCTCTTTGCTGAATGTGATTTTGTGGTAAGAACTTTTAGTTCATGTAGTTTCAAACCATGGTTTGTGAAGATGGAATTCAACACAAAAATAGAGAGGCTCGTCTCCCACGATTATTTGTAAATTCCATTTGGTAAGATTTAAGAACCATGAAATAATTGTGTCACATAGATTAGTCATTTTTTTGCTGAGACTATATGCTCGTGATGTGAAATAACTATGGTGATGTCTATTTTGTACTTGCATTTGTTTTAGTCACATGCAATTCAAAGTAATTGACCTTTTGTACTTGCATTTGTTTCATAGAAGCAATCTACTGTTCCTCGCAAGACAGAAGTTTATTTTGTATTGTAAAGTTAACCTTCATTTATTTTTTCCAAATGGTGAAATTCTGGAATCAATAGTATGTGTTTGTTTGATTTGGAGTCCTCTGGATTATTTTTAGGTGTACTGTGTGTCTGGGGTTTGCGTTTTTTTGTTTAGTAGCATAGATGTAATTTTGTTATTTGGTGGGTCTCATCCTCCCTTTACAGGAAGGCTTGTACTTCAGACATTCTTTTCTTTCTTATAAATACAAATATTTATGGTCTATTGTGAAAGGGGAATAGGGTCAAACCTTTTCCTAAATGATTTTGGTGGTTGAATTGCCCAACACAAATTATTGGACTAACTAGTTTGCTCTAGATTATGAGTTCTACAGGTGCCAAAGGTTCAACACAAACCAATAAAAAGTCCAAGAAAGGGTTCAAATAAAAGAGCAAAAGACAACCAAAAGCTGCCCTGGGTGGATCAACTCTGAACTGCTCAGCTTCGGGAATTTGGGGAGCCACTCCGCTATAATTCACCGGACTGTCCGGTGTGCCAGCGGAGCAACGGCTATCTGCGCTAACGGTCGTCTGCAAAAGTAAACAGTGAACGTGAACAGTGCAACTGCGCGCGCAGAAGTCAGAGCAGGCGCCAGAAGGCGCACCGGACAGTGAATAGTGACTGTCCGGTGCACCACCGGACTGTCCGGTGGCCCTACATGTCAGAGCTCCAACGGTCTAACCCTAACGGTTGGGTGACGTGGCTGGCGCACCGGACAGTGTCCGATGCGCCATACGACAACAGCCATCCCCAACGGCCACTTTGGTGGTTGGGGCTATAAATACCCCCAACCACCACTCATTTAAGACATCCAAGTTTTCAGCCAACACATTCAATACAAGAGCTATAGCATTCAATACAAGACACAATTAGAGTGAATCAAAATCTCTCCAAGTCCCAATTCCACTCAAAGCAATAGTGACTAGAAGAGAGAGTTTTGCCGTGTTCATTTGAGCTCTTGCACTAGGATCGCTTTTCTTCTTCCCCATTCTTGTTCCCGCAACATTTGTAATCAAGACAAGAGACACCAATTGTGTGGTGGTCCTTGGGGGGACTTAGTGTCCCATTTGATTGAGGAGCGTACTATCAAATTGCATTCCATTCTCAACTATCTCCCAAATACTAGGATGGAGAGAGAAAAGGTGACTACGCATTTTGTGACTCCAAAAAGCGTAGTCCTCTCCATCAAAATGTGGAGGTTTACCAAGAGGAACAGAAAGCAAATGGGCATTGGAATTATACAGAATACGAGAATAATCAAATGAAAAATTTAAGTTAACCGGTTTCTTTTTCTCGTCGTAGTCGTCGTCTCTTGGGGAAGAAGAAGACTCGTCGCTGTTGTAGTAGACGATCTTCTTAATGCGCCTCTTCTTCTTCCCGTCCTTCTTCTTATGACTCGAGCCAGAGTCAATGGGCTTGTTGTCCTTTGGCTCGTAGAAGATGGACTCCTCTATCATTGACCACCATCCCCTTTCCCTTATGATCCATCTCTTCGGGCGATTAGTCCCTTTCGTGAAGAGAACGACTCTGATACCAGTTGAGAGCACCTAGAGGGGGGGTGAATAGGTGATCCTGTAAAATTCAACAACTAATAGCCACAAAACTTGGTTAAGTGTTAGAATGATAAAACCAAGTGGCTAAGGAGCGAGCTCTAGCGAATCACAATAATCACATAGAAAAGCAATCACAAGAGACACGCGAGTTATCCCGTGGTTCGGCCAAGTAATACTTGCCTACTTCCACGTTGTGGCGTCCCAATGGACGAGGGTTGCACTCAACCCCTTTCAAGTGATCCAATGATCAACTTGAATACCACGGTGTTCTTCTTCCTTATACTTTCTCCCGTTTGCGAGGAATCTCTACAACTTGGAGCCTCTCGCCCTTACAATTGGTGATCACAAAGAAGCACAAAACTAAGGGAGGGGAGAGCAACGCACACAAGACTCAAAATGAGAGCACAATCACGCACACAAGTCACAACTTGAGCTCTAAGTTCAACACATGGAGTTCTCAACTCAAGAGGAGCTCAAATTGCTAGCACAGAGAATCAAATGCGTGGAAGTGGAGTCTGGATGCTTAGGAATGATCAAAGAATGCTTGGGTCACTCCTCCATGCGCCTAGGGGTCCCTTTTATAGCCCCAAGGCAGCTAGGAGCCGTTGGAGGCAATCTTGGAAGGCTAATCTTGCCTTCTGTCGGGTGGCGCACCGGACAGTCCGGTGCGCCACAAGACAGTCACTATAGCTGTCCGGTGTGCGATCTCCTTCCTTTTATGGCGCATCCGACCGTTGCAGATTCGCGGCAGTTGGCACACCGGACAGTCCGGTGCCCCCTGCCGACCGTTGGCGCGCCCACGCGTCGCACGCAGATTGCGTGGCCGACCGTTGGCGCAGTCGACCGTTGGCTCACCGGACAGTCCGGTGCCCCACCAGATAGTCCGGTGAATTTTAGCTATACGCTGTTGAACTCTTCCCGAGAGCGACGACTTCACCGCAGACGACTCACCGGACAGTCTGGTGCACCACCAGACAGTCCGGTGAATTAGCCTTACGCCGCCGTCAAGTCCCGAGAGTGGCCTGTTCACCGGAGGCTGGTCTGGCGCACCGGACACTGTCCGGTGCACCTAGACCGAGCAGGTCAATTCCAATTGCTTTTCTCCTGTTTCTAGCACTTAGACACAATACATTAGTACCCAAATCAATATACTAAGTCTAGAAACGTACCTTGTTGCATGATTTTCACTTCTTCAATCTTTGGCACAAATTAAGACTTAGAAGATATGTGTTGGACACTTAATCACCAAAACACTTTAGAAATGGCCCAAGGGCACATTTCCCTTTCAATCTCCCCCTTTTTGGTGATTTATGCCAACACATCAAAAAGCAACTAAAAGAAGTACAACATCAATGAAATTGAGAACAAGAATTGTTTTTGATTCAAATTTGGCATATTTGGATCATTCTTTGCCACCACTTGGTTTGTTTTTGCAAATCAAATTCAGTTTCCTATCTCTTAGTCAAACATACTTGTTTAGGCATAAAGAAAGGTATTCCAAGAGAAATTGATCAAAGATCCAAAAACTCCCCCTTTTTCCCATAATCATGAATTCTCCCCACAAGAGGCCAAATTTTGACAATAAGAGTATTTTTACAAATCAAAAGGTTCTAACTCTACTCTTTACGAAATTTCACAAGTGGTAGCTGATCCATTTGCTTTGGCCTTAATTTCTCCCCCTTTGGCATTAAGCACCAAAACGGAATCATTCTTGGCCCTTTAACCCCATTGCCTCACCAAAATTGTCAATTACGAGCAAAAAGGCAATAAGAGCATAGATATGAACTTGGAGTGAATACCAAAGTGCAGTGGAAGTCTTTGCTTGGTCCAAGTTCACCTTTCCCTTTCAATTCACTTTTGAGACTAAAACAAGTAAACTCAAACACAAGGTTAGTCTCAAAGGGTCAAGTTGTAGCATGCCTCCCCCTGAATAAGTGCATCACTTGCAAATGGACTTGTGAGGTCCGGGGATCATGTGTACAACTTGAGCACCACAAATGAATACAAATAGATTGAAATGCATAATTTACATGATCAAAGGCATAAAACACATGTATGCTATAGATCAATCCAAGTTACGCGAATCTAAGACATTTAGCTCACTACGCAACCTGCAAAACCTTTTCTCATCTAAAGGCTTGGTGAAGATATCGGCTAGCTGGTTTTCGGTGTTAATATGGTACACCTTGATATCCCGCTTTTGCTGGTGGTCTCTCAGGAAGTGATGCCGGATGTCTATGTGCTTAGTGCGGCTGTGTTCAACAGGATTATCCGCCATGCGGATTGCACTCTCATTGTCACATAGGAGTGGGACTTTGCTCAGATTGTAGCCAAAGTCTCGGAGGGTTTGCCTCATCCAAAGTAGTTGCGTGCAACACTGACCTGCAGCAACATACTCGGCCTCAGCGGTGGATAGGGCAACGGAAGTTTGTTTCTTTGAACTCCAAGACACCAGGGACCTTCCTAGGAATTGGCACGTCCCTGATGTACTCTTCCTATCAACCTTGCACCCGACATAATCGGAGTCTGAATATCCAATCAAGTCAAAGGTAGACCCCTTTGGATACCAGATCCCAAAGCAAGGCGTAGCAACTAAATATCTAAGAATCCGCTTAACGGCCACAAGGTGACATTCCCTTGGGTCGGATTGATATCTAGCACACATGCATACGCTAAGCATAATATCCGGTCTACTAGCACATACAAAAAGCAAGGAACCTATCATAGACCGGTATGCCTTTTGATCAACGGACTTACCTCCTTTGTTGAGGCCGACATGTCCATCGGTTCCCATTGGTGTCTTTGAGGGTAAGGCGTCCTTCATCCCGAACCGCTTGAGCAAGTCTTGCGTGTACTTTGTTTGGGAGAAGAAGGTGCCATCCTTGAGTTGCTTCACTTGGAACCCAAGGAAGTAGTTCAACTCGCCCATCATCGACATCTCAAATTTCTGCGTCATCACCCTGCTAAACTCCTCACAAGACTTTTGGTTAGTAGAACCAAATATTATGTCATCGACATAAATTTGGCACACAAATAAGTCACCATCACAAGTCTTAGTGAAAAGAGTTGGATCGGCTTTCCCAACCTTGAAAGCATTAGCAATTAGAAAATCTCTAAGGCATTCATACCATGCTCTTGGGGCTTGCTTAAGTCCATAGAGCGCCTTAGAGAGCTTACACAGATGGTCGGGGTACCGTTCATCCTCGAAGCCAGGGGGTTGCTCCACGTACACCTCCTCCTTGATTGGCCCGTTGAGGAAAGCGCTCTTCACATCCATTTGGAACAACCTGAAAGAGTGCTGAGCGGCATAGGCTAATAGAATGCGAATAGACTCTAGCCTAGCCACAGGAGCAAAAGTCTCCTCGAAATCCAAACCTGCGACTTGGGCATAACCTTTTGCCACAAGTCGAGCCTTGTTTCGTGTCACCACCCCATGCTCGTCTTGCTTGTTGCGGAACACCCACTTGGTTCCCACAACGTTTTGCTTGGGACGTGGCACCAGGGTCCAAACTTCATTTCGCTTGAAGTTGTTGAGCTCTTCCTGCATGGCCAACACCCAGTCCGGATCTTGCAAGGCCTCTTCTACCCTGAAAGGCTCAATAGAAGAGACAAACGAGTAATGCTCACAAAAATTAGCTAGACGTGAGCGAGTTGTTACTCCCTTGCTATTATCACCCAAAATCTGGTTGACGGGATGATTCCTTTGAATCGTCGCTCAGACTTGAGTTGGAGGGGCCTGTGGTGCTTCTTCCTCCACAACTTGGTCTTCTTGTGCTCCCCCTTGATCACGCGCCTCTTCTTGAGGAACCTATTCATCATCTTGAGTTGGGGGATGCACCATCATTGAGGAAGAAGGTTGATCTTGTTCTTGGTGTTCCTGTGGTCGCACATCTCCAATCGCCATGGTGCGAATTGCGTCCGTTGGAACCTCATCTTCAACTACATCATCGAGATCAACTTGCTCTCTTGGAGAGCCATTAGTTTCATCAAATACAACGTCGCTAGAGACTTCAACTAAACCCGATGATTTGTTGAAGACTCTATACGCCTTTGTATTTGAGTCATAACCTAGCAGAAACCCTTCTACAGCTTTGGGAGAAAATTTGGAATTTCTACCTTTCTTTACTAGAATGTAACATTTACTCCCAAATACACGAAAGTATGACACGTTGGGTTTGTTACCGGTTAGAAGTTCATACGAGGTCTTCTTGAGGAGGCGATGAAGGTAGACCCGGTTTATGGCGTGGCAAGCTGTGTTCACAGCTTCCGACCAAAACCGCTCGGGCGTCTTGAATTCTCCAAGCATCATCCTCGCCATGTCTATAAGCGTCCTGTTCTTCCTCTCTACCACACCGTTTTGTTGTGGTGTGTAGGGAGCGGAGAACTCGTGCTTGATTCCTTCCTCCTCAAGGTACTCCTCCACTTGAAGGTTCTTGAACTCGGACCCGTTGTCACTTCTTATCTTTTTCACCTTGAGCTCAAATTCGTTTTGAGCTCTCCTTAGAAAGCGCTTTAGGGTCCCTTGGGTTTCTGATTTATCCTGCAAAAAGAATACCAAAGTGAAGCGGGAAAAATCATCAACAATAACAAGACCATACTTACTTCCCCCGATGCTGAGGTAGGCGACGGGTCCGAAGTGGTCCATATGAAGTAGCTCCAGAGGTCTTGATGTGGTCATCACATTCTTGCTGTGATGAGTACTTCCCACCTGTTTGTCTGCTTGATAAGCTGCACAAGGTCTATCTTTTTTGAAAAATACATTGGTTAGACCTAACACATGTTCTCCCTTTAGAAGTTTATGAAGGTTCTTCATCCCAACATGTGCTAGACGGTGATGCCACAGCCAGCCCATGCTAGTCTTAGCAATTAAGCATGCATCTAGATCGGCCTCCTCTTTCGAAAAATCAACTAAGTAGAGTTTGTCGTCTAGTACACCCTTAAAAGCTAATGAACCATCACTCCTTCCAAAGACAGACACATCTACATTGGTAAATAGACAATTATATCCCATATTACATAGTTGACTGACAGATAATAAATTATACCCGAGCGATTCAACTAAAAACACATTAGATATGGAATGCTTGGATGAAATGGCTATTTTTCCTAGTCCTTTAACCTTGCCTTGGTTCCCATCTCCAAAGATGATCGAATAATGGGAATCTTTGTTCTTGACGTAGGAGGTGAACATCTTCTTCTCCCCCGTCATGTGGTTTGTGCATCCGCTGTCGATAATCCAGCTTGAGCCCCCGGATGCATAAACCTGCAAGGCAAATTAGGCTTGGGTTTTAGGTACCCAACTCTTGTTAGGTCCTAGGTTAGTTACAGTAACTTTTGGGACCCAAATGCAAGTCTTGTCTCCCTTGCATTTAGACCCCAACTTTCTAGCAACCACTTTTTCATTTTTACATGAAAGAACAAACATAGTGTTGCAAGCTTGAAAGACAGTGGTAGGTTTATTACACACTTTCCTAGAAGAATGAGACACAAAATTTCTCCTAAGCCTACCATTAAAGTTAGAACTTGAAGCAATCATAGCATGAGAATCAAAAGCATTATAACTCTTATAATGAGAATTTCTAGCAAATTTTCTATCATTATACATGAAAGCATGATTCTTTTGATTAGTACTAGCCATAGGGGCCTTCCCTTTCTCCTTGTTGGAAATGGGAGCCCTTTGACTTGTTAAGTTCTTGGCTTCCTTTCGAAAGCCAAGTCCCTCCTTAATTGAGGGATGTCTACCAACGGTGTAGGCATCCCTAGCAAATTTTAACTTATCAAAGTCATTTTTGCAAGTCTTAAGTTGGGCATTAAGACTTGCCACTTCACCATTTAATTTTGTAATAGAAGTAAGGTGCTCAACACATGCATCAACATCAAAATCCTTACACCTATTACAAATGACAACATGCTCTACACAAGACCTAGATTTATTAACTACTTCTAGCTTAGCATTTAAATCATCATTAATACTCTTTAAGCTAGACACGGTTTCATGACAAGCAGATAATTCAGAAGATAGCATTTCATTCCTTTTAATCTCTAAAGCAAGAGATTTTTGTACACTAACAAACTTATCATGCTCTTCATACAAAATATCCTCTTGCTTTTCTAAGAGTCTATTCTTTTCATTTAAAGCATCAATCAATTCATTGATTTTATCTATTTTAGTTCTATCTAAACCTTTGAACAAGCTTGAGTAATCTACTTCATCATCACTAGAGTCATCATCACTTGAAGTAGTATACTTAGGAGTATCACGAGCGCTTACCTTTTTCTCCTTTGCCATGAGGCAAGTATGGCGCTCGTTGGGGAAGAGAGACGACTTGTCGAAGGCTGAGGCAGCGAGTCCTTCATCATCGGAGTCGGAAGAAGAGCAATCCGAATCCCATTCTTTGCCGAGGTGCGCCTCGCCCTTCGCCTTCTTGTAGGCTTTCTTCTTTTCCCTCTTCCCGCTCTTTTCTTGTTCCTGGTCATTAGCATTATTGGGACAATTTGCTATAAAATGACCAGTCTTACCACACTTAAAATAGGAGCGCTTTCCCTTTGCTTTGCTCTTGTTGGGATGCTCCTTGCGTCCTTTTAGCGTGGTCTTGAAACGCTTGATGATGAGAGCCATCTCGTCTTCGTTTAGCCCGGTAGCCTCAACTTGTGTCACCTTGCTAGGTAGCGCCTCTCTGTTGCTGCTTGTTGCCTTGAGTGCAACGGGCTGGGGCTCATAGATGGGCATTGGGTCGTTCAATGCATCATCAACATATCTAGCTTCCTTGACCATCATACGCCCGCTTACAAACTTTCCGAGTATCTCCTCGGGCGTCATCTTTGTGTACCTGGGATTTTCACGGATAAGGTTCACAAGATGAGGGTCAATGACAGTAAAAGACCTGAGCATAAGTCGGACGACATCGTGGTCCGTCCATCTCGTGCTTCCATAGCTCCTGATCTTGTTGACCAGGGTCTTGAGCCTGTTGTATGTTCGAGTTGGCTCCTCTCCCCTGATCATGGCAAACCTTCCTAACTCGCCTACCACCAACTCCATTTTGGTGATCATGGTGGCGTCGTTCCCCTCATGCGATATCTTGAGGGTGTCCCATATTTGCT
The DNA here is from genome assembly GCA_029449295.1 of Zea luxurians. NCBI lineage: Eukaryota > Viridiplantae > Streptophyta > Magnoliopsida > Poales > Poaceae > Zea > Zea luxurians. Next base: position 77,764,832 of record JAOPSE010000004.1, on the reverse strand, counting down.
TGGCGTTGTCCAAGCCGCTCACCTTGTTGTATTCATCCCTGCACAATGATGCTAACAAAACAGTGGTAGCTTGTGCATTCTTATGGATTTGTTCGTTAATGAATACAGGGTTATCCGTACAATCAAATTGCATTCCATTCTCAACTATCTCCCAAATACTAGGATGGAGAGAGAAAAGCTGACTACGTATTTTGTGACTCCAAAAAGCGTAGTTCTCTCCATCAAAGTGTGGAGGTTTACCAAGAGGAATAGAAAGCAAATGGGCATTGGAATTATACGGAATACGAGAATAATCAAATGAAAAATTTGAGTTAACCGGTTTCTTTTTCTCGTCGTAGTCGTCGTCTCTTGGGGAAGAAGAAGACTCGTCGCTGTCGTAGTAGACGATCTTCTTAATGCGCCTCTTCTTCTTCCCGTCCTTCTTCTTATGACTTGAGCCAGAGTCAGTGGGCTTGTCGTCCTTTGGCTCGTTGAAGATGGACTCCTTCTCCTTATCATTGACCACCATCCCCTTTCCCTTAGGATACATCTCTTCGGGCGATTAGTCCCTTTCGTGAAGAGAACGACTCTGATACCAATTGAGAGCACCTAGAGGGGGGGGGGGGTGAATAGGTGATCCTGTAAAATTCAACAACTAATAGCCACAAAACTTGGTTAAGTGTTAGAATGATAAAACCAAGTGGCTAAGGAGCGAGCTCTAGCGAATCACAATAATCACACAGAAAAGCAATCACAAGAGACACGCGAGTTATCCCATGGTTCGGCCAAGTAATACTTGCCTACTTCCACGTTGTGGCGTCCCAATGGACGAGGGTTGCACTCAACCCCTTTCAAGTGATCCAATGATCAACTTGAATACCACGGTGTTCTTCTTCCTTATACTTTCTCCCGTTTGCGAGGAATCTCACTATACCACGGAGGATTTTTACCGACCTTTGTTAGCTACCAAAGGTTGGTCGGTAAAAACAGCCGACACATGGTTGGTTGGTAATACCAGTTTTTGCAACGGCGGGACGGTCGGTAAATCTCTTATATTTAGCGTTGGGAGATCCGTCGGTAAAAATGGTAAAGACATCGCTCGTTCGGTCGGTAAATATATTGGCGCAACCCAAACCCGCGTGCCGCCAAATTATTACGCGCGTTCCTCCCAACCAAATCGCCGCGACGGCCCCCTCCAAAATCCAGCCGCCCGCCCCCTTCTCCTAACTCCCACCGCGCCGCCACCTCCAAACTCCCCCCAATTCACCGCACGCCCCCTCCACAGCGCCGCCCGCGCGTCCCCTCCATAGCACCGCCTACGCGCCACAAAATCCCGCCGCCATCGTCCATCCTGCCACCCCCTCCATAGATCTGCCTGCCTCAATAATCCCGCCGCCACCTCCATCGTGTCGCGCCCCTCCATCACGCTGCCCCCTTTGGTGTCATTTGCCTGTGGAATCGTGATTTCCCTTCCTGTTTTTTGGTAAACTTTGGGGGAATTTCTGTTCGTAGGATTTGAGTGTGATTGAAGAAATTTTCCTTGGGGGAATTCATGCTGGAGCATCACTGAACTCGTCTATGGCTATTCCCTAGCGATTTCCTCTCTCAAATTTGTGTTTATCTTGGAGCATTGATTTAACATTTTTGTTCTTTCTTATCTGCAGGATTTAAAGGTTGTTCTAGGTCCTTGCAGGATTAAGCCTAACAAAACAGAGATTTGTGTGAGTCCACAACAAACTTTATTCCCTTCCTGTAGTTATGTAGCAATTACTCTGATCTTTTTATCTTGCTGATCTACTAACATAGGAAGAGTCTGCACAACTTAAATGTTAGGCTTCTTAAATAGTTTTCTTCTTTTTGTAATTCAACATTTTGCTTGATGCCTTATGGGCATAATCTGTTTTAAAATGCAAAACTGCTACCTTAAGAAACAAGCTTCATCTTTATGGCAGTACGTGTTCTAAGCTTAGTCTGAGCCAAAGCCAAGAAGGCTGTGCGTTGCACTTCCACCTGACCTGAGGATTTCATATATCGCCTAGAGAGATGGACATTGTCCTGGCCTTCAGCCTTCATGGTCTTAGAATTGAACCAGCATGGACAGGCAATGAACCAGACTACCAGACGTTGAACACTAATGTAATTTCTTGCAGTGAGTATAAGTTCCAGTAGGTCATGCTTATTAGTTTCATGTTTGCCACTACTGGTTGGTAGTGTTAAAGTACTGAGCACGCACTACTGGTTTTGATTGCCACTGATGCAACACGAAATGTAAGGCAGTGATTGAAGGATCATGAGGATAGTTGCATATGTTCTTCCTTAAGCTTAATGATGATAGCATGAGCAAGATTACTGATGCACTACTGGCTGTATTTTTCCCTCTAGTCTAGCTTGTAACCTTCAGTTCATGATGGTACCAGGATCAATGTATGTGTTGGTGACTACATTTTTTCTCTAGCTTATAACCTCCAGTTCATGCTGGCTGCATTTTTTTTCTCTAGCTTGCAACATTTTTTTCTCTAGCATGTATTCAACATTTTTGTTCTTTCTTGCATGCAGGATTAAAAGTTGGTTCAAGGTTCTTGCAATATTAAGCCTAGCAAAACAGATTCGTGTGAGTTCACTGCAAACTTGTTTTTTCCTTCTTCTTGTTATGTAGCTGATATGTTAGCATAAGAATAGCTGATAATAAACACAAGATCCTACAAATCTTTGGTACGGCAGGGGCAGCAAGGAAAGGAAGGTGTTGTAGTTCAGAAAATCCAAAAACAACTAGGAGATTGTCGAGCTCTAGTGTAAGGTAAGTTCAACTAATTTACCTTGTTTCCGGTTCAATTGTGTGTTTGTTCATTATCTTTGAGTGTATGCAGCAAAGTTTTTATGCTTGTTATATGTTCTTAGAAGCTCTATCATATCCGTAATAACACACATGGATAAATCGTGGATCGACAATGTGGCTAGGTACAATACAACTTTTTTTCACAATAACTAAAAAAATGTGCTACGTGGTTATCTTGATATTTAACATAGAAATTGCATGTATGGAAAGTTGAAATCATCTTAGTATTTGACTCTACTACTACTACAACTTTTATTTATTTTTGCAACAAAAAGATCCTGCAATAAAAAGCCAGGCAACCAGCAAGGAGCTTTGGAGTGGATCAAGTCAGCAAGCAGTAATGGATTTGGCGTGTGACTGTGTGAGTGTGACTGTGTGTTATGCAATGCTGGTGAATTGGTGATCTGGTGTGCTGTCTGGTGGATAAGACAGGTGATCTGGCGTGTGAGTGTGTGTGTGTGTGTGTGTTATGCAGTGTGAGACTGTGAGTGTGTGTGTGTTATGCAGAATGGCGTGTGAGTGTGGACAGGACAGGTGATCTGAACTTCTGAAGGTCTGATTGCTGAGTGCAGACTGAACTGAAGTGCTGAGTGTGTGTGTGCAGCAAGATAGCAAGCTTATGGTCTTTATACTCTTATGGCTATGGTCTTATGGAGTTATGGACTTATGGTTCTGTGTGTGTGCTGTGCAACAAGCTATAATGTTTATGGATGATTGATGCTGCCTGCTGGATGTTTTTTTTTGAATTATGAGCTACACTTTTGGTATTATATCATGCTCTATCCTCTATGGCTGTGTACTGCTACTATGCTGCAAGCTATAATTTCAGTTTATAGTTATGGTGTGTGTGCTGTGCAGCAAGCTATAATTTCATTTTATAGTTATGAACTTTCAAATTTTATCATGGGCTATGGTTGCTGCATTTTTTATTTCATTTGGAGTTCAGTTTTTTGGTTACTGCAATGTACCAGTACCTCTTGTTCCCGGCAATTGATTCATAAGTTTCTTACACATGGTTATATTTTTTCAGGAAATGGACAATGTTAGTATCAGATCATGTTACAACCAACCGTGGACATGGTTCTTCGGTCTTGCATTTCTTTTGGAGCTTTTGTTGCGTATGTTGCGTACAACAACGTGAAGGAATTGAGTTATTGTAATACTAGCTTTTGTGTTATGTAATGTGATATTGCAACCTATGGACTAGTTCGATGTATTGCAAACATTATGTTACTAATGATGTTAATATATGATCGATGGATATTGAAAGACCATTAATTTGTGTGCAACATGTGCAATATGTTACCTCATGAAAGATTAGTGAAGTGTATGAGCATTAAGTGTCCTTATAATAATCTATTTGTATGAATGCAATGGATTGTTGGTTGTGCGACAGAAGATGGGTCGGTAAATCGTGGCAGCTGCAACTCTTAGAGAGTCGGTAATACTATTATTACCAAATGATGAAGCGTCGGTAAAACTTTTCTTTTAGCGACGGAAGATAAGTCGGTAAAACAACGGTCGGTCGGTAAAAGTTTTACCGACACAGCTTGCAACGACGTTCGTGGTCCGTCGGTAAAGGTCTTTACCGACCTATAGTTCATCGGTAAAACTGATTCTACCGACAGACCATAAGTTGCAAATAATGTTCCGTGGTATAGTGTCTCCACAACTTGGAGCCTCTCTCCCTTACAATTGATGATCACAAAGAAGCACGGAAGTAAGGGAGGGGAGAGCAACGCACACAAGACTCAAAACGAGAGCACAATCACGCACACAAGTCACAACTTGAGCTCTAAGTTCAACACACGGAGTTCTCAACTCAAGAGGAGCTCAAATTGCTAGCACAGAGAATCAAATGCGTGGAAGTGGAGTCTAGATGCTTAGGAATGATCAAATAATGCTTGGGTCACTCCTCCATGCGCCTAGGGGTCCCTTTTATAGCCCCAAGGCAGCTAGGAGCCGTTGGAGGCAATCTTGGAAAGCTAATCTTGCCTTCTATCGGGTGGCGCACCAGACAGTCCAGTGCGCCACTGGACAGTCACTGTAGCTGTCCGGTGCGCGATCTCCTTCCTTTTATGGTGCATTCGACCATTGCAGATTCGCAGCAGTTGGTGCACCGGACACTGTCCGGTGCACACCGGACACTGTCCGGTGCACACCGGACAGTCCGGTGCCCCCTGCCGACCGTTGGCACGCCCACGCGTCGCGCGTGGATTGCACGGCCGACTGTTGGCGCAGTCGACCGTTGCCTCACCGGACAGTCCGGTGCCCCACCGGACAGTCCGGTGAATTTTAGCCGTACGCCGTTGAACTCTTCCTGAGAGCGACGACTTCGCCGCAGACGACTCACCGGACAGTCCGGTGCACCACCGGACAGTCCGGTGAATTATAGTCGTACGCCGTCGTCAAGTCCTGAGAGTGGCCTGTTCACCAGAGGTTGGTCTGCACCACCAGACACTGTCCGGTGCACCACCGGACAGTCCGGTGCACCCAGACCGAGCAGGAGTTGGCTATACTCAATTCCAATTCAATTCTAATTGCTTTTCTCCTGTTTCTAGCACTTAGACACACTACATTAGTACCAAATCAATGTACTAAGTCTAGAAACGTACCTTGTTGCATGATTTGCACTTCTTCAATCTTTGGCACAAATTAAGACTTAGAGGATATGTGTTGGACACTTAATCACCAAAACACTTTAGAAATAGCCCAAGGGCACATTTCCCTTTCAGCCATACGACAGCAGCCATCCCCAACGGCCACTTTGGTGGTTAGGGCTATAAATACCCCCAACCACCTCTCATTCAAGGCATCCAAGTTTTCAGCCAACACATTCAATACAAGAGCTATAGTATTCAATACAAGACACAATTAGAGTGAATCAAAATCTCTCCAAGTCCCAATTCCACTCAAAGCAATAGTGACTAGAAGAGAGAGTTTTGCCGTGTTCATTTGAGCTCTTGCGCTTGGATCGCTTTTCTTCTTCCCCATTCTTGTTCTCGCAACATTTGTAATCAAGACAAGAGACACCAATTGTGTGGTGGTCCTTGTGGGGACTTAGTGTCCCATTTGATTGAGGAGAAAAGCTCACTCGGTCTAGGTGACCGTTTGAGAGAGGGAAAGGGTTGAAAGAGACCCGGTCTTTGTGACCACCTCAACGGGGAGTAGGTTTGCAAGAACCGAACCTCAGTAAAACAAATCACCGTGTCATCCTTCTTATTTGCTTGTGATTTGTTTTCACCCTCTCTTTCGATTGGTATCAGAGCCTGGTACTTCATTAGAGCCTAACCGCTCGAAGTGATGTCGGGAGATCACGCTAAGAAGGAGGTCATGACCGACGAGAAGCCTGCTACAAGCCACAGGAAGGCTCCATCAAGGGAGTCCAGCACCAAGCACACAGAGGAATCCCCTCCCCGCGTCAAGTCGCACCGGAGTGGCGACAAGAAGAAGAAAATGAAGAAGGTGGTCTACTACGAGACCGATTCTTCGTCGCCATCCACCTCCGGCTCCGACGCACCGTCCGTCACTTCTAAGTGCCATGAGCGCAAGAAGTTTAGTAAGATCCCCCTACGCTATCCTCGCATTTCCAAACGTACTCCTTTACTTTCCGTCCCATTAGGCAAACCACTCGTTTTTTATAGTGAAGATTATAATATGTGGAGTGACAAAATGAGGCACCATCTAACCTCACTCCACACTAGCATTTGGGATGTTGTTGAGTTTGGAGTACAGGTACCATCCGTAGGGGATGAAGATTATGATTCAGACGAAGTTGCCCAAATCCAGCACTTCAACTCCCAAGCCACTACTATACTCCTCGCCTCTCTAAGTCGAGAGGAGTATAATAAGGTACAAGGGTTGAAGAGCGCCAAGGAGATTTGGGACGTGCTCAAAACCGCGCATGAGGGAGATGAGGTGACTAAGATCACCAAGAGGGAGACGATCGAGGGGGAGCTCGGTCGTTTTATGCTCAACCAAGGAGAAGACCCACAATCCATGTACAACCGGCTAAAAACCTTGGTGAACCAAGTGCGCAACCTCGGGAGCACCAAATGGGATGACCATGAAATGGTCAAGGTTATTCTTAGATCACTCGTATTTCTTAATCCTACTCAAGTTCAATTAATTCGTGGTGATCCTAGATATAAGCTAATGTCTCCCGAGGAAGTTATAGGAAAATTTGTGAGCTTTGAATTGATGATCAAAGGCTCCAAGAAAATCATCGAGCAAGGCGCCACCTCAACACCCGAGGTGCAACCCGTTGCATTCAAGGCAACGAAAGAAGAAAAGAAGGATTCTACACCAAGTAGGATCCCCATCGACACCTCCAAGCTCGACAACGAGGAAATGGCGCTCATCATCAAGAGCTTCCGCAAAATCCTCAAACAAAGGTGGGGGAAGGATTACAAGCCCCGCTCCAAGAAGGTTTGCTACAAATGTGGTAAGCCCGATCATTTTATCGCTAAATGTCCTTTGTCTAGTGATAGTGACAGGGATAACGACAAGAGGGGGAAGAAGAAGGAGAAGAAGAGATATTACAAGAAGAAGGGCGGTGATGCCCATGTTTGTCCGGTCATTTTATCGCTAACTGCCCTATGTCTAGTGATAGTGACAGGGATAATGACAAGAAGGGGAGGAAAAAGGAAAAGAAGAAATACCACAAGAAGGTCGGCGATGCCCATGTGTGTCGGGAATGGGACTCCGATGAGAGCTCCACTGACTCCTCCGACGAGGATGTCGCCAACATCGCCGTCAACAAAGGCCTTCTCTTCCCCAACGTCGGCCACAAGTGCCTCATGGCAAAGGACGACAAGAAGAAGGTAAAATCTAGATCCTCCACTAAGTATGCAACTTCTAGTGATGATGATAATTCTAGTGATGATGAGGATAACTTGCTCACCCTTTTTGCCAACCTAAACATGCAACAAAAAGAAAAAATGAATGAATTTATTAGTGCTATTCATGAGAAGGATGAACTCTTGGATAGCCAAGAGGACTTTCTTATTAAGGAAAACAAAAAGCATGTTAAGGTTAAAAATGCTTATGCTCAGGAAGTAGAGAAAAATGAAAAATTGACTAGTGAGCTTAGCACTTGCCATGACACTATTTCTAGCCTTAGAAATGAAAATGACAAATTAATTGCTAAGGTTGAGAAATCAAATGTTTGTGATGATTCGATTGTTAATCTTAGAAATGATAATGCTAGTTTAATTGCTAAGATTGACATGTTGAATGAATCTCTTGCTAGCCTTAAGATTGAGAATGAAAAATTAGTTGCTAAGGCTAAAGATTTAAATGTTTGCAATGATGCTATTACCAATCTTAGAGATGAGAATGCTATTTTACATGCTAAGATTGTTGAATTAAATGATTGCAAACCCTCTACATCTACGGTTGATCATGTTTCTATTTGCACTAGATGCAGAGATATTAATGTTGATGCTATTCATGATCACCTTGCTATGATTAAACAACAAAATGATCATATAGCTAAACTAGATGCTAAAATTGCCGAGCATGAACTAGAAAATGAGAAATTTAAATTTGCTCGTAGCATGCTCTATAGTGGGAGACGCCCTGGCATTAAGGATGGCATTGGCTTCCCAAGGGAGACAATGTCAAGCTTAATGCCCCTCCTAAAAGATTGTCTAATTTTGTTAAGGGCAAGGCTCCCATGCCTCAGGATAACGAGGGAAATATTTTATATCCTGCTGGTTATCCTGAGGATAAGATTAAGAGAATTCATGCTAAGAAGACTCATTCTGTTCCTCACCATGCTTCTATTTATAAGAATGAGGCTTCTAGCTCTAGGGATTCTACCCATGTTAAAATGCCTAAGAAGAAATCTCCTAGTGCATCAAATGATCATAACATTTCATTTAAGACTTTTGATGCTTCATATGTGCTCACTAACAAATTAGGCAAAGTAGTTGCCAAATATGTTGGGGGCAAACACAAGGGGTCAAAGACTTGTGTTTGGGTACCCAAGGTGCTTGTTTTTAATGTGAAAGGACCCAAACGATACAAGGCCTAAATTTGTTTTGTAGGTTTATGCATCCAGGGGCTCAAGTTGGATCATTGATAGCGGGTGCACAAACCACATGACTGGGGAGAAAAGGATGTTCTCCTCCTATGAGAAAAACCAAGATCCCCAAAGAGCTATCACATTCGGTGATGGAAATCAAGGTTTGGTCAAAGGACTTGGTAAAATTGCTATATCACCTGACCATTATATTTCCAATGTTTTTCTTGTAGATTCTTTAGATTACAACTTGCTTTTAGTTTCTCAATTATGTAAAATGGGTTACAACTGTCTTTTTACGGATGTAGGTGTTACTGTCTTTAGAAGAAGTGATGATTCAATAGCATTTAAGGTTGTGTTAGAAGGTCAGCTATACTTAGTTGATTTTAATAGAGCTGAACTTGACACTTGCTTAATTGCTAAGACTAATATGGGTTGGCTCTGGCATCGCTGACTAGCCCACATTGGGATGAAGAATCTTCACAAGCTTCTAAAGGGAGAACACATTTTGGGGCTAACAAATGTTTATTTTGAGAAAGACAGGATTTGTAGCGCATGTCAAGCAGGGAAGCAAGTTGGTGTTCATCATCCACACAAGAACATCATGACGACTGACAAGCCACTTGAGCTACTCCACATGGACCTATTTGGCCCGATAGCTTACATAAGCATCGGCGGGAGTAAGTATTGTCTAGTTATTATGGATGATTATTCTCGCTTCACTTGGGTATTCTTTTTGCAGGAAAAATCTCAAACCCAAGAGACCTTAAAGTATTCTTGAGACGGGCTCAAAATGAGTTCGGCTTAAGGATCAGAAAGATTAGAAGCGACAATGGGACGGAGTTCAAGAACTCTCAAAATTGAAGGCTTCCTTGAGGAGGAGGGCATCAAGCATGAGTTCTCTTCTCCCTACACGCCTCAACAAAATGGTGTAGTGGAGAGGAAGAATAGAACTCTACTTGACATGGCGAGGACCATGCTTGATGAGTACAAGACTTTGGATCGGTTTTGGGCCGAGGCAGTCAACACCGCTTGCTACGCCATCAACCGGTTATATCTTCACCGAATCCTCAAGAAGACATCTTATGAACTCCTCACCGGTAAAAAGCCCAATGTTTCATATTTTAGAGTCTTTGGTAGCAAATTTTTTATTCTTGTTAAAAGAGGTAGAAAATCTAAATTTGCTCCTAATGTTGTAGAAGGCTTTTTACTTGGTTATGATTCAAACACAAGGGCATATAGAGTCTTTAACAAGTCCACTAGACTAGTTGAAGTTTCTTGTGACATTGTTTTTGATGAGACTAACGACTCTCAAGTAGAGCAAGTTGATCTTGATGAGCTAGATGATGAAGAGGCTCTGTGCGTCGCGCTAAGGAACATGTCCATTGGGGATGTGTGTCCTAAGGAATCCGAAGAGCCTCCACAAGCACAAGATCAACCATCATCTTCCACACAAGCATCTCCACCAACTCAAGATGAGGATCAAGCTCAAGATGATGAAAATGATGATCAAGAGGATGAGCCACCTCAAGAGGAGGACAATGATCAAGGGGGAGATGCCAATGATCAAGACAAGGAAGATAATGAGGGTCTAAGACTGCCACACCCAAGAGTCCACCAGGCGATTCAAAGAGATCACCCCGTGAACACCATCCTCGGCGATATTCATAAGGGGGTAACCACTCGATCTCGAGTCGCTCATTTTTGTGAACATTACTCTTTTGTTTCCTCTATTGAGCCACACAGGGTAGAGGATGCACTTAAAAATTCGGATTGGGTGTTGACGATGCAAGAGGAGCTCAACTACTTCACGAGGAATGAGGTATGACATTTAGTTCCACGCCCTAACCAAAATGTTGTAGGAACCAAGTGGGTCTTTCGCAATAAGCAAGATGAGCATGGTGTGGTGACAAGGAACAAAGCACGACTTGTAGCCAAGGGGTATTCACAAGTCGAAGGTTTGGATTTTTGGTGAAACCTATGCACCCATAGCTAGGCTTGAGTCAATTCGCATATTACTTGCCTATGCTACTTACCATGGCTTTAAGCTTTACCAAATGGACGTGAAGAGTGCCTTCCTCAATGGACCAATCAAGGAAGAGGTCTATGTTGATCAACCTCCTGGCTTTGAAGATAGTGAGTATCCTAATCATGTTTATAAACTCTCTAAGGCACTTTATGGGCTCAAGCAAGCCCCAAGAGCACGGTATGAATGCCTAAGAGATTTTCTTATCACTAATGGCTTCAAAGTCGGCAAGGCCGATTCTACTCTCTTTACTAAAACTATTGCAAATGATTTGTTTGTATGCCAAATTTATGTTGATGATATCATATTTGGGTCTACTAATAAATCTACTTGTGAAGAGTTTAGTAGGATCATGGTTCAAAAATTCAAGATGTCTATGATGGGGGAGTTGAAGTATTTTCTAGGATTTCAAGTGAAGCAACTCCAAGAGGGCACCTTCATTAGCCAAACGAAGTATATTCAAGACATACTCACTAAGTTTGGAATGAAGGATGCCAAGCCCATCAAGACACACATGGGAACCAATGGGCATCTCGACCTCGACATGGGAGGTAAATCCGTAGATCAAAAGGTATACCGGTCGATGATAGGATCTCTACTTTATTTATGTGCATTTCGACCGGACATTATGCTTTCCGTATGCATGTGTGCAAGGTTCCAAGTCGATCCTAAGGAAGTTCACCTTAGGGCCATGAAGAGAATCTTGAGATATTTAGTAACACCTAAGTTTGGTCTTTGGTACCCCAAGGGATCCTCGTTTGATTTATTAGGATATTTCGATGCTGATTGGGCAGGGTGTAAGATTGATAGGAAGAGCACATCAGGGACTTGTCAGTTTCTGGGGAGATCCCTGGTGTCTTGGGCTTCAAAGAAACAAAACTCAGTAGCTCTTTCTACCGCCGAAGCCGAGTACATTGCCGCAGGCCATTGTTGCGCGCAATTGCTTTGGATGAGGCAAACCCTTAGGGACTATGGCTACAAATTTAGCAAAGTCCCTCTCCTATGTGATAATGAGAGTGCAATCCGCATGGCGGATAATCCCGTTGAGCACAGCCGCACCAAGCACATAGCCATTTGGTATCACTTTTTGAGAGATCACCAACAAAGGGGGGATATCGAGATAGCCTATATTAACACCAAAGATCAATTGGCCGATATCTTTACCAAGCCACTAGATGAGAAAACCTTTACTAAACTTAGGAATGAGCTAAGCATTCTTGATTCTCGGAACTTTGATTGATACTTTGCACACATAGCTCATTTATATACCTTTGATCATATCTCTTTTATGTCTATGACTAATGTGTTTTCAAGTGTATTATTATGCTTAGTCATAGAATTAAAAGGGAAATGGAGTATTCGACAAAGACGACGCTTCCACTCAATTCCATCGGTATTATCTACTCTTTGCCGGTATTCCGCCTAGTTCTCCACATTGGTATAATTTTTCACTCATATTTATTGTTTGCTAAAGGGGGAGAAAGTAAAAGGGCTTATATTTCACTCACAAGTATCCGTTTTTGGTGATTCATGCCAAAGGGGGAGAAAGTATTAGCCCAAAGCAAAAGGACCGCACCACCACCAAATTTTAAAATGAAGTTTTCAAATTGATATCTTAATGTGTTTTCAAAAGGGGAGAAAGTATCTTCAAAAATTTGTAAAACCCTCTTGAACACTAAGAGGAGAATTTCATTGAGGGGGAGTTTTGTTTAAGTCAAAGGAAAAGCATTTGAAACAGGGGGAGAAAATTTCAAAATTTTGAAAATGCTTCTTTCAATCTTATTCATATACCTTTGACTATTTGCAAAAAGAATTTTGAAAAGAATTTACCAAAGAATTTGCAAAAACAAAACTCGTGGTGCAAATGTGGTCCAAAATGTTAAAATAGAAGAAAACCATCCATGCATATCTAGTAGAAATAATTATTGGTTTCATTCCAAGCAACCTTTGCACTTACCTTATGCAAACTAGTTCAATTCTGCACTTTTATATTTGCTTTGGTTTGTGTTGGCATCAATCACCAAAAAGGGGGAGATTGAAAGGGAAATAGGGTCAAACCTTTTCCTAAATGATTTTGGTGGTTGAATTGTCCAACACAAATTATTGGACTAACTAGTTTGCTCTAGATTATGAGTTCTACAGGTGCCTAAGGTTCAACACAAACCAATAAAAAGTCCAAGAAAGGGTTCAAATAAAAAGAGCAAAAGACAACCAAAGGCTGCCCTGGTCTGGCGCACCGGACTGTCCGGTGTGCCATCGGACAGTGTCTGGTGCACCACCGGACAGTGTTCAGTGCACCAGGGTGGATCAACTCTGAACTGCTCAGCTTCGAGAATTTGGGGAGCCACTCCGCTATAATTCACCGGACTGTCCGGTGTAACACCGGACTGTCCGATGTGCCAGCGGAGCAACGACTATCTGCGCCAACGGCCATCTGCAAAAGTGAACAGTGAACGTGAACAGTGCAACTGCGTGTGCAGAAGTCAGAGCAGACGCCAGAAGGCGCACCAGACAGTGAACAGTGACTGTCTGGTGCACCACCGGACTGTCCGGTGGCCCCACATGTTAGAGCTCCAACGGTCGAACCCTAACGGTTGGGTGACGTGGCTGGCGCACCGGACTGTCTGGTGCGCCATACGACAGCAGCCATCCCCAACGGCCAATTTGGTGGTTGGGGCTATAAATACCCCCAACCACCACTCATTCAAGACATCCAAGTTTTCAGCCAACACATTCAATACAAGAGCTATAGTATTCAATACATGACACAATTAGAGTGAATCAAAATCTCTCCAAGTCCCAATTCCACTCAAAGCAATAGTGACTAGAAGAGAGAGTTTTGTCGTGTTCATTTGAGCTCTTGCGCTTGGATTGCTTTTCTTCTTCCCCATTCTTGTTCCCGCAACATTTGTAATCAAGACAAGAGACACCAATTGTGTGGTGGTCCTTGTGGGGACTTAGTGTCCCATTTGATTGAGGAGAAAAGCTCACTCGGTCTAGGTGACTGTTTGAGAGAGGGAAAGGGTTGAAAGAGACCCGGTCTTTGTGACCACCTCAACAGGGAGTAGGTTTGCAAGAACCGAACCTCGGTAAAACAAATCACCGTGTCATCCTTCTTATTTGCTTGTGATTTATTTTTGCCCTCTCTTTCGGACTTGATTATATTACTAACGCTAACCCCGGCTTGTAGTTGTGCTTAAAGTTTGTAAATTTCAGATTCCACCTATTCACCCCCCTCTAGGCGACTTTCATATTGCAAGTTAGAGGAAAAAATAGTGTGTTTGTGCAAGTATAAACTATTTTTTACATAGCATTCACGTTGTCGATTCTGGTATATTTTTTGCAGACTGAAAGTTACTGCGGTATGATGGTATATGTGGGATTTGCTCATCAGTTTTTTCCTTCTGAGGTTGCGGGGGCTACTATCTCAGGTGCTTCTTCTCTATAAGATTCACAAAACCCTCCCCGATCATCCTCGATAAGATTCACATTTTCCCTATGCAGCGTATTTTGTGATGCTCGAGCTCAAGTGGAGTGCCTTTCTAACCTGGGGTTTCTTTGCTTTCCTATCAGTCATTTAAGGAGATCACACAGCTTTTGACATTGGAGAACTTTAGGTAAAGAGTTGATTAGATAGCCTTGTCTTTTTGTATGCATGATCTGTTGTCATTGTTGTCATGGATTTTAGCTGTTTCTAGCTTGCTTAACGAGTGATTTCTGCTCTTGCCTTGTTATTAGGAAAAATGAGCGGCTTTCTAACCAGTGGCGGAGCTAGGCTTTAATGGAAGCCTAGGCACCATAGGCTGCCGTTAAATCCTAACCCATGACGTCCACCATATCTACAACGACAGCTAGCTAATGAACGTGCTAATGTGTGACCTACAATGCAAGAGTCAGCTCCTCAACATCAATTTCGGCAGCCACAAGATCATCCGCCACGCGAAATCGAGGCCTGCAAGCTCCAACGCTTCCACGAAGTCGAGCACCAGCACCTCCTCCAAAAGCAGCGAAGCTGAGCACCAACTCCTCCTTCAAACCCAACACACACCTACTGATTCCTCCTCAAGCTCCATGCGTCCAGCCAACGGTGGAGCCCAGGCATGCGCTCAGGCTCGTCGGGCTGTGGCTCCGCCAATGTTTCTAAGTATGGTGTGCAAGAGCAATAATGCTTGTTGAGCCAAAGAAGCTGATTGAAGCTAACCCCTTGTTGCGTGACAAGCTACAATTTCCCAGCCCGAAGAATTCTAGGTGGGTTTGGATTGTGGAAATGGATTGCTATAAGGATATTGACATGAAACATATAGCAAGTGACTGATGCAAGATATTAACGTACTCTCAATTGTGTATTTAGGTATTAAAAAGTAGCTATCTCAAATATCTGTGAACTCAAGTGATTGTCCAGTTTGATAGCTATTACTGATTCTTTTGATGTGTTGTTTGTTTGATAACTAGGTTAAAATAAAAAATTTATGTATGATTATGTTCACAAATGGATTACAAAATATTTTTCTCATAACAGTATAACATACATTTGTACATAAGTTATTGTGGTATTATATGTTTCCGTTGCAACGCACGGACACTCACCTAGTATATATATATATATATATATATATATATATATATATATATATATATATATATATATATAGTACATTACAAGCCCTGAGCTTCCAATAACTAGAGGAATTAATCCCTGGCCCAATAGTGCCATCCGATTCAGACGCATCAGGCCGGGTGGCTATAAAAACACTCATAGGCGTCAGGGATTAGGTTTTAGTGGCAGCAGCTGTTCCCTCGGTCGTGCGAGTGGCGATGATCCCGGGGGCTAGCAACGATGCCGCTATGAGGCGGGCGACCAACGACGGCGCTCCCGAAGCGGACGAGCGGCGGCGGCGCACCCCAGGCCCCGTGGCAATGGCGGTTGCGCGAGGCACGATAGGCTTCGATAGCGGTGTTGGTGGCCACAAGAGACTCGGGTCGCTCCGGTGGTCCCGCGAGGCATGATCGTCTCTGGCGATGGCGGCCGCTCGAGGCGTGGGTAGCTCTGGCGTCCTTCGATGACCAACTCCTCCGATCCGGTGGCTTCAACGTCGTCCATTGATCTAGTGGCCTCGGGATCCTCCTCCGGTGATGAACTATCTGATCCATGTTTATGACATCGATGATTATGTTTTATGCCTGTTACTTACACTATTTATGCATTCCAGTGATGATTTTTACAACGATGAATATGATTTTATGTTTGCCATAAAATTATCCCTAATTCCCGCAGGGTTGTTAGTTGAACCGATCCATGTTTTTATCAATTATGCTACACGGTGTGTGTATTTATGCGACTTTGTATAAGAATTTATGCTCTTCTTGAATCATGTCATCGTATTTTTTGCCTGCATGCAGTGGAAACAAAAATATCATCCACAATTTGCGTGCATGCAATGGAAACACCCATGATCTGCCATAATTTTTGGATTTGCATAAAAATAGAAACCGCATGCATTTGACTCTCATAATTTCTGGATCTACCAAAAAATAGGATCGTGAATGCAACGCACAGAGTTATCAACCTCTCTCATATGGTTTGATATTTATGCACATAACTAAGGGGTTTTAAGCTCAAAACTTAAGGTTTTAACGCTCGAATCTAGAGATGCGTCTACGAGTGTACCACATGGTAGTTTTTTTAGAGTTCCGTATTGCATAAATACCAAGACCGTGTAGCATAATCAGTATCAGTATATATCATAAGTCGTTTGTAACCAGCCTATTTGCATGTCTGTTAGAGAATCCTACATTTATGGAAGAAATGCAACATTTAAAATAAGATTTTATTATTTTCATGCATGCCAATCAATTTCCATTCATCACACATTCTTGTCATCCTAAATTTATTCGCATGTAGTAGGAAACAAATTTTTACGCAGTATGCCGAATTGCATAAATACCTACACCTTATAACATAATTAGTATCAGCAAATATCATAAACTGGTTCTAACGAGCCTAGTTGCATGGCTATTGCAGCGATCCTATATTTATGTAGCCATCCAATTTTTGAGCACATGCAATGGAAACGAAAATGTCATCCAAAATTTGCGTACATACAATGAAAACTCACATGATCTGCCATAATTATCGGATCTACCATAAAAATAGGATCTACATGCATGCATCTGCGCATGTGCACGTGGTCTAGTGGCTTGGCGGGGGGTTTTTTATGCTATCTCTTGAACCATTTACGCTATTTCTGTGGACTATTTATGTTATTTACATTAAAATAGAACCGTAATTTATGGTTGTGTCCCACACGGGAGGTTGGTTGTTGGGCTAGGAGTTTGACTGACACACGTGGGGGAGTTGACCTGGTGCATGGGTAGGGGACGCACCTGACAGCCTAGCGTAGGGTGTAGGTGGGCGCGTTGATGCGGTCCAACCAGGTCAGGGTGGGTCAGCCACGACTTCCTCTACATTTGGAAGCCCATGGATCCCAAATACCCTCTCTCTTCTCTCTCTCTCTCTCTATATATATATATACTGTTATGTCAGTAACAGAAAGACTAGCTTGGTCCCTTAAAGTGTTTCCTTATGGTGGTAACATTGGGGATGTTATGTCAGATTTCATGGAGAAGACCCGGAGGGAATCGAAGAAGAGGGGGGTGCCTTCATGACTGGTTGACCCCTAGATGACAATGTGAGTCATATTGGAGAAGGCGAGTGGAAGGGAAATGTGCTCTTAGGGAATTTCTAATTGTTTTGGTGATTAAATGCTCAACACACCACTTTGATATCACACTCTTCATATGATCATGAGCACAAGTGTAGATAAAGCAAATTGAAGCTATCAAGTCCAAAAGAGCACAAACATGGACCCAAAATATGCAATTGTGTGGAAATGGTAAAAGTGTGAGGTTTCAATTTTTAAAATATGTTGCATAGGTCATTTACAATGTTTCTAGCACTTGCGTTTGGGCTCTAACAATTATTGTAGAGAAAAGCACTTTTTGCGCTTGAGTTTGGGCATATTTTTAAAAGTCCGGTGCTGCCCTAGTCAGTTAGCCGCAACTGGTCGCTCCCGAATTTCTGCTCAGGCTCGCTGGCTAAAATTCATCACATAGTCCGGTGTGCACCAGACATGTTCGGTGCCCACCCAAAAAGGAAGGTGGCCAATCAACCGGTCCTGTAACTATTGAAGACTAGAGGGTCAAGTGCGCATCGGACTGTCTGGTGCACCCACAGACAGAAGGCATTCTGCGCTTACCAAAGGAAGGAGCAACATCTCCTCTATTGTTTTGTTGTTGCACTCTTATCTATGCTTTTGTGCGTGTTGTTGCTGTGATTGTGCACTTGTGTGTTCTTACTCCTGCCCTTACTTTGGTTTTGATTGTGGTCACTTGTGTAAGGCGTGAGAGATTCCAACTTATGGAGATTCCTCACAAACGAGATATTATGATATAAGGAGGAAATGTGGTACCCAAGTTTGATCTTTGGATCACTTGAGAGGGGTTGAGTGCAACCCTCGTATATTGGGACGCCACAACATGGAGTAGGCAAACATATTACGCTTGATCGAACCAAGGGATAAAAATTGTTGTATCTCTTGTGCCGTTTACTTTATTGCAATTTTTATCTCTTCCAAAGTTCTAAATTCTCACTTGTGATGTTGCTCTAAGTCTAAATTATATCTTGATAGAGCAATTAAGTGAAAGAAACTTCTCTCTCTATTATCAAAGTTGGTGTTTTTATTCTAATATTATAAGAACAAGTTTGTATTGTTTGGAGCAAACACTACCGGAATCGCAGGCTTTGCCGAGTGCCCGAAGCACTCGGCAAAGCCCAAAAAACACTCGGCAAAGGCTTTACCGAGTGTCGCACTCGGCAAAGAAGGCTCGGCACACAGTGCATCAGCAAAGCCTTCTTTGCCGAGTGCTTTTTCTCGGGCACTCGGCAAAGAGGTTTGACGAGTGCCAGAGAGCACTCGGCAAAGAAAACCAGCCGTTACGGTGCCGAGTGATGGAGACGGCGGATTTGCCGAGTGTCCCTGGTGACACTCGGCAAAGGAGTTATCTTTGTCGAGTGTCTGCCTGGAAACACTCGACAAAGGATCCACCTTTGTCGAGTGCCACCTGGGACACTCGGCAAAGAACCCGTCAGGGAGGGTCCCCATGTCAGGTTCTTTGCCGAGTGCTAGGTCCGGCACTCGGCAAAGCGTGCTTCTTTGCCGAGTGCCAGAGAGATTACACTCGGCAAAGAACCTGTGTCGGTGCCTAGGTCTTGGTTCTTTGCTGAGTGTTACACTCGGCAAAGCGCCTCTTTGCCGAGTGTTACACTCGGCAAAGTGACCAGTATGCAACTTTTTTATTTGTTTTTTGTATTCCATCCACACAAACAAAAGATATCACATATATATCACATATATACATCACATATATCATCACAAACATAAATAGCCACACACAAACATAAATATACATCACAAACATAAGTGTTCAACATTTCAATCCCAACACAAACATGTCTCATACGTCTCAAGCTCTGACATAAGTATCCAACACAAACATAAGTGACTAACACAAGTTTTAAAGTCTTCAAACACACAGACATAAGTATTCAACACTGAAAACATAAAAACTCATGGAGGTGGGTGGTTGGTCTGGTGCTGCGTTGGGCTGAACCCTTCAGGAGGGTTGTTGGATGCGACCGCAGATTGGCCCTACACAGAGAAGAGATTGTATGTGTTATACCAGATGCATTACCAACATCTAACTACAATTTTGATACTCACAGGAGTATGGAACACAGCAGGGTCAACTGGAAGGAACAATGGAGGTGGCGGAGCGATGCCCTGTGCGGCGCCAAGGCTCTGCATGTACTGGAACATCTCTGCCATCCTCTAATCAGACGCCAGGCGAGCCTCCCGCTTCGCCTCCCGCTCCGCATGCTCCGCCATAATCCTCGCCTCCATCTCGTGACGTTGCCTCCTCTCTTCTTCTAGTTGAGTCTGTAATATTATAAGCCAACGTTATAGTAACTCAAATAGAAGGTATATAACTCAAGGAAGGACGAGTTACAGAAGCACTAACCTCGAGTTGATGTATGCGAAGCTGTGAGCTGTCGTGCCGAGGTCGTATGACTAGACTTGAGCCCATGCTCCTTGCTCTCACCTGAGACAGAGTGGGAGTGGAGGACGAGTCGATTGCCGAGTTGGCAATCGAGTAGCGCCCATGTCTCTTGCCTCCTCCGACCCTCATGAGCACATCGGGGTCGATCAGCTCGGTGCTTGGATCATAGTCTGGGCCATGGACCTCCTGCGTCATGGCAGTGTACTCATGAAGGCGGCTGTAGACGGCGGGGTTGGTGTAGGCCTCGGGCCCGTCATCCGGGTTGTAGGTGACGTTTGACGTCGCCTTGCCCTTATGGGCCATAGCATAGGCCGAGAAGGTGGAGCAAGGCCGGCCACCATGTGACGCCGACTACAAGAAAACCAACGAGATAGTTAGAAACAATATCTAATCCAATGCTATATACCTAAATAAAAAAGAGTGCGTACCCATGCTTCGACATATTGCCCCAGGCTCCGGCTGCCTTGGTGGTGGGAGGGACCTTGCATCATCATACGCCGTTCCTGGCTAGCGGTGTGTGCCTCCTTCCACTCAGTCGAACACCACCTATCCACCATCTGCTCCCAGCACAGAGGATGTGCGGCGCACCAATGTGGAATCACCTACAAAGTAAACACGTAAAGTGCATATCAGAAGATAAAATAAAATTCATGCATGTAGTGCTGGAACCAAACATGCATGACTTTACCTGCAGGTACTGGTCCCTGGTCAACGACATGGTTCGGGCTTGCTGCTTGTTCACCCTCTCCCCAAGGACGGAGCCATGGTAGGTGACGATGGCCTGGATTCGGGCCTCATAGTGCATGTCCACGACGAGCTTCTTATAGCTCGTGGTGGCCACCACATCCGCCCTAGCCTCGTATCCAGCATCACATCTGAAGAAATCCTGCATACAAAAATGATGCATCCGTACATTATTTCAAGAATTTGCAACGAATGCGACATATTTTACATTATACTAAGACTTACCCACAGCTCTTGCTTCACCCGCTCCGCCTTGTTTGCGAATTCCCGGCCGTCCCGGTCTACTACATCGGGGGCGACGGCGTAGTGGTTGAAGGTGAAAGCCGGGCCCGTCACTCCGACGTACTCCACCAGTCCAGGGAAGTGTTCCCTGCACAGCAGGCCGAGGATGCCATTGGAGGGCGACGATGACCCCCCAGCATAATCCAGAACCGTCCAAGACCTGTCCAAGTGATAAATAAAAAGTATTAGTTTATATTATGATTTTGAACACATAATAGAATGAAGAACATAAAGTTACATACCTCTCCCCATCCGGCCGAATCAGCGGTCGCCTTGCCCGAAGTATGGGACGCGGAGGGAGACTCGCGGGGCCTCGCAGGTAGATGCTCCTCGAACTTGAGCCGCCAGAACCTGAGGCATCATGCTGCTGGTCGTCGTCGTCCTCCTGCTGGTCGTCGTTGACCTGAGGCTCCGCCTGCTGCTGGACAAGGTCGTCCTGCTGCGCCGCCTGCTGGGCCTCGACCTGCTCTGCCTCGTCTGCCGTCCTACTCCTCCTCCCCCAACTCCTCCTCAGCCAACCGCCCACCATATTTGTCCAACAACCTGCAATTAAGAGTAAACAAATAAGCACATATAAAAAGATGTATTTAAAAACAGGTGCGAAATAAAAAGTCATATAGCATTACATCGATTAAAAATAATCTTCATATGTGTCGGGGTTAGCTGGATCATAACTCTCATCATCACTATCAAGCATTTCAATCTCAACACCATCGGAAGACGCAAGTTCATCATTAATGTCATTGCCTTCAAGGATTACTAAGTCATTATCATTTTGCACCTCATCATCCTCCTCATCAACAACCATTTCAATATTTATGTCCATTCCGATAGCTTCAGTTAAGTCTATCTCAAATCGCCCTTCTAGCCCATCTTCTTGGAAGAACTCTCCATCATATGTGTCCGGGTCTAAGTTGTAATCTTCATCGTTAGGAACAGGTAACCTCATGTGCGGCGATACCTTATACACAACATCCCAACTCTTAAGATGTTCTTTCGTTTGACACGCATATGGGAGATAATACACTTGTGTGGCCTGTTGGGCCACGATATAGACATCGACTCCTGCTAAGGTGGAATCTTGTCGAATTTCGACTATCCCAAGATTAGAATGTGTCTGTCTCGTCACTTGAGGGTCAAACCAATGACATTTGAATATCACTGGAGTAAGAGGTTTGGAACCATAAAAATTGAGCTCATATATTTCTTCGATTCGTCCAAAATAATCGACATTGTCAAGGCCGGGCGTAAAGACTCCAGGACATGTTGTTTTCCGATTGGGCCGACTTTTGTCGTAGTTTGTTGTGCGAAAACGGTATCCATTGACGTCATACCCAGAATATTTCTTGACCCTATAAGGAAAGCCATTGGCTACTTGTCTCAACTCGGCACTCATAGACAGATCTCTTTGGCCCTGCAAGTATTCGCAAGTTAAAAGACGCTAAATTGAGTTCAAAGACGTATCTCTTTTACAAACTAAGCATGTACCTTACGTTTAAACCAGGAAATGAAATCGGGCAACCCATTTCTCGCACCCTTTCTATGAAGAGTGTCATATTCCTATGGAGTGGGGTCCCTTGATCGACGCCAGACTTCATGAAGAAATTGTTACATGTATGGCGTCACCTCTTCAAGGTTGGTCAATACGTATAGCATGATATGCCGCCACTCTTCATGTGTCAGGATCTTGTTGGTCGAGCCACTTGCGCTTCCGAGTTGGCCTCGAAATATGCTAAGGTTTGATTCATTGTCGCCATCATTGTAACGAGGGGGTGGATTATGCACGCTCGACAGTTTGTCACCATAATAAGTTGTTGTGAAGTTTGAGGCCTCCTCTAGAATGTATGCCTCTGCAATGGAAGCCTCGATTTTGCATTTATTTCTACATTTCTTTCGAATAGTCTTTAGACATCTCTCGATTGGATAGCACCAACGTCCCTGCACGGGCTCCCCCATTTGTGCCTCATAGGGGAGATGAAGAATCAAATGCTGCATTGGATTGAAGAAGTCGGGTGGAAATATCTTCTCAAGCTTACACAGTAACACGGGTGCCAATCTTTCCAAGTCTGCAACCATGGTCCGAGATAACTCTTTTGCACAAAGCTGACGGAAGAAATAGCTCAACTCTGAAAGCGCTAGCCAGACATGCTCAGGGACATAGCCTCGAACCATCGCAGGAAGAATCCGTTCAATCCATATGTGGAAGTCATTACTCTTCATCCCTAAGACTCGCATAGTAGATAAGTTCACCCCCCTACTCAGGTTAGCTGCATACCCATCAGGGAACATCAAGATCTTGATCCACTAAAGTACTTCCTTCCTCTGGGCCCTACTTAGGACAAAATCGGCCTTAGGCCTTCTCCACGTCTTTCCGCCACTTGGCGGCTTCATCTCTAGTTTTGGTCTATCACATAACGCTGCCAGATCCACTCTTGCCTTCACATTATCCTTTGACTTATCAGGAATGTCCATAATTGTTGCCCACAGTGCCTCGACAACATTCTTTTCAGTGTGCATCACGTCAATGTTGTGTGGAAGGAGCAGGTCGTCATAATAGGGGAGCCGAGTCAAGCCAAACTTATGTGTCCACATACGCTTCTCACCATATCCCACAAAACCACCTTCTGTATTGGCCACGAACCCATCTATCTGTTAACGAATTTCGGCACCAGTCATCGTTGCAGGTGGGCGGTCTATCACTACGACACCTTTCGTAAAATTCTTGATGTCTAGGTGGAATGGATGGTCAGCAGGAAGAAATTGTCGATGTTTATCGAAGGACGAATATTTGCCACCCTTTTTCAACCAAATGAACCTGAGAGCTTCCTTGCAAACTGGGCATGGGAACTTACCGTGAACACACCAAGCACAGAATAGCCCATAGGCCGGTAAGTCATGCATGGAGTACTGGTACCAAACATACATTCTGAAGTTTGTCTTCGTAGCTCGGTCATACGTCCATACCCCTTCCTCCCAGGCACGTACCAATTCATCGATCAAAGGCTCCATGTACACACCCATTTTATTCCCCGGGTGTCCGGGAATTATCAACGACACAAATATATTCTGCCTTTGATAGCACACACCAGGGGAGAGATTGATTGGGATAACAAACACGGGCCAACATGTGTACGGGGCAGCGCTCATTCCATAGGGATTGAACCCATCTGTGGCCAACACAACACGTACA
Source organism: Zea luxurians (assembly GCA_029449295.1). Taxonomy (NCBI): domain Eukaryota; kingdom Viridiplantae; phylum Streptophyta; class Magnoliopsida; order Poales; family Poaceae; genus Zea; species Zea luxurians. The sequence goes on along the minus strand of JAOPSE010000004.1, from coordinate 77,740,633 downwards.
TTACGAGCCTCTTTGGCTTTCTCACGGTGAATGGCATCAAAGTGTTTCCATGCTTCACCATCGGATGCGTGCACCATCTTGTCAGGATTGTATCGTTTTCCATTTTTGTGCCTTGTCATCTGTTTCGCGGATTCCTCTGTCATGTACAGACGCTGGATCCTCGGTATGAACGGAAGGTGCCGTAGGATTGTCAAGGGGATGTCGAGCTGCCTCTTCTGTCCATCACCAGAGTCTACCTCCATGAACCTAGATGATGTACACTTGGGACAGTACTTTGCCTCCGCGTATTCTTTCCTAAATAGCACGCAGCCCTTCGGACAAGCATGAATCTGCTCATACGTCATCTTGAGTGCACGAAGGAGTTTTTGTGCCTCGTACATGCTCTTTGGCAGAACGTGATCATCCGGAAGCAGGCTACCAATAACCGTCAACAAGCCATCGAATGTGTCTCTACTCATGTTGTACTGCGACTTGAACACCATTACACGCCCAATGGCATCCAGTTGAGAAACCTTTGTCTGGCCATGAAGGGGCTTCTGTGCCGCGTCGAACATGTCGTAGAACGCCTTTGCAGTCAGCTCTGGCTCGTCATCCATACATCCTCCCGTGTACTGTGCCTCTTGATAGTCGTTCAACATATCTGCTACCCCCGCATCCGCGTCATAATCCTCGACACGTTGTCTCAGCACCTCCTCTCTCGTACGATGCGCTTCACCATGAAATATCCACCGAGTATAGCCCGGCGTAAATCCATTCTTCCAAATATGTTCTACCATGGACTTCTTTGGTTTTCTTTTCCGGTTGGCACATTTGCTGCACTGGCATGGGACTAGACTCGCTCCTTTAGCAGCGTCGCCATATGCCCGTTCCACGAAATCATCGGTCTTTCTAATCCATTCAGTGGTGACATCGTTCCTTTCTCTACGGCCTGTGTACATCCACTCACGGTCCTCCATCCTCTAACAGGAAATTTCGGCAGCACCTCCCCTACACGGGGAGGTTTCGAAATCCTGCAAATAAAATTATCAGCACGATGGCTGACATCCACACATAATTCAACGGTACGATGGCCGACAATCATCAATACTCAATATTAACCTAATCATACACGTACATAAATTTAACACAAGAAAACTAAATATTAATCTAATCAACTCAATATTAAACCTAATCATACCCGACGGGCTGGACGACGGGTCGCGGAATAATCGACGGGTCGCGGACGAGACGGCGGGTCGCGGGAGAGGCGGCGGGGGCACGGCGAGGGCACGACGAGGGCACGCACGGCGGGGGCACGACGAGGGCAAGCACAGTGGGGACGCGGCGGGACACGGCGAGGGCACGGCGGGGGCACGGCGTACGACGCGGTCACGGCTGAGGCGGCTGTGGCCGCGCAGCGAGGGCGTGGGCGGGGCGAGCGCGTGCGGCGTGGGCGTGGGCGAGCGTGGGCGCGGGCGAGCGTGAGCGCGTGCGGCGTGGGCTCGGGCGAGCGCGCGCGGCGTGGGCGCGGGCGCGGACGAGGCGGGGCGGCGAGGTCGCGGCGACGTGTCTACGGCGGCGGTGGCGCGGCGTGTGAGAGAGTGAGAGAGAAAGAAGGAATTACCAGCGCTATGTAAACGCGCTTTGCCGAGTGCCTGTGATCTGGCACTCGGCAAAGATTTTTTTATTTTTAAAATAAGCTTTGCCGAGTGCCAGATCGGGGACACTCGGCAAAGGCTCCTTTACCGAGTGTCGACGAGGTGACACTCGGCAAAGACTAACTTATACTTCTTTGCCGAGTGTCACCCAGGGGGCACTCGGCAAAGCCTACTTTGCCGAGTGTCAACCAGCTGACACTCGGCAAAGTACATTTGTATTTTTTTTGTTTTGGCCCCCAAACTTTTTGTGGTATGTTCCTACACTATGTAGACCTACATGTATCATTTGTAGACAATTATAACAGAGTTTTCAATCGTTAGTAGATTTAGTTCGTTTATTTGAATTTCTTCGGAAAATTCGGATTTGAACTACAGGTCACTCGAAACTTGAAAAATCGTGCATGCAAAAATGATATTCATGTTACTTAGCATAAGTTACGACCGATTCCAGGAGCGTACCGGAAACTTCGAGCAACATGCTCACTAAACATGGCCGTGAACTTGCCATCCACATGTTTAAAAATTGTATAAAACACAAACAAAGTCATAAAATCATGAAACTTGTCCACGTGTCATGATATCATATGTACAGGCTGTGATAAAAATTTGAAAAAGTTTCGAGAAAACTATGATGCGCTATGTGTACAAACCTAAGAGATCCACATTGAAACTCTATGATTTATGTGTAGTTCTCTTAGGTTTGTACACATAGTGTCTCACAACTTTCTTCAAACATTCTAAAATTTTTATGAAACATTCTAAAACATACCACAAAAAGTTTGGGAGACAAAATCAAAAAAATAAAAATATACTTTGCCGAGTGTCTAGAGAAGACACTCGGCAAAGAGTCCTTTGCCGAGTGCCTAGTATATGGCACTCGGCAAAGAAACCTCTTTGTCGAGTGCCAATCCTCGGCTCTCGGCAAAGACTGACGACCGTCAGTTTTAGGACGGTCGCTGACGGCCATTTGCCGAGAGCCACATTTGCCGAGTGTTTGACACTCGGCAAACGTGTCGTTGCCGAGTGGGGTCCTGTGCCGAGTGTCCAGCACTCGGTAAAGAGGCTCGTTGCCGAGAGCCTAACTTTACCGAGTGCGGCTCTCGGTAAAGCCTGCTTTGCCGAGTGCCCGACAAAAGGCACTCGGCAAAGAGGCCGACACTCGGCAAAGCCTCGAATTCCGGTAGTGAAATTTTGTAGGATCATCTACTCACCTCTCCTCTAGATGCTCTCAGCGCCCCTATAAAGACTGTCGACACTCCCATCACAACCATAGAGGTGCTAGGCTGCTATCCCTCGCAGTGATCCCTCCGGCTGCAACAGTCACGGGGTCACCTGTGCTAGGCGTATAGTCAACTTTTGGGAAGACTATCCTTTAGACACCTTTGTATATGGGATAAGACTTCGACTTCTAGTGAGTCTGGTAAGCATGCCGAGATTTCCATTTTTGTTGATTTTCTATGTTTTATCAAATCGTTTGTCTTGGAGATTTTAGGTGGCCAAGAGATTGTGGTTCGGAGTGCTTCTGCTGTGAAGCACGGGGTGGTGGGAGGTGACGCTCATAAGTTTTGTGCTGAGTAGAGATGTTAATGGTTCCCATACGACTTGTTCGGTTATTTTCAATTCATATGGATTGAAGGAGATTGATACGGATTGGGAGAGATTTTGACTTACTAGGGATTGAAACTCCCTCAATCTCCCTCAATCCATATGGATTGTGGTAGAACCGAACAAGCCCTAAGGGTTTGTTCGGTTGTGTCTAGATTGAAGGAGATTGGAGAGTATTAAATCCCTCCTAGGTCAAAATTGAATAGAAGATGATTTAATTTCTCCTTAATCCTCTTTAATCAAGACTCAACCAAAAAGGCCTATCTACGGAGAATTCCTCTATTAGGGTTAGTTTGGTAACCTCATTTTTCTATTGGATTTCCAATTAACCAAGGGAAAATGAACTAATTTCCTTTAGGGCTACTTTGGGAACACCATTTTCCTAAGGGATTTCTATTTTCCTAAGGGAAAATAAACTAATCTCACTTGCGAAAATGAAAATCTCTTGAGAAAATAGGGTTCCCAAACTAGCCCTTAGAAAGATGAAAAACCCTTGGAAAAATGGGATATCCCAAACTAGCCCTTAGAGTTAGGTTATGGGACAAAAATAGGACATAATCCTTACCCTTTGGGTAAACAGGTATAGGTTTAGTAAGCAATCATCCAAACCCGATTATCTATAGGTAATATTCACCCAGTAAAATTAGGTGTGTAGACTAATAAGCAATAAGCACAACAGCTAATCTAACCTCTTCCAACCATTTTAAGCACCCATCCACCTAAACCTAGATGGCCAACCACCAGCCGTCCACCCACCGGTCCATGTGTCACTTTGTTTTTGCTATTTTATATGGTTAAACAATGTTTTTCTTGTTACATGTCAAATTTATTGGTGATGCATTGTTATTGGTTGTAACGCTTAAAATCCTAATCTTTGGACTTGTACGATCTTTCTAAAACAAACCAAATAAAAGTGTCCATGATAAATAATTGTACCTTAGAATATATCCCTTTCAAGAATAATAATAATAATGATAATAATAATGATGTTAGTTGAAAATAATAGAAACATAAATCGTTTTGTGAGTTTCAAGAAATAAATGATAGAAAGAGTTACAATTTAGTAGATTAGATTATTCCCATCAAGAAAAAGTATAAAACTTTCCTTTATGAATTAAAATCACTCTTCATAAAGATTTTATATTAGCCTTTGGTAAACTAAATAAGTAATTGATATTGAATTACTGAAAATACTTTTAATTGGCTACACATCCAAAATAAGCAACTTCTTAAAAAGAAATATTGTGTGAAGCATCTATCTAAGTACATAGAATAGTTAATAAATGAATGAATGAATCATTTAGTTCTGTTTGCATCTCATGCTGAGCATTCTTGATTGTTGCATTTTGAAATGAACAATAAGTTTTAAACCTTGGTTGAATTTGAAAGCAGAAAACAAGTCAAATGAAATAGAAAATAAGAAAAAGGGAAAAAGATAAAACCCACTCGGGCCGAAATCCATGATTTTGGCCCACTAAACTCATCGCGGCCAGCTTCTGTCTCCATGCGCACGGGCCTAGGTGGCCTTTTCCCCTTAATTTCCATCGAACCAATGACTTGTGGGGCCCTCGTGTTTGCTCCTCACCGTGCATCGCGCGCGCAGACTCGGCCCCATATCACTGCCAGAAGGGCCCGCATGTCACCACGTTCTCCTTTGTCGTAAGCATGAATAGAACACCCCACCCGTCGGGTTTGTTATGGATGAGTTGGTTGTGATGAAGTTTGTTAGGATTTCATAGATGGTTGTTGGGATTTGATTCTTACCTCGAGTCTGAGTCACACAGGCAATGGAATCGCTAGGGCTCTGCCCTTGGGATGTCGCCGGGGTTTTCAGGAACTCCAACCTCTGTTGTTTCGTCCCCATCTGGTACTCGTTCACCCCAGCGTATAAATACCAAGGCCCCTACACCCCCATCCTCGTCCATATTTTGCGGGCACCAAGGATTATTATCAAGAGGAGAGACAGAGAGAAACATCGCCGAGGAGGGAGAGAACCGGGGATGCCAGCCATCGCCATCGTCCCATGACCTCGATACCATTCGAAGGATCGGATGGATATGGGGTTGATCGTCAGGACACATGGAAGATGGCCATGGCGATGGTGCGAGGAGAGGACCACTAAAGATCATGTAATTGCTCACCGAACTTCCGCCACTGCCACAGATCCACCATGCGCTATGGCCAGAGCACGTCGCTACGTAATTTTCAGGGAGAATCTTCCCAACTGTCTCACAATCACCTGCACCACATATAGCACCTTGCGAGGAGAAAATTGGGGCTCTAGGTGGAAGTATGGTCGTGTGACCGGCGAAGTCACCATCGCAGGCATGGCAGCACCGACATATGGGGGCATCGAAGGTGAGAGAAGGGTCATGAGGTGTTGATTGTGGGATATGTGGCATGGATTAGAAGTAGTGTACCCATTCACACGAGAAAATCTGAGTCGTCGGTTTTAGATCCAATAGAACTGGTTGGGTACCAGTTCAGGATTGTTATCTTTTTAATCTGAGTCGTTTAGATTAAATCTGGCGGATGCAACACGTTCGCTGTCATAGTCGTGGGGTATTTTACTAAAGAGTCCCTAGACTTTCTTTGAATCAACCCGTAGTTAGTCTCAAGTCAAAAGAAATTTCTTTTTGCAGAAAATCATCAAAATGCATTAAATCCATAAAATATTCTAGTATTGACTGAAAATTGCAAATAAGTTACCAAGACTAATAAACATTCTATTAAAGATAATATTAAGTCCCTATGTGAAAATGACAAAGTGAAGTATTGATTTTGTTAAAACTTGGATACTTTTGGTGATTTCACATATAACTCACGCAATAAGTGGAAGTGAAATGAAATGATCCCTGGCACATTATGAAATTTATAGTCCAGACATTTTTTAGAATTATATGTGGACATATGTTACCCCTCCATCAAATTTCATGAATTTTTAGGCTATTTGTATATTATTATTTTCTTTCTGTAGAAAATCATCAAAATGCAATTAAATCCATAAAATATTCTAATGTCGACCGAAAATGGCAAATAAATTACCAAAACTAATAAACATCATATAAGAAGATAACCTCAAGTCCCCATGTGAAAATGATAAAGTGGGCTATTGATTATTTTAAAATTTGGATACTTAAGGTGATTTCACATGTAACTGACGCAACAAGTGAAAGTCAATTGAAGAGACGTTGGCAATCTTTAGATTTTATGGCCAAAACATTTTTGAGGATGCTATATGGGCATATATTGCCCCTACGTCAAATTTCATGAATTTCTAAGACTATTTATGTATTATATTTATTCTACAGAAAATTATCAAAATACAATTAAATTCATAAAATATTCCACTGTTGACTGAAAATTGCAAATAGGTTATCAGGACCAATAAACATTATATAAACATAACCTCAAGTCTCCATATGAAAATGATAAAGTGAAATATTGATTATGTTGAAACTTGAATATTTAGGGCGATTCCACATGTAACTATCTGAATATCCAAAATCTAAAATCTGGTAAGATATCTGGGAAGATGTCCAGATATCTGAAATCCGGACAAGTATCCGAGGAGATATCCGGATATTCGAAATCCGACGGATATCAGTCATCTCATATCGTATCCAATATCTGAACTGTAATATCCAAATCCGAATCTGAAATTCGAAAATTCTGCGGATATCCGAAAAAACTATCTAGTTGGATAATTAGACTCTTTGGTCGGTCGGATGCTCGGTGTCACACCTGGATTTAAGGGATAAAGTCGGGTGCATCTCATATGTGCGCCAAGGAAAAACATCACATATAATAACAGAGTGCATAGAGATAAATGTCATAAATATCATAAATGTACTTATTACATAGTGGAAGTCTTACAAAATAAATAATAAATATAAAACAAGATAAATCTTATTTCTCTGGCACCACAAAGTTGACTGGGAGACACCACTAAGATTAAGTCGAACTCCTCGTAGGGCGGCTCCTCTTGAACCACCTGTTTTTCTCCTATGGGGTGTGAGACAGCAAGGGTGAGCTCACATATGTTCATCGCTCAACAAGTTGTGGGGAATAATGTGCATGAACTCACCAAATGTGGGAGTTCATGTGAAGTGTAAGGCTAATCAACAAGCTAAAGGTTGAAGCTGAGCATTGCTTTTATAAGTTGGTCAAAATTTTATTAGCAGTTACTAAGTGTAAGTAAATACCAAACCATAGTAATAATAAATAAAAGTAATAATAAAATAATCCCAATGCGATGCAAATGACAAATTGAATTTAATTCCATAAATTAATCATGTGAGTGTCCGAGCTGCTCATGACCGTGAGCACAGCTAGTATACCAGTTTTACACTCTACAGAGGTTGCACATCTTTACCTACAAGTCGTGTTACCCATTTGCCACGAAGTTGATCAAACCCCATACACCTCTACCAAGAAAGCGAGGCAGGGTACCACTACGAGGCATTTACAAAGTTCCACTAGCTTCAGAAAATTTGCTACAGTTTATAGGAAGCTCCAGTGCAGGGATCGCTCGCCTAACCGCCATCACAGCAAAATCAACCCAAGGACCTCCCTACACTGACCACTCCCCTACTGCCCTTGCCCCTATCAGGAAAGGTAGTCATCCACTAGCTTTTCTAGTTAATCAGCTAAGGACGTCCCATTAAACCCTTGTGGTAGCACTGTTTTTCCGGGTGGTTCTCCATGTTCCAATTAACATAATGATCTTGTAATGAACAGTAATAATAAACTGATAATAAAAGTGTGAACATGAGCAATGTATATCTCCATACCCAAAACCACATAAAGCAATAGCATATACTACCCAAAATTTCAGTGGTAAAACAAGGTATAAAGATAGCCAACTAGGGTAACCTATTGGGTCCCATCAAAATTAACCTATGCAGATCATTATGATTAATAAGAACATGACTAGGTAAAAGAAGTGATCAAGAGCACAACTTGCCTTCAACGAGCTCCTGCTCATCAGTCTCCACCTGCTAAACCCCTGGATCCTCTGTGGCTTGCTCGTCTACTCGCATCAATACAAACATACATAGTATGGCAAAAATTAACATCACACCAAACAATAAAACAGAATACATGATAACATTCTACGCTGCGTAACGAGATCATAGGAACAAGAACCACTAAATTTGGAGTTATATTTATTTAGTTATGAATTTCTGAAGTTATTAAGTACTTGGAATAGCATAACTCATGTGAATAATTTTAGTTCAAGTTTCATGATTAAACAGCTACTAGTTGATAGACAATCTTATTATAAAATAAATGCCACTGGAATGAATTAATTTGGAGCTAGAATGGATTAAATATGAATTTCACAAGTTTATTGATTTATTTGTGTACTAAAAATCAATTTATATAAGTATTTATCCAATTTCTTTGTTCTCTGGGCCGAGCACTAAATACAGAGAACCACGGGGGCAGAATCAGAAGTTTTCCCTAGACTCAGATTAACCCTAGGACGGACTGCGGGTTGAATTCATTTAACCCGAGGGTCTTATTTACAAAGCTGGCTCGGCGAAAGGGTACCGGTGCATCTGAGCCGCCCAATCTAGAACCCGCGGTCGAGATTAGATTTTTGTTGCAGATGCATTAGTATGCGATCTGCGCCGTTAGATCGAAATACAGTGGTTCAGATTTTATGAAGCCGTATTCACCCTAAACCGTCCGATCGAATCTGACCGCTGAGATAACTTCGCGAAGGGGTACACGCAGGTTCAATCGAGGCGATGTGCGTTAAGTTGGACTGAGGAAGGTTTTGGGCCCACGCGGCTGAGTTTGATTTGCTTTTTATTTTCTTTTTTTCCTTTTCTCCTTCTTTCCAAATTCAAACTTTATTTTAAATTTATATTCGAATCCTATGACAAATTTGTCTTCAGATTATATGGGGTAGTTAAGGTACTAACTTTTGAAAATATAATTCTATATCTATATTTTATGTAAGTTTTATTGTAACGCCCCGAATTTTGGAGTTGAATTTTTTTTCTTTTCTTTATTCGCCAAATTCGGGTGTTACTCTTTCCTTTTTCCTTCCCCCCCCGCTAAACCTTGACCTTTTCCAAAGTTTTAGCGTGACTCGGCTTGGGATCTCGTGTAAAGCAAAACCCTAAAATGCTTTATTTTGTTTGCTGCACCATGCCGGTCCATGCACTGATTTTGTTTGTCGAGTGGATGTCTGAAGGCATGCATTTGATAATAGATTAAGGTGGGAAATTAGGGAAAATAAATAAAAAGGAATTCCCCTCTCCCCCCTCTTTGGCCGGCGTCCCGAGGCCCAGCTCGGCCGTGCCCCACCCCCCCTGCGTCCTGCGCGCGCGCTGCGGCGTGGGCGCAACCGCCGCCGCCGCCCCCACCCCTCTCGGTGGGGCCCGCCTGCCAGCCGCCCCCTTCCCCAAAACCGCCTCCCCCTTTCTCTCTCTCCTCTCTACCCCCCCTCGCGCACGTCTTCTTCCCCGTGCAGCTCGTTTCGCTCTCCCTCCCCACCCCGCTGCCGACCGGAACCGCCCCCTCGACGCCGGCATCGCCCCTCGCAGTAAACCCCCCTCCCTCCTCTTCGCCTCGCCCCTCCCCTCTGTCCCTCCCCGGCGCGGCGGCTCCGGCGCGCGTGGCCCGTCCGGCTCGGCGCGGCCGGCCATGGCGCGGTCGTGGCGCCCCATCCCGCCCCGGCTCCCTCGCCCCCCCGTGGCGCGGCGCGTGGTCCCGGCCCCAGCACCCTCGGCGTGGCCCACGACCTCGGCGCCCCACCTCGCCTCGACCCCCCACCCTCCCCTGCCCGGCGCGGCGGCGCGCCCGTGCGGCCCTGTCCTGGCCCGCTCGGTCGCCGTCCTCGGCGTCCGCCCGCCCCAACCCCTCCATGCGCGACGCGCTCGAGTCCCCTGCGCCTGGCCCCGGCATTCCCCCTCCCCGGCCCGACCTCGCTCGCCGCTGCGCGCAGCCCGACCACGGCTCGGCCGCCCTCGCGCCCCGTCCTCGTCGCGGCCGTGGCGTGCGGCCTCGGCACGGCGTGCCCGCGCGGCCTCGCCCGCGACGCAGCTCCCCGCCCCGTTCGGCCCTCCCGGCGCAGCGGCCGCCGTGGCGCGCTTTGGCGCGTCCGCCCCTGCCCATAGCGCCTGGCGTGCGCGCGGTCGCCTTGTGTGCCCCGGTGCGGCCTTGAGCTCGGTCCAGCGTGCCTGTGGTACGCGGCCTCGAGCTCGGCCAGCGTGCGGCCCACAGATTCGACCCCGGCGTGTGCGTGACTCGTTCGCGACGCGTCAGCGCGGCTTGCGCGCGCATACTCGCGTGGAGCGCGTGGTGCTTTGGCATGGCTCGCCGTGCCCTCGACGCGCCTGTCTACCCCTAGACGTGCCCATCTACCCCCCTGTGTATTCTATGTGCGGTAATCACGTTGTTCATATCAATAATCGGAACTCAATTTAGAAATTGGTTACGTTAATTATTTCATGTAGCTAATCTTGGATCTCGTTTAATGTCGATCAATTGAAAATAGTTATAATTATACTAGTGCATGTGGCTAATACTTGTTAGTGTAACTCGATGGGATTAAGTCACGTAGCGCTTAGTTATGCATCTACCCATAACACGCTTCGAGTATAGCTTTAACCCCTGCGAGACCTTCCCCCGTCCCTTTCTAACCATGGTTAATGCAATATCGTATGTCATATTCTATGCATGTTTAATCTACTTGTTCTCTTGTATGGTGTACTGTTTGTTTCCTAATTTGAATGGATGGATGTATGCATGTTTGCACTCGCATAGAGAACGATTTGGTCGAGGAACCCGAAGAACTCGCAGGAGAAGCCCTTAAGCAGCAGTCGGTTGGTGGAGGCCAGTGTCCCTTGACCTATCTCTGTCCTATACATACTTTAATTCACCTCCCGCATTACACATTTATACCTAAGGATTGACTAGCTTTTGTTATCCATGTCCTTGTTTACCTATTTGGGTTGGATTATTATTGCTTAGTCTATTGCTATTGCTCAACTCTAATCAATGAACATGATGAGAATTATCTATGATACATTGTTTTCCCTCTTATTTATGATATCATACTTGTGGCATTTAAGGGGACTCGAGCGGTTTCTCGAGTGCCTCTCCGTAAGGACCTGTTCGTTGGATGACCGCCCGAGAAAACAGTGCAACCATGAGGGTGGAGTGGGACGCCCTTAGCTGAGTAATTAGAGAAACCGGGGTGTAGTTCGCTTAGCCGTTGTGCCGTCAATGGGGCTCAGTGTATGCGGCTCGCTCTGCCAAGGTTGATTTGTCCCTTGGGGAGGAGTGCGGTACATTTAGGAAACCTAACGGGTGGCTACAGCCCCGGGAAATCTTTGTAAAGGCTACGTAATGAAACCCTGTCTATTCACCTTGGTAGTGTTTAAGGGTTTGATCGGCCCGAGGCAAAAGGGAATCACGGCTTGTGGGTAAAGTGCGCAACCTCTGCAGAGTGTTATGAAACTGATATATCAGCCGTGCTCGCGGTTATGAGCGGCCAAGGGAGCTCCAGTTATTAGTGGTACTTGATCAGGGATGTTCGGATTATAGGTGGCAATGAAACTAATGGTTCTTGGTTTTGACTCTGGTAATGGTAAGTGGTACTCTTTCCATTTGGAAAGGAGTACGTTTGGGTTAATAACGTGGGTTAACTCTAAAACTTGGCTTTCTCTACTAGTAATAATAATCTGACCAACTAAAAGCAACTGCTTGACTTACCACCACATAAAGCTAGTCCACTACAGCCAAATAGGACACTTGTTGAGTATGTTGATGTGTACTCACCCTTGCTCTACACACAAACCCCCCCATTCCCAGGTTGTCAGCATTGCAACCACTGCTCAGGAGAAGATGAAGCCATGGAAGGCTAGACTTCCAGGAGTTCCAAGACTACGACGAGTTCTAGGCGTGGGTTAGCGGCAACCCCCAGTCGGCTGCCTGTGAAGGCAGCGTTTATCTACGTCTCATTTTCGCACTTTGATTTATTGTAAAAACTATGTGGATGTCCTGGACATCATGATGTAATCGACTATTATTTCCCTTTTTAATACTATTTGAGCATTGTGTGATGATGTCCATGTTATGTAACTGTTGTGTACGTGAATTGCTGATCCTGACACGTACATGGTTCGCATTCGGTTTACCTTCTAAAACCGGGTGTGACATAGGTGGTATCAAAGCTGTGCTGACTGTAGGACCGCTAACCTAGAGTAGAATGGTCGTTCTAAGGACTATAGACCTCTGTCCTTGCCTTGACTTTGGTATCCCTTCAAAAGTTGGTCATATCGACCAAACCTATGTTCTACTATATATTATACCTTGCTGAAAATTGTGTTTTAATCTAATCCTTCATTTATTTATGGTTCATTATTTGCTGGTCATACTAGTTTTGTTCTCACTCTTTTGCTTACGGTGTCTTTTGTAGATGGCTCGTCTTAGACACACCGCACGGAAGTCTGTCATCCCCTTCTTACCCTCTCGTCTCGCGGAGCGTCCGCTTCGCCGTCCCGTGGCCGGTCAGTCCAGTCACTTGGAGAGGCTTCACCACCGCCTGCATGAGGAGCAGGAGCGTCGACGACAGGAGCAGGAGCAGCAGGGCTCTTCTTTCTCGCTCCAGCAGGAGATAGAGTTTGTGAGGAGCTGCTCCCCCGTGCTTCCTCTGGAGGCGCCCCCTGCACCACCACTGGGCGCCCCAGCCTCTGGAGTAGCTGCTGGAGGAGACCCAGACGACGGAGGTAGCGACGACATCTCGAGCCACGACACCGACTTTTCTGCTGACCAGGAGCCAGAAGGATGGGTTGCTCGACCCATCACTCGCGACGCTGCTCGCGGGTGTCACTTCCACGATGCGCTCGACACCCTGCTACGTCGGGCACTTGACCGGCGTACTTGGTCCATCGAGTATCGATGTGTGGTCTACCAGCATAGTCGAGGGGTCTACCCGGACTGCTAGGAGGCGACCTGCTTGGTGCGCCGTCCGGAGAACAGTCTCTGGGGTGCTGAGGTCTGCTCGGAGCACTATTCCATCTCTGAGCGGGACTTAGCTGAGGCGGCCATGCAAGATGCCGCACGGCGTGCGCTTTCGCACTACTGCTCAGTGCTCGGTGGGGTAGCTGATGGTCTCAACCTAAAGTACTACCCCCGCCGTCCATCTGGCAGCACAGGAGGCGTGATTGCCTCACCTGTTGGTGAGGACAACCCTAGGTTGAGCAGCACAGTCAACCTAGCCGCCGTGCTAAACACGAAGCTGGACCATGCATTAGATGAGCTGAGTAGGGCTCGTGCTGAGATCGCCCAGCTGCGGGCTGAGCGCATGGAGCGTCGTCACCTGGACGATGGTTCCCCCGCTCCCGTTGGGACTCAGCACCCGTACCGCTCACCTCGGCGTGGACACCAGTCTTATGGCAATCCCGACTGCAAGACCAAGATAGATTTAGAACCATAGATCGTCAGTGTTGAGTCTTGTAATAGATACTTAATATAGAAGTTTTAGTCTTAGTCTTAGTCTCAGTCTTACTGTTAGTTAGTCTTAGTTAGACAGGGTAGTTTGCTTATCCTGTGCTTTTATGTTTGTCATGATGAACTATGTTTGATTTGGATCTTTGTAATGATTGTCACCAGACTGTGGGTATCCCCTCCATTTTGGTTTACCTGTTATATGTTAATGGAGTTAGCTATTTAGTTGGGAAGCCTTTTATTCCACTTTCCTCTTTATCTGAGGAGCTGTGTTGGTCTGTGTTGGAGATCAGTGAAGATGCTCATCTGCTCAGTGTTGTGGAGAATTCTATACTCTTTTCTTATGCTGCAAGATTTGCAAGATCAGTTCTGATGTGTGGTTGCATTCTGCAGATGTCAGAAAACAGGCGCAGAGGAGGAAGGCATGCTCAGCAGGAGCAAGCAGCTCAGCAGGATGAGGTACCCCAGCAACAGCACCTGCCGCCCCCCGCCCCCGATGTCCATCGAGCAGATGTTCCTGATGCAGACTCAGGCAGTCCAAGCTATTGGTCAGACTCTGGCCGCCATTCAGCAGCAGCAGGCCCCACCTTAGCCTCAGATGCCTTAGATGCCCAGAGACAGGCGTGCTGAATTCATGAGAGGTCATCCCCCAACGTTTGCCCATTCTTCTGACCCCATGGATGCTGAAGACTGGCTGCACACTGTGGAGCGGGAGTTGCATACCGCTCAGTGTGATGATAGGTAGAAAGTCCTATATGGTCCCTGTCTGTTGAGAGGAGCAGCTCAGTCATGGTGGGAGTCTTATCTCGCCACCCATGCCCACCCCGACACCATCACCTGGGAAGAGTTTAGTGGAAGCTTTCGTCAGTACCATGTTCCCGTAGGTCTGATGATAGTGAAGAAGGAGGAGTTCCTGGCTCTTAAGCAAGGGTCATCGTCTGTCAGTGAGTACCGGGACAGGTTTTTGCAGTTGTCTCGCTATGCACATGAAGATGTCAACACCGATGCCAAGCGACAGTATCGTTTCCTAAGAGGCTTGGTCGGCCCTCTGCAGTATCAGCTGATGAATCATACCTTCCCGACATTCCAGCACCTGATTGACAGAGCAATCATGACAGAGAGGAAGCGTAAGGAGATGGAGGATCGCAAGCGCAAGATTAGTGGACCCCAGCCTGGAAGCAGCAACCGTCCTCGTTTCTCAGGCAATGAATCTTAGCAGTTCAGGCAGAACCAGCGTCCACCTCACTAGCAGCAGCAGTTCCGAAGGCAGTATCCTCAGCACCAGTATCAGAATCGCCAGAGCAATCAGTCAGGAGGAGGTCAGTTCCAGAGGCAGAATCAGCAGGCACCTCGTCTTCATGCCCTAGCAAACCAGCAGAATAATCAAGCAGCACCAGCTCAGGTTGGAAACAGAGCATGTTTCCACTGTGGAGAGCAAGGCCATTGGGTGATGCAATGTCCGAAGAAGGCAGCCCAGCAGCAGTCAGGCCCCAACGTCCCAGCAAAGCAGAATGTGTCTTAGCCTGGAGCAGGCAACCGCTCTCAGTCGCGTTATAATCATGGGAGACTAAACCACTTGGAGGCTGAAGCAGTTCAGGAGACCCCCGGCATGATAGTAGGTATGTTCCTAGTCGACTCCTATATTGCAGAAGTGTTATTTGATACTGGAGCAACACATTCTTTCATTACTGCATCATGGGTAGAAGCACATAGTCTCCCAATAACTACCATGTCAACCCCCATTCAAATTGACTCAGCCGGTGGTAGAAGTCGAGTCGATAGCATTTGTTTGAATGTAAGTGTGGAAATAAGGGGGATAGCGTTTCCCGCCAACCTCATAGTAATGGGTACTCAGGGAATAGATGTCATCCTAGGGATGAATTGGCTAGATAAGTATCAGGCAGTTATCAATTGTGATAACAGGACAATCAAGTTGGTGTCCCCACTAGGAGAGGAAGTGGTGACCGAGTTAGTCCCGCCTGAGCCGAAGAAAGGAAGTTGTTATCAGATGGCTGTCGATAGCAGGGAAGCAGAACCAATTGAGAGTATCAGGGTTGTGTCCGAGTTTCCAGATGTGTTTCCAAAGGACCTGCCAGGTATGCCACCAGAGCGGAAAGTTGAATTTGCCATAGAGCTTCTTCCTAGAACCGCCCCCATCTTTAAGAGAGCTTACAGAATATCTAGGCCAGAGTTGGTTGAGCTTAAGAAGCAGATCGATGAGTTGTCAGAGAAAGGTTACATCCGGCCAAGCACCTCGCCTTGGGTCACCCCCGTCCTATTTGTGGAGAAGAAAGATGGCACCAAAAGGATGTGTATCGATTATCGAGCTCTGAATGAGGTCACCGTCAAGAACAAGTACCCCTTGCCCAGAATAGAAGATCTGTTTGACCAGTTTAGAGGAGCCAGTGTGTTCTCCAAGATAGATCTGAGGTCGGGTTATCATCAGCTCAGGATTCGACCTTCAGACATTCCGAAGACGGCATTCATTACCAAGTATGGGTTGTATGAGTTCACAGTGATGTTTTTCGGTCTAACAAATGCACCAGCCTTTTTTATGAATCTGATGAATAGTGTATTCATGGACTATCTTGATAAGTTTATGGTGGTATTTATTGATGATATTCTGATATACTCTCAAAGCAAAGAAGAGCATGCGGATCATTTGAGGATGGTATTGCAGAGATTGCGAGAGCACCAGTTGTATGCAAAGTTGAGCAGTGTGAGTTCTGGATCAGTGAAGTCCTGTTCTTGGGTCACATAATCAACAAAGAAGGATTGGCTGTGGATCCGAAGAAAGTGGCAGACATTCTGAACTGGAAAGCGCCAACAGATGCCCGAGGGATCAAGAGCTTCATTGGAATGGCCGGATATTATCAGCGATTCATTGAAGGGTTTTCGAAGATTGCGAAACCAATGACAGCGTTGCTAGGCAACAAGGTTGAGTTCAAGTGGACCTAGAAATGTCAAGAGGCCTTCGAAGCGTTGAAAGAGAAGTTTACTACAACGCCTGTCTTAGTCTTGCCTGATGTGCACAAGCCCTTCTCGGTGTATTGCGATGCTTGTTACACTGGTTTGGGATGTGTGTTGATGCAAGAGGGAAGAGTTGTGGCTTACTCGTCCCGACAGCTGAAGGTTCATGAGCAGAATTATCCAATCCATGACCTAGAGTTGGCAGCAGTGGTTCACGCATTGAAGACATGGAGGCACTACCTGTATGGACAGAAATGTGATGTTTACACAGACCACAAGAGTCTGAAGTACATATTCACTCAGTCAGAGCTGAACATGAGGCAACGAAGATGGTTAGAGCTGATCAAAGACTATGAGTTGGAGATCCATTACCATCTAGGCAAAGCGAACGTAGTGGCAGATGCTTTGAGCAGGAAGAGTCAAGTCAATCTGATGGTCGCTCATCCGATGCCCTATGAGTTGGCCAAAGAGTTTGATAGGTTGAGTCTCGGATTTCTGAATAATTCGCGAGGAGTCACAATTGAGTTGGAACCTACCCTGGAACGAGAAATCAAAGAAGCGCAAAAGAATGATGAGAAGATCAGTGAGATTCGGCGACTGATTCTGGATGGCAGAGGCAAGGATTTTCGGGAAGATGCAGAAGGTGTGATATGGTTCAAAGACCGCTTGTGCGTTCCCAATGTCCAGTCTATTCAAGAATTGATTCTCAAGGAAGCTCATGAGACAGCCTATTCGATTCACCCTGGCAGTGAGAAGATGTATCAGGATCTGAAGAAGGAATTCTGGTGGTACGGGATGAAGAGAGAAATCGCAGAGCATGTGGCTATGTGTGATAGTTGTCGGCAGATCAAAGCAGAGCACCAGAGACCAGCTGGGTTGTTGCAACCGTTGCAAATTCCTCAGTGGAAATGGGATGAAATCGGTATGGACTTCATAGTCGGATTGCCTCGCACTCGAGCCGGCTACGATTCCATTTGGGTAGTGGTGGACCGCTTAACCAAGTCAGCCCACTTCATACCTGTCAAGACCAACTATAGCAGTGCAGTATTGGCAGAGTTGTACATGTCTCGGATCGTTTGTCTTCATGGTGTGCCAAAGAAGATAGTGTCAGACAGAGGAACATAGTTCACCTCTCATTTTTGGCAGCAGTTGCATGAAGCCTTGGGCACACATCTGAATTTCAGTTCAGCCTATCATCTGCAGACAGATGGTCAGACTGAGTGGACCAATCAAATCCTTGAAGACATGTTGAGAGCCTATGCGTTGCAAGATCAGTCCGGATGGGACAAGCGATTGCCTTATGCAGAGTTCTCCTATAACAACAGTTACCAGGCCAGTTTGAAGATGTCACCATTCTAGGCGCTCTATGGAAGGAGTTGTAGAACTCCGTTGCAATGGGATCAACCTGGAGAAAAGCAAGTGTTCGGGCCAGACATTCTGCTTGAAGCTGAAGAGAACATCAAGATGGTTCGAGAGAACCTGAAGATAGCGCAATCAAGACAGCGAAGCTATGCAGACACAAGAATAAGAGAGCTGAGTTTCGAGGTTGGATATTTTGTCTATCTGAGAGTGTCACCGATCAGAGGAGTCAGAAGGTTCGGAGTGAAAGGCAAGCTAGCACCCCGCTATATTGGTCCGTACCAGATTCTCGCAAGGTGTGGAGAAGTGGCCTATCAGCTCAGTTTGCTAGAAGGCTTGTCCGCAGTGCATGATGTCTTTCATGTGTCTGTAACACCCACTTTGTAAGAAAAACGAAAAGGAGAAAATTATATCCCTTTGTATACATGAGTGTGTCATCTCTATCTATCATTTCATGTGAACACATTACTTACACAAATAAACCAATAACAAGAGACGCCCAAATAAATTGTGCATCATGCTGAGATTTTTATTTTGTGTGCATTTTCTGACAATATAAAAAAATAATGTAAAAAAAATATTAAAATCCAAATTTAGAGATTTATTCGTAACTTGCAAATCGGAGTTTAGAGAAGAGAAAGAAAGATGTTATAAAAAAAGAATATATATATATATATATAAATAGTTAAACTATCCATATCTTTTGGTTCAATTTGTACATTTAAAATGAATATAAGCTCACAATTAGAATGGAATTCAAATTTGAAGTCTAGAAGTTAAAAAGGAAAGAAAACAGAAAATAAAAACATAAAAGAAAAAGGAAAGAACCCAACTGGGCTCATTCACTCGATTCTGGCCCATTAAACACCTGCACACGTCGGCCCATCCCCCACCACGCGCTGTCACTCACTGCCAAATGGGCCCTGCCCGTCGGCCACTCTTCACCACTGTCGAGCGGGACCCATGCGCCAGCCTCTCCTGCGCTCGCTACTCACACGCTCACTGACCTACGGACCCGGGATGTCGGCACCTCCGTGACTCAGTACGCGCGCGCTGTGGCTTCCGCTGCCATGTGGGGCCCATTAGTCATCGTGCTCACCACGCGCGAGCTCCGCGTGGAGCTAGTCTCCGCTCTTCCGAACCCGTCGCGACCGCAACTGCTTCTCCGGGCTCCCTGGGCATCAGCTGGTCTTTGCAGTAGTAGCTCCGTGCGTACAAATAGTGTTGGGAAGCCTCGGCCGCGCGCACCAACGCCTTCGCCATCACCATTGCTGCAGCCGAGCGCAAGATTTGGGAGCCGCCGATTGCCGCCATCGGGGAACCGAGAGGGCTTCGACGGTGAAGACTCGTGGTGTGGCCATGGAGGATCGCCGGGATGTCTGGGACCTGTCCACGGAATTTTTCGTGCCCGGAGCTTGGCCTGGCATGGGGGATTTCTCGCCGGAATCTTCTCTCCGCCATGGGACATCACCCCGCCATGGCCAAGGGACTTCGCGCCACCGATCCTGGTACCAACCATTCTCGCGCGTTCTTCGTTTTCGGTTCTGCATTTAGCCTCGTGTGCGTAGGGATTGGCCGGGGGGGCTTGGCCGGATGGCCGTCACCGGAGTGTCTGCCACCGCTAATGCGCGTTGCACCACCGCGGGTATGGTAGAGTGGGGAAGATAATCGTGGTTCGTTGGATGATCTTCGGACGGCCAGGATTAGGGCAGCGCGTACCGGTTGACTCGTGTAAGTAGGGCCGTCCGATTGTGATCGGGCGACTCCGGGGCAATTACGCTAGTATAAAATCTGAACCTCTGATTCTAAATTCAACCGTCGCGATCACGTACCGGTTCGGCTGAGAATTGATTTAATCTTGGCCATCTGGGTTCGATCGGATGGTGGATATATCACGATACCCCTTCACTCGTCTGTTTTGCAGAAGACCCCTCTAGGATTTCCGAAATAAACCCGCGGTCCTCGGGCCTGTTTCCCTGAGTCTCGGGAACATTTATAGAATAACCCCTGCCTTCTCTGGGAATTGAGGCCCAGTCCAGGAATTAAATGAAACTAGAAAATAGATTTAGAAATTGATTTTGAGTATAAAAATAATTATAAAACTTGGGTAATTCATAGAAAATTTATATTAAGCCCAAATTAATTCGTTCCAATTCCTATAATTTTGTAATATTATTGTCTATCATCTAATACCACTGTTTTGATATGAAAGTCACATTAGAATTTATATCCCATTTAATCTTGTACAAAACACATAAGAATCTTTAGAAAATCATAACTCCTCCGTTTTAACTTCGATTTGATCCGTTCAAGTTGCGTTAGTCTCGTAGCAATGCGTAGATCATTATTATTCAGTTTGTTCTTATGTTTGGTGTGATGTTAATTTTATCTATACCATGTTTGCTTGTATTGCTACGACTAGCGCGAGGACTCGTGTCATCTGAAAAGCAAGCTGGTAACTGGAATCTCAAGTGCCAGGCAAGTTGTGCCCTTGATTCACTTTTGTTACCCAATAATGTTCTTTATAATCATTTACCATGCATAGGTTTAATTTTGATGGGACCCGATAGGTCACCCTAGATTGTTTATCTCATTACCTTGTTTACCCCTGAATCACATGGGTAGTTTATGCTATTGCTTTACGTGGTTTTTGGGTTAATATTTCATTATATCCATGTTCCAGTTATTTTGTTATTCTATTTATGTTCATGTCAAGATCATTATGTTATTGTTAATTGGAACATGGAGCTTAACTTGAGAACCACGTGCCACCACAAGGGAGGAATGGGACCCCTTGGCTGACTAATTAGGAAAGCTAGTGGAAGACTACCTTACCCGAAAGGGGCAAGGGCAGTAGGGGAGTGGTCAGTGTAGGGAGGTCCTTGTTTGATTTTGCTGCGATGGCGGTCAGACGAGAACCCTGCATTGGAACTACCCATAAACTGTAGCGGGTTTTCGGAAGCTAGTGGAACTTTGTAAAGGCCTCGTAGTGGATCCCTAGCCATTCACCTTGGTAGTGTCTAAGGGCCTAGCTAACCCTGGCGACATGGGAAACACGACTTGTGGGTAAAGGGTACAACCTCTGCAGAGTGTAAAACTGGTATACTAGCCGAGCTCACGGTCATGAGCGGCTCAGGACTCTCCGATGATTAAATTATGGAACCTAAACTCAATTTGTCATTTGCATTTGCATGGAATTTGTTATTAATTGTGTTCTATTATTTTATTATGGTTTGGTATTCACTTACACTTAGTAACTGCTAATAAAATTTTGACCAACTTATAAAAGCAATGCTCAGCTTTAACCTCTATTGTTGATCAGCCTTACACTTCATGAACTCCCACCTTTGTGAGTTCATGTCACATTATTCCCCACAACTTGTTGAGCGATGAACATATGTGAGCTCACTCTTGCTGTCTCACACCCCCCCACATGAGAAGAACAGGTGGTTCAGGAGGAGCCACAAGGCGAGGAGTATGATCCGATCTAGGTGGCGTTTCTCAGTTGACATTGGCGCCGACGATCCTTAGTTTGTGTTATATTTATCTTTTATTTTTGTAAGTCTTCCGCTATGTAATAAATACTCTGATTATTGTGACATTTATCTCTATACACTCTGTTATTATATGTGTTGTCTTCTTGGCGCATGTATGAGATGCACCTGGCTTTGTTCCTTAAAGCCGGGTGTGACAGTGTCTCAGTTGAAGAAGTGTTTGCGTGTGCCAGAGGAGCAGTTGCCAGTGGAAGGTCTGGAGGTCCAAGAGGACTTGACCTACACAAAGAAACCAGCGCAAATCCTTGAGACAGCTGACAGAGTCACCCGAAGGAAGACCATTAGAATGTGCAAAGTCAGATGGAATCATCATTCAGAGGAAGAGACAACCTGGGAGCGTGAAGACGATCTGATGGCCAAATACCCTGAGCTCTTTGCTAGCCAACCCTGAATCTCGAGGGCTAGATTCTTTTAAGGGGGATAGGTTTGTAACGCCCCGAATTTTGGAGTTGAATTTTTTTCTTTTCTTTATTCGCCAAATTCGGGCGTTACTCTTTCCTTTTTCCTTTCCCCCCCGCTAAACCTTGACCTTTTCCAAAGTTTTAGCGTGACTCGGCTTGGGATCTCGTGTAAAGCAAAACCCTAAAATGCTTTATTTTGTTTGCTGCACCATGCCGGTCCATGCACTGATTTTGTTTGTCGAGTGGATGTGTGAAAGCATGCATTTGATAATAGATTAAGGTGGGAAATTAGGGAAAATAAATAAAAAGGAATTCCCCTCTCCCCCCTCTTGGGCCGGCGTCCCGAGGCCCAGCTTGCCCCCCCCCCCGCGTCCTGCGCGCGCGCTGTGGCGTGGGCGCAACCGCCGCCGCCGCCCCCCCTCTCGGTGGGGCCCGCCTGCCAGCCACCCCCTTCCCCAAAACCGACACCCCCCTTTCTCTCTCTCCTCTCTACCCCCCCCCCCCTCGCGCACGTCTTCTTCCCCGTGCAGCTCGTTTCCCTCTCCCTCCCCACCCCGCTGCCGACCGGAACCGCCCCCTCGACGCCGGCCTCGCCCCTCGCGGTAAACCCCCCTCCCTCCTCTTCGCCTCGCCCCTCCCCTCCTTCCCTCCCCGGCGCGGCGGCTCCGGCGCGGCCGGCCATGGCGCGGCCATGGCGCCCCATCCCGCCCCGGCTCCCTCCCCCCCCCCCCCCCGTGGCGCGGCGCGCGGTCCCGGCCCCGGCGCCCTCGGCGCGGCCCGCGACCCCGGCGCCCCACCTCGCCTCGACCCCCCTCCCTCCCCTGCCCGGCGCGGCGGCGCGCCCATGCGGCCCCGTCCCGGCCCGCTCGGTCGCCGCCCTCGGCGTCCGCTCGCCCCAAACCCTCCCTGCGTGGCACGCTCGAGTCCCTCACGCCCGGCCCCGGCATTCCCCCTCCTCGGCCCGACCTCGCCCGCCGCTACGCGCAGCCCGACCCCGGCTCGGCCGCCCTCGCGCCCCGTCCTCGTCGCGGCCGTGGCGTGCGGCCTCGGCACGGCGTGCCCGCGCGGCCTCACCCGCGGTGCAGCTCCCCGCCCCGTTCGGCCCTCCCGGCGCAGCGGCAGCCATGGCGCGCTGTGGCGCGTCCGCCCCTGCCCATAGCGCCTGACGTGCGCGCGCTTGCCTTGCGTGCCCCGGCGCGGCCTTGAGCTCGGTCCAGCGTGCCTGTGGTACGCGGCCTCGAGCTCGGCCAGCGTGCGACCCGCACATTCGACCCCGGCATGTGCGTGACTCGTTCGCGACGCGTCAGCGCGGCTTGCGCGCGCATACTCGCGTGGTGCGCGTGGTGCTTTGGCACGGCTCGCCGTGCCCTCGGCGCGCCCGTCTACCCCTAAACATGCCTGTCTACCCCCCTGTGTATTCTATGCGCGGTAATCACGTTGTTCATATCAATAATCGGAACTCAATTTAGAAATTGGTTACGTTAATTATTTCATGTAGCTAATCTTGGATCTCGTTTAATGTCGATCAATTGAAAATGGTTATAATTATATTAGTGCATGTGGCTAATACTTGTTAGTGTAACTCGATGGGATTAAGTCACGTAGCGCTTAGTTATGCATCTACCCGTAACACGCTTCGAGTATAGCTTTAACCCCTACGAGACCTTCCCCCGTCCCTTTCTAACCATGGTTAATGCAATATCGTATGTCATATTCTATGCATGTTTAATCTACTTGTTCTCTTGTATGGTGTACTGTTTGTTTCCTAATTTGAATGGATGGATGTATGCATGTTTGCACTCGCATAGAGAACGATTTCGTCGAGGAACCTGAAGAACTCGCAGGAGAAGCCCCTGAGCAGCAGTCGGTTGGTGGAGGCAAGTGTCCCTTGACCTATCTCTGTCCTATACATACTTTAATTCACGTCCCGCATTACACATTTATACCTAAGGATTGACTAGCTTTTGTTATCCATGTCCTTGTTTACCTATTTGGGTTGGATTATTATTGCTTAGGCTATTGCTATTGCTCAACTCTAATCAATGAACATGATGAGAATTATCTATGATACGCTGTTTTCCCTCTTATTTATGATATCATACTTGTGGCATTTAAGGGGACTCGAGCGGTTTCTCGAGTGCCTCTCCGTGAGGACCTGTTCGTTAGATGACCGCCCGGGAAAACAGTGCAACCATGAGGGTGGAGTGGGACGCCCTTAGCTGAGTAATTAGAGAAACCAAGGTGTAGTTCGCTTAGCCGTCGTGCCGTCAATGGGGCTCGGTGTATGCGGCTTGCTCTGCCATGGTTGATTTATCCCTTGGGGAGGAGTGCGGTACATTTAGGAAACCTAATGGGCGGCTACAGCCCCGGGGAATCTTTGTAAAGGCTACGTAGTGAAACCCTGCCTATTCACCTTGGTAGTGTTTAAGGGTTTGATCGGCCCGAGGCAAAAGGGAATCACGGCTTGTGGGTGAAGTGCGCAACCTCTGCAGAGTGTTATGAAACTGATATATCAGCCGTGCTCGCGGTTATGAGCGGCCAAGGGAGCTCCAGTGATTAGTGGTACTTGATCAGGGATGTTCGGATTATAGGTGGCAATGAAACTAATGGTTCTTGGTTTTGACTCTGGTAATGGTAAGTGGTACTCTTTCCATTTGGAAAGGAGTACGTTTGGGTTAATAACGTGGGTTAACTCTAAAACTTGGCTTTCTCTACTAGTAATAATAATCTGACCAACTAAAAGCAACTGCTTGACTTACCACCACACAAAGCTAGTCCACTACAGCCAAACAGGACACTTGCTGAGTATGTTGATGTGTACTCACCCTTGCTCTACACATAAACCCCCCCCCATTCCCAGGTTGTCAGCATTGCAACCACTGCTCAGGAGAAGATGAAGCCGTGGAAGGAGACTTCCAGGAGTTCCAAGACTACGACGAGTTCTAGGCGTGGGTTAGCGGCAACCCCCGGTCGGCTTCCTGTGAAGGCCGCGTTTATCTACGTTTCGTTTTCGCACTTTGATTTATTGTAAAAACTATGTGGATGTCCTGGACATCATGATGTAATCGACTATTATTTCCCTTTTTAATACTATTTGAGCACGTACATGGTTCGCATTCGGTTTACCTTCTAAAACCGGGTGTGACATTTATACTCTTTATCTCTTCCTTTTATCACTTCTCTCTCCTCATCCAATTTATTTTCAAATTCTAACTTTTTAGGTTTTAATTTAAATCCTCAACTCATTATTATATTCTTATCCATGTTATTATTGTATTAAATGCACAAACAAATAAAACCCAACATAATGCAACTTTCTTTTATTTAGTATTTTTATTGGTAGTCAAGGTTAATCCCATGATTTGTTATATGCAAAAATAAGAATAACAACACAAGTGGTCAAATGGATTTTTTTTTATATTTATCATCTCATTATTTGGGTATTACAAATCCTACCCCCTTACAAAGAATCTCATCCTCGAGATTTAGGTAGAACTAGGAAAGATGTTGGGATGGCACAACCCTACCTTGAAGGGGTTCATCACTACTTGATTGCCTCAATTGAAAATCAAATACAAGATCAGCATTTATTTGGTTAAAAATATATAGTGTTGAAATACTATTTGCAATTATGTTGGTATGTGGAGAAGACACTTCATAAGGTTTATAACCTTTCCTTTGAAATGCAACTGCATGTGCACTTTACTTTTGATTTGCACATCTTTACCTATTAAGCCGAACATCAATATGATATAGAAATGATTAGGAAAATATCTGTTGATTCTGTTCCAACCTTGATAAGGATGTATACATTGCTTATTACTTTTATTATCTAAATTTAGTATTTTTACTAATTAATATCTAATCATCTGTAACCCGCACTAAAAAACCGTACATCTTTTATAACAATCGAATCTAAAAATATTCATCTATCAGCAAATTGTATAATTTGTATTCACTATTTAATTTCAAATTTATAGAAGATAGATGTAGACTTACACCTTAACTACATCAAACTCATTATTGGGATCCATGACGCTGCCATTCTGTAAAATGGATGATAGACTTTCTTGATGAGCTTATTTCTTGTTAATATTCAGTTGTAACGACACTTCTTTTAAAGATAGTTGCAACTTCTTATTCACATATAGACGATTCTCGTGATTTTTTATTTGTATAGATCATGCTATTAAGAGTTTTGTTTTCTTGATGCTGTTAATTTATTTTTTTTTTGTTTTTTTAATTTTAAATTGGTTAATTTTAGTTAGATTGTTTCTCACTTTGTGTAATTCTCGCTTTGTTCAGTTTGAGTACCAATTCATGGACAAGCTCAATTTACTGGATGATTCATTCTTATATTTTGTTTGTTTTTATATAATTATTGTGTACAAACATTTTATTAAATAATTTGAGTGACGTTGTAATGCACGGGCATTTAACTAGTTACTAATATATGCAAACAAAATTGTTAGTTATATGTCAATCGATTGTTGGTGAAAGTCTCATATTCTTTATCCAACTTGTTTTTTCTTTACAATAAATCACATTGTTATATTTTATGTAGACCATTTATTCTTAAAAATGTATATAAGTATTAGCCTTTGGTATTGCCAAAAATATTTTTCAAAACTATTTTCAACTAACAATGTCTCCTAGAGTTATTACCATTTCATCTTTCTTTTTATCACTTAATTGTCTTTGATTCAGCTGTTATCTCGAGATTTTTTTGATATCTTCATTTTTCTAAAGTAACACTTTAAAATATTTTAACTTTTTCTAGTCACTGAGACTCACTGATAATCACATTCATGCTAATGGTTATATTAGTTTGCCAATGCACACTTCTACTATATTGTTGGATGTGTATGAGGCGGAGTGGTATGGTGTGTTGTGATGTATATCATTTAAGGGATGACACTTTCTTTATATAGGCACACATGAGTCATAGATGGGTGTCGCTTGTATACATTCTAAAAAGATCTTAATAAATATTTGAATGTAGAAAATTCCTAATTTTCCATAGCAACCAATATCTAAGCTTCATGGCTTGCCATGGTTGTTGTAAAATATTCTAGAACCTTGTCTTCTTTCATATGTATCTCATGGTTAGTCATGGTTGCAGTAGAAGGTTCTAGAAGGTGGCCTTATTTATGGCATTTCTACATGACTTCTATAATTATGAAAGAATATTCTAGAAGCTTGTCTTGTTCCTTGTATGTCTATGACTTGACATGATTATTATAGAAGCTTCTAAAAACTTGTCTATGTTTCTTGCATTACAAATATTTGAGTGAAGATTTCCTTAGATATTTCAACACTACGCCTCAAGGACAACTTCTTTCAAGAGTTGTCTTGCAGACCATGCCAAGAGCTTCATAAAACTTCTCAACTTTAAATTATTTAAATTCTTTGTAAAAATGTTGACAATTTTATTATCAGTATTTGTGGCTACCATTTTTATATATCCTTTAATAATTGTTCCTCTTATACAGTGTTAGCGGAGTTCAATATGTTTGGACTTTGGTCCTTGCATTAAAACATGGATTTTTATGAGCTAGATAGAAGATAGATTATCATAGAAAATCGTTACTTGGTAGTCCGTAGGCTATTGGAGATCCTTTAATGGTCGCCTTTGTTGAGATTCCATTTGTAAGTGCAATCAAGAACTACTTGTGGGTTTTAGTGATAATGACCATGCAATTAGAGATCTACTATTATTTGTCAAGTGTCATGGCAAGACAAAGGGAAAATGAAGAACACATCCAATAGTGATGGAACCCCCCAATTTTATACTAGGTTTTATTTCTATTTTTATTTTGAACTTGAGTATAGGAACATCGTACTATCAAGGGGGATTCAATTTGCAACCTTGAATGCAAGACCAATGCTCATCTTCCACCACATACATTCAATTTGCCATATTCACTAACAACATTTGAATGTATCGGTGTCTCATTTCTTACCCTGTCGTGAGTGAGGAAGTAATGAGTTCACCAGGGCTGAGGTTGCACCTCATGTGACTCCTAGGGAGATGGCTTATGTCCAAGACACCCTGGTGGACTTGGTCAGTCATATGTGGTCCCTGCATAATGAGGTCAACTGGTTGTGTGATCGTCTAAATAGGTCTGAGGCAATAATTAGAGGATATCAAAAGTTGAATGAAGGAATCGACATCAAACTTTACTCTTTAGAGAGGTGAAGACCTGGTCTACTACATCTCTTCAGCACCCATGAGCATGTTCACCGGAGGGAGGTCCATCCAATCCCTCATCTGCCAATGATGCTAGCTCATGGGATTAGGATCCTCCACATCCACATAATAGTGTGTTGTTAGTCTCGAGATGGATGTCCGATGTAATGCTTATTTTCATGTTGATGAGTCAGATGCAAGCTGTGGAATTCTACGACACCTTGTCCATAACCTCTTCATTATGATAAAAAGTACATATTTTATAAAATCATCTTTTTATTGATTCATATAGTTGGGTCTTCTTCTTTACTCTTCCTCTCATGTTCTTTCTGTCTACCACTTCTTCCATCAGATAGTTAATCACGATTTCAATCTCAACAAACCGGCTAGCAATAACAACAACTGTGGTAATAATGAAAATAGAAATAACAGAAATGGTAACAATGAGAACCCTCTGGATCAAGTGGAGCAGTTGATCATGATCCAAACTCAGATAATGCAAGCTATGATACAAACACTTAATGTGGTTTAGCAGATTCATAATTATAACCTTCCACCTTCATCTCTGCCACCAACTCGACCTTAGCTCAAGTTGTGGGGAGTTTCTCAGAACTCGACCTCCCACTTTATCTCATGCCAAGGATCCTATGGAAGCTAAAGACTGCTCAAGGTAGAGGAGAAGAAATTGATGATAGTGCAATGAAATGATCGTGAGATGGTATTATTCACTACCCATCAATTTGTCAGTGTTACAATGGATTGGTGGGAAACATACTACAATGCTCATGATGATGTGCCACAATCACCTAGAATGAGTTTAGGGTAGTTTACAAGCTCATTATGTTTCGTTAGGACTCACTTATTTGAAGAGGAAGGTGTCCATAGAACTGAAGCAAGGACATATGTCTATATGTGAATACCTTAATAAGTTCACATACTTATCAAGGTATGCCACTGAAGACATCAACACTGACGAAAAGAAATAGTATGTTGTCATGAATGGTCTAAACATTGGGATTCAGATTTGACTGCTTAACATTGACTATGCCAGCTTTCAGAGGTGATCAATAAAGCAATAGTTGTTGAAAACAAGCAGAACAAAATGAACATAAAAAGGAAGAGAAAGTTGATGCTCACTCATTAGTCATCTAGCAGTAATGTTCATCCCCGACTAGTACAATTGTCGAACCCAATCAACAAGACTCCTTTCAATACTAGTTCATTTGGGCAAGCTTCAAGGTCGAACTATTAGCTAAAGGGAGGGGGGCGATGCTCAATTTCAACAATCTAGTAATTGGATGCCACACACAATGCATATTCTGGTGGCTTATTCTACAGCTCTTTTCGATCAGCCAAAGACTAACTTTGCAAAAGGTAGTGACACTCAAAGGGCTTGTTTCATAAGTAATGACCCTAGGCACCCTGCTAAGGTGTCACACCCGGTTTTGGAAGGCAAACCGGATGCGAACCATGTGTGTGCCAGGACCAGAAATTCACGTACACAACGATTACATAGTTGGACATCATCACACATTACTCAAAATAATAGCAGAAATAAGTACTTTATTACATCACGATGTCCAAGACATCCACAAAGTCATTAAATTAAACCATCATCAAAGTGATTCATGAAACACAGTACGATAAGGCCTTCACAGGCAGCTGACTAGAGGGTTTGCCACTAAACTAATCTAGAACTTGTCGAAGTCCTGAAACTCCTGAAAGTCCTCCATGTTGCCTTCATCCTCTCCTAAGCACTGGTTGCAATGGAACAACCTAGGGTTTGGTGTTTTAAGCAAGGGTGAGTACACATCAACGTACTAAGCAAATGTCTCGTTTGGCTAAAGTGAACTAGCTGTATGTGGGGTTAAGCTTAAAGCAGTTGCTTTTAGTTGGTCAAGTATTTATTACTAGTAGAAAAGCCAACTTTTACCAATAATCCCCAGTTATTAACCCAAGTAGTACTCCCTCCAAGAGGAAATGCTAGAA
The DNA here is from genome assembly GCA_029449295.1 of Zea luxurians. Classification (NCBI taxonomy): domain Eukaryota; kingdom Viridiplantae; phylum Streptophyta; class Magnoliopsida; order Poales; family Poaceae; genus Zea; species Zea luxurians. The sequence continues at coordinate 77,710,458 of JAOPSE010000004.1, read as the reverse complement.
ACCATAATTATAATCATCATCATTAAGCATCATCATAAAAGTATACAAAGTAACTCTAATCAAAGGAGCTCCCAAGGCTGCTCATAACCGTGAACACGACTGATACACCAGTTTCAAACACTCTACAGAGGTTGCACACTTTACCCACGAGCCATGATTCCCTTTTAGCTCGAGGAGCGCTACTCCCCATTGACCACTACTTAGGTGCCCTGGCAGGGTATCACTACATAGCCTTTACAAAGATTCCCCAGAGGTCATAGCCGCCTGTTAGGTTTCTCCAGTTTGATAAACGCAATACATCTCCCCATACGAAGGGTGACTAACAAAAGCAACACAAAAAAACTCGGCACCCAGCCTCGGTAGAGCAAGTACTATGCCCGAACCCCATTGACGGCACGACGGCAAAGCCGACTACACCCCAAGTTCCTCTAATTAATCAGCTAAGGGTGTCCCATACCACCCTCATGGTTGTACTGTTTTCCGGGGTGGTCATCCAATGAACAGGTCCTTACGGAGAGGTACTCGGGAAACAGTTCGAGTCCCCTAAAGTATCACAAGTTCATCATCATATCCAGAATCACATCATCGTATCATAAATATTCTCATCATGTTCATTAATTAAAGTAAAGCAATAGCATGATACTAATCATAGTAACCAATTCCCAAAGGATAACCAAGGACAGGAAAAACAGAACACTAGTCAATCCTTAGGTTGATCATGGTATGCGGGACAATGAATTATAAAGTAAGTAGGACATAATGGGTCAGAGGACACTCGCCTTCACCAGGTTGTTGCTTAGGGAAGTCTCCTGCAACACACTCAGGAACCACAGACTGCTCGTTGTCTACGCAAAACAATCATTCATTCAACACACTTGGGGAATAACAAAAGAACAGTACACCAAACATATGCAACAGAGTAAACACAGGTTCAATAGCAAGGTAAAGACAGACAGGTGCAGTCTAGGTTTGGGGTAGATCACTATGCCAAGTGGTCCATTGTTCTCTAACTAGGTCTATCTTAGTAAATTACTTACTTAAATAAAGTTATTCCAGGGACGGGATCATACATTAAATGGGGATTAGTCTACAAAGTTAGGCACTTGAATATTCATTAGGGTTTTACTTTTATTTTATCTCTATTAAATATCCTATAACCTTACACTAACCTAGAGACTAACCACAAAATTGAGACATGAAAACAGTGGGTGAGCATAATTTAAATAGATAGAGAATAACATTATCAACGTTTTGCAATTTGAACCACCCAATTTGGAGTTCATATGCAAAAGTTATGAAATTTACAAGTTTTGGAATTCAAAACCCTAAATTAAACTCATTTATGTGATTAAAATAAAGTCTAGGGGTCCCTCTATAAGAAACCTGGGCCAGGCGCAAGAAAACAGGACAGGGGGTTAATTCCAAAGAAACTAGGGGTCTCTTTAACAAAATAACCGGGCGAAGGGGTATCGGGCGCTCCTGGCCATCCGATCTCAGACGAACGATTGAGATAAAACCTCGCGGGCAAGCGCGCGCATGGGCACAAGCGCACACTAACAGGCGGGCTAGGGCGGGCAGTGGCCTAGGGTGTGTGGGGCTGACAGGCCGGGGCCAGCAGCAGGTGGCGCGGGTGAGGGGAAATCCGAGTGGTCGGATCCCAAGCGGGCGGTCAGGATTAAGTTTGATCTATTTAAATCCGGGCCATCCGATCCGAGATGGACGACTATGATCTAACGGCCAGCTCGGGCAGGGCTCCCCCTAGCCGCCAGCGGTGGTGCCGCTTGTGCCTAGGGCAGAGGCCCGCCGGAGACGAGGGCGTGGGCACGCTGGGGGCCCCAGGGCGCTTGGAAGGGCCTAGGGAGGTTCGGGGAACGTGGCGAACACGGGCATGGGCACGACAACAATGTAGAGGCACTAGAAGGTAGCTGTCCATGGTGAAGTGGCTCGGCGGCGGCGCGACTTTACTTCGGTGAGCAATCGCGCACAACCGAGAGCGGGAAAGGGAAAATAAATGAGCGGGGGAGGTTGGTTACCTTGAGGGAAGACTCCAGGTCCCTTGAACGGTGGCAGAGACACGACGAGAGCTTGGGTTGATGGTGGTGGCACTACGGCTGTGTGGAGGAAAGTTGGGTGAGCACGGGTAGAGAGAAACAAAGGGGGAGGGGGCAAACCGAAGGGTGTCCCGGGTCGTGGACGTTGAGGTGGAGCTCACCAAGGCAACAGACACGACGAGGGCTCAACGGCGGTGATGGAATAGGCACGCAACCACGACAGACGGTGGCGGCGCTTCTCGAGCACGCGTGGTGCGAGGTGTGTGAGGGAGCTCTGCGGGGGCGTGAGTGAGGGAGGGAGAGACTGAGTGGGGGTGTGGGCCGCTAGAAATGGCTGAGAGTGGGGTGGTAGCGGCCTCGGCGTGCGTCGTGGGTGTGGAGTCCAAGGTGTGCGCGCGGGTCATGCGCTCAGGCGGTTGGAGAGGACGGGACTGACAGGCGAGGTCCACGGATCAGTGGGAGGGGGCACGAGAGCGCGCGGGCAGCGCCGACAGGGTGGACCCACCGGGTAGAGAGAGAAAAGGGGGAGCGAGCATGCGCGGGCGAGGGGATCGGCACCGATAGGGCAGGCCCGCCGGGCAGAGAGAGGGGCGCGGGCGCGCGCAGGCTGGGCCGGATGGACCAAAAGGCCGAGGGGGAAGGGGGTTCGGGCTACTTTGGCTTTTTCTTTTAATCTGAATTTTTATTTCCTTTTATTTTTGTTTTCTCTATTGAATTCAAATCCAATCCAAAGCACAAATTCAAATTTGATTATTTCAAGCATGTGCATCAACCAAAAACAAAGTTTAGGTTCAGCATGATGCAACATTCCATGACTCCCTTAGGGTTTCATCTACTTAAGTAATAATACATCTCCAATTAAATAGACAAAACTCTATTAAAAGGAAGAGGAGAGAAATCTATAGAGAGAGGAAAAGAGGTAACACCTAAATTTGGTAGGTATTAGAGAAAAATTTTATACCGCAAATTCAGGGTGTTACCTAAGGAATCTAAATTATAAATATTATTGCATTATACTGTGAATTGATAGAATATAAATATGAAATATAGAAACATCATTCAACAATATGAGTAACATAAATTATTGTCGGTACCCTGAAACAGAGGTACCCCTTACTACAACATGAAGACGTGGTGCCCACACGGCTATCTCTAGTCGCACGGTGAACAGCACCCGACTCCACCACGTGGACGGCTCCGGGGTCGCCACGTGGCTAGAGAAGATGATATACTCCAAGATATCAACAGTGGGTCCAGACCCCGTGGGAAAGTGTCAGATCCCTGTACAAGTAGACCGGACCTCCGGGTGGGGTCCGGGACCCCCACAGGCGCGACCCAGACCCCTGGGACGAGTCCCGGACCCCTCTGTGTGGGGTCTGGGCTACCCACAGCTGGGTCCCGGGACTCTGGGACAGAGAATAGCCGGGCCTTGCTCAGGCAAGGTCCGGTGCCGACACGTGTCCAGGCCCAGCCTGGTGCGGACCTATCTACATAACGCTACTGCTCCCCGCCCAGGCGGAGACCCGATGCTACCACAAGGCCTACTGCGCGTGACGTAAGTCAGCGGGCGGGGCCTGACGTAAGGCCTCCGGGTCGCGCGGCCCCTACATTTATTGCGGATAAGGCGCACCGCCTGACAAGCGATGTGCCACCTCAACATTTAATGAGGCCTGCCCACTCTACTGTCAGGCGGCGACCTGTCCATTCCACTGGTAGGCAATGTGCCGCCTCAGCATTTAATGAGACCTATCCATTCCGCTAGCAGGCAGCATGCCTGTCTATTCCATTGGCAGGCAGTACGTCTGTGTTGCCGCATGCGCCACACTCATCATGACTCGCGTGTTACCAAGGATGCTGCCGCGAGATATCAATAATGTATGCACTATGGATATTATGGCGCTCGGAGATCACCCTGGGATTGCAGGCAGTAGTTCCTTCCTTCCATTTGTCCCTGGTCCCACATGTCGAGGCTCAGTATCCTTGTATGTGCCCCCTTGAACTATAAAAGGGAGGGCACACTACGTTACAAGGCAGACTGACTCAGATCCAACTTAGACACTCACGAGTTCATTCAAGCTCTCAAGCTCAATACAGTACACAGTGAAGTAGGGTATTACGCTCCAGCGGCCCGAACCACTCTAAACCCTTGCTTGTTCCTGTGTTCACCGTCCATCTAGCAACAGGCAAAATGCTTAAGCCCCCTCCTCATCTTAGGATTTAGGGTGGGTGCATTCTGCCACCCGGCCGGAGAATTTCCTCTCCGACATTTGGCGCGCCAGGTAGGGGGACTTAGCATTAGGTTTTTGCTTGTTTTTCTGCTCGACATCATGGTTCACATCGTCGAGCACCACGACTTCATCCCCGAGGACTTCCTGATGGAGGAGGAAGCTGCCTCTTCCACGCCTCGGGCCTCCAGCCGCCCTGCGCCTGGTGCTGCTGCTGTGCGTTCTGCGCGGCAGCACACCCCTGCACAGGCGTCCAGGTCATCAAGGGTTGCGCCTGGTGCCTTGTCTACGGCCAGAGAGTTGTTGCGCCACCCTCCTAGCTCCACGGCCTTGCCAGGGGCCATGAAGCAGTGGCGTGACGACGTTAACCGGCTGCTCGGTATGGCGCACTCTAGCTCAGCCAGGCCCAGGCCTCGCTCGTCTCGGCGTCAACATGAGGCGTCAACGTCGGTACGCTCACCCTCTGTGAGGGCTGCGCCGACCGAGGACTTGCGGGCAGAGCTCAACCGCCAGCGTGTGGGAGAGGATGCTCCAGTCTCTCAAGAGGGGCCAGACGACCTGCGGGCAGAACTCAACCGCAGGCGTGCGGGCGAGGATGCTCGTGTCTCTCTAGAGAGGGCGCGTGAGCGCCGACAAAACATCGAGGGTCGCAACCTTGACTATGACTTTGTTGCAGTTGCACCATAGACCCCGACGGGCGCTCGGATCCTGACGGGTGTCCCGTTGGCCGGCGTGGGCTGCGCCGCACTTGCGGATCATCTCCGCGCGGCAATGTGGCCATCCAAGTTCTGGCCACACCTGCCGGAGAAGTACGACGGTACGTCAAACCCGTCGAAATTCCTATAGGTATACGTCACCGCCATCACAGCAGCAGGTGGAGACACTGTTGTGATGGCAACATACTTCCATGTGGCCTTGTCCGGGCCAGCCCGAACTTGGCTCATGAATCTTGCCCTAGGATCGATCTACTCCTGGGAAGAGCTTTGCGCGCGGTTCACCGTGAACTTCACCGGTGCTTATCAACGGCATGGCGTTGAGGCTTACCTCCATGCAGTGAGGCAGGAACCTAGGGAAACTCTTTGGGCCTTCATCTCCCGCTTCACTAAGGTATGGGGCACTATTCCTCGTATCTCAGATGCTTCCATCATCACCGCTTTCCGCTAGGGGGTGCGTGATGAAAAGATGTTGGAGAAGTTGGCCACGCATGACGTGGAAACTGTCACCACACTCTTCGCTCTGGCCGACAAGTGTGCCAGAGCCGCCGAGGGCCGTGCATGGCACTCGGCACCACAGACCGGGGTCGCCCAGGCGGGTGGCTCAGGTGCCGTTGCCCAGGACGGCAAGAAGAAGAAGAAGAAGAACCACGGCCGTGAGAGGCCGCATACTGCTGCTCTAGTCGTTGCGGCTGCGGCTGGGGGCCAGAGCGAGCGCAACAAGCTCGCAAAGCGTGTCAGCGAGCTGTGTGAGCAATCCTCCAAGGACGGCTCCTCACCTCGTCGCCGGCCTGGCAAGGAGAGGGTCGACGATGGCGAGGTGGCCGTCGGGGATCGGGACCTCGGGTATCAGTCGCCCGAGGGGGTCTTGAAGGACGTCTTCACCGAGGGCTCCGACTCCGGTGACGAGAGCGACTAGCGCAAAATGCTGTACATCATGTACGGCGGCAGCTGGGAGCTCACCTCTCGCAGGAACGTCAAGTCCCTGCACAGTGAGGTCCTGTCGGCGAGCCCAGGGGTCCCGAAGGCTGCTCCACATCAACGATGGAGGAGCACCACCATCTCCTTCAGGGCGTCTGACTACCCCAACAACATGGCAGGGGCCGGTATACTACCACTCATTACCGCCCCTGTCATCGCCAACCTGCGGCTGCACCATGTGCTAATCAATGGTGGGGCCGGCCTCAACGTCATCAGCCATGCAGCATTCAAGCAGCCGCAGATCCTAGGGTCCCGACTAGGACCCTCTCACCCATTCTTCGGAGTGGGCCCACAGCCGGTGTATCCTGTTGGGAGCATCACGCTCCTAGTTACATTCGGGACAGAGGAAAACTTCCGCACGGAGAACGTCCAGTTCGATGTCGCGGAGGTTAACCTCCCCTTCAACGCCATCATTGGCAGGCTGGCCCTGTACCGGTTCATGGCCATTGCCCATTACGGGTATTTGGTCCTCAAGATGTCGTCCCCTGCCGGGGTCCTCACCGTGCGGGGCGACCGTGCCGCTGCGGTGGCGGCTGTCGAGAAGCTGCACACCCTGGCGGTGGAGGCTGCTCGCCCCGACGATGGAGGGAGGGACCCCTCGACCTCCGGCACCAAGGCGCCGACCAAGGTGCCAAAGGTGCGGCTACCCGGGGCGGACGACGTCCCCATCAAGGCCATCCGGCTCACCGAGGATTCCTCCTAGACCACTCGCATTGCGGGTGATCTAGACGAAAAATAGGAACTCGCGCTCATCGCCTTCCTCCAAGCAAATGCCAGCGTGTTCGCATGGGAGACGTCGCAGATGCCTGGGATCCCCAGGGAGGTGATCGAGCACTATCTGAAGATCAACCCTGACGCCAGGCTGGTGAGTCAGAAGCCTTGTAGATAGTCCGTTGAGCGGCAGGATTTCATCCGCAAGGAAGTCCGAAAGCTGCTTGACGCCAGCTTCATCGAAGAGGTTCATCACCCGGTGTGGCTGGCCAACCCGGTCATCGTCCCCAAGGCGAACAGGAAGCTTCGGATGTGCATCGACTACACCAGCCTGAATAAGGCATGTCCCAAGGACTCGTATCCACTTCCACATATAGATCAGATCGTGGATTCTACCTCCAGGTGCGACCTGTTGTCCTTCTTAGATTCTTATTCTGGTTTCCATCAAATCCAGATGGATGGTCTTTACTGCTATGTTGTTATGCCTTATGGTCTGAAAAACGCCTTGCCAACATTTGTGCGGGCGATGAGTAAGACTTTCGGGGACCTCATCAGGGACAAAGTGGAGGTGTACATCGACGACATCATAGTCAAGACTAAGGCAAGGTCGACCCTAGTGGAAGACTTAACCCTGGTCTTCGACAAGCTGCGGGCAACCCGCACAAAGCTGAACCCAGACAAGTGTGTCTTTGGGGTCTCCGCAGGGAAGTTGCTGGGGTTCCTGGTTTCACACCGGGGCATTGAAGCAAACCTGGAGAAAATCAGGGCGATTGAGGCAATGAGGCCTCTGGCTCGAATCAAGGATGTCCAGAAGCTTACGTGGTCGTTAGCCGCCCTAAGCCGCTTCATTTCAAGGCTGGCTGAGAGGGCGCTACCCTTCTTCAAGCTCCTACGAAAATCCGGTCCATTCTCTTGGACCAAAGAGGCTGAGCAAGCCTTTCAAGAGTTGAAGCAGCACCTTGTGTCCCTGCCGATACTGGTAGCTCCGGAGCCAGGGGAGTCGCTGTACCTGTACATCACAGCGGCTGTAGAGGCGGTGAGCATGGTACTGGTCGTTGAAAGGACGGCACAAGAAGGCCAGGAACCTGAGGGCCCAGGACCAACTACAGGGATCCGGACCGTTTAGAAGCCGGTTTACTACGTCAGCGAGGTGCTCCATGAGGCGAAGACCAGGTACCTTGAGACGCACAAGCTCCTCTATGCTATACTTGTTGCGTCCAGGAAGTTGCGCCACTATTTCCAGGCACACAGGGTTGTGGTGGTGACCTCCTTTCCATTGAAGGCCATCCTCCACAACTCTAACGCCACAGGTAACATCGCCAAGTGGGCAGCGGAGCTCGCTGAGTTCCAGCTGGACTTTTAGCCTCGCCATGCCATCAAGAGCCAGGTCCTGGCTGACTTCATCATGGAATGGACGCCTCCCCCGAGCACCCTAGGGGTCCAGATCCTGACTTGGACCCCGCACCTGTGGAGCCCAAGGGTCCGGTCTTCACCGAGCCCCACTGGACGCTCTTCTTTGACGGGTCTGCTCGTTAGCAAGGTGGCGTTGCCGGAGTGGTCCTCATCGACCCAAGCGGAGATCAAGTGAAGTACATGGTGCACCTTGAGTTCAAGGCCACCAACAATATGGCAGAGTACGAGGCACTTATCTTCGGCTTGTCTGTGGACCTATCCCTAGGGATCCGCCAGCTCCTCGTGAAGGGGGACTCCCAGCTGATCATCAAGCAAGTCCGCGGGGAATGTAGCTGCAACAAGCCTAGGCTTGCAGCTTACCTCCTCCACGTAAGGAAGCTAGATAAGGACTTCACAGCCTTGGAACTGCAACATGTTCCTCGGGCTGACAACTCAGCGGCAGATGACCTCTCTGTGAGGGCATCAACTTGGGCACCCGTGCCCGAGGGCGTCTTCAAAAGATGGCTGCTGAGACCCACCGCCCAGCCAGCCGAACTGGGCGAAGGGGGCGAGACTAGCACCTCGAAGCTAGCGGTCCCGATGGCGTTACATCTACAGAACCCACCGAAGGTTGTGTGTACCACAGGGGGTACTGCCTACCCCTTAGTGCCGCAGCCAGTATCTCAGTGTGGTCCCGATGCATGGATCTCCGAGATCTGGGACTACCTGAAGGAAAACATCCTTCCTGAAGACCATGTATCCGCAGAGCGCATAGTGCGGTTGGCTAAGCGCTACACGGTGGTGGAAGGGGATCTCTACCGCCGTGGCGCCAACGGCATTCTAATGTGGTGCATTACCCAGGAGGAGGGCCATGAATTGCTTACGGAGATCCATGGAGGAGAGTACGGAAGTCATTCATCATCCCGCATGCTAGTCGGTAAGGCCTTCCGGTATGGCTTTTACTGGCCAACCGCCCTCCAGGATGCAGCTGAGATGGTAAAGTCCTGCAAGGCATGCCAATTCCACGCAAAGCAGATACACACCAGCTCAGGCTCTGTAGATGATTCTGCCCTCCTGGCCATTCACCGTATGGGGGCTGGATATCCTGGGTCCGTTTCCCAGAGCCATCAGCGGGTACCGTTTCCTCTTCGTCGCCATCGACAAGTTCACTAAGTGGCCAGAGGCCACCCCTATGGTCAACATCACCCACGGTGCTGCTGTCGCTTTCCTCAAGTCGATTGTCTGTAGATTTGGGGTCCCAAGCCGTATCATTACGGACAATGGGACCCAGTTTACAAGTCGGCTTTTCCAGGAGTATTGCGAAGGCATCGGCACCCAGCTCTGCTTCGCGTCCGTGGCTCATCCCAGGAGCAACGGCCAAGTGGAGAGGGCAAACGCAGAGATCCTCAGGGGACTCAAGACGTGCACCTATGACTGCTTGAAAAAGCATGGTGCAAATTGGGTCAGTGAACTACCGTCCGTGCTGTGGGGGAACCGGACCACACCCAGCCGAGCTACCGGGGAGACCCCATTCTTCCTGGTCTATGTGGCCGAAGCCTGCCTTCCCTCGGAAATCATCATGGGCTCCCCACATGTCTAGGCTTTCGATAAGTCTATGCAGGAACAGCTACAGCGTGACGATGTGGACTTCATCGACGAGCGCAGATGGCAAGCGGCGATCCGAAATGCACGGTACAACCAAGCGCTCAGGCGCTACCACCAACGGTTCGTGCATAGTAGGGAGCTCCAGGTTGGGGACCTAGTCCTAAGGTGAGTACTGAACCGAGAAGGGCTCCACAAGCTCTCCCCCAGCTGGGAGGGACCCTTCAAGGTGACGGAAATATGCCGACCCGGGTGTGTCCGCCTTGCTACAACTGAAGGAGAGCCTCTTCCCAATCCTTGGAACATAGAGCATCTCTATATGTTTTTCCCATAAAAGCGAACCTGGGGACCTGGTTTTCTTCCTTTGTAACTAGGTAGCACATATATGTACGCTAGCCCGGTGAGGTCCGTCCTCATAAACCCGGGCTGTTGGCCTACACTCATGAATATCAAGTTATAAAGAAAAGATTCACCCCCAGATTTGTTTCTGTGATGGTCTTATTTTGCTTCAATTTGTGAGCACCATTTTTATCTAACCCACCCATATAGTTCCCACCCTTGCTGGTATAGTGACATTCGAATTGAGTAGCCAGGCTTGCAGTTTGGGATCCCTCGGCAGGGGGGTCCGGCAGCCTGGGGGCCGGTTCTGGAGAATGGGTACTTGGCTACTAGGGTGGTCCAGAGTCGTGTAGCCGCTTAGCCTGGTTTCGTACCCTAAGCCTGCACGCTCCACCACTCTGTAACGGGTACCCTAGTATTTGGAACTATAGTCCTGTGGGTCCGGCAACCTGGGGTCTGGTTCTAAAGAATGGACACTCGTCTCCTGGGATGGTCCGGAGTTGTGTAGCCGCTTAGCCTGGTCCTGTACCCTAAGCCTACACGCTCCATCACTCTGCGACGGGTGCCCTAGTATTTGGAGCTGCGATCCAGGGGGTCCGGACACACGGATTGGCCTCCCAGTCTAAGTCCTGCAGGTAATGTGTCATTAATCAAAGGATAGAAGGTACTAGCTGGCAAGTCCTATGGGTGCACTACTAAAACTTCCTAGCCAAGGCTGTGTGCAGGGCCAGGTCACTAATTCTCTCTTAAGTACGCTGGCATCCAGCCTCGACACCTCGAGCCTACATCCCAGGGGGGCCAAGTGCCAGGGAGAAGTTGGTAATGACGCACACAGCAAGGACAAAAAGCAAGCAGATAAGTGCTAATACTGATTAGTATTTAAGAGTATCTTACAGAACCAAGAAATATTACAAGCTGCTTCCCAGCGGGACCCTTGCATTCTCTCTGCAGGTCTGCCTACTCATCATCCGCAGGATCCCATTGGAAACGTTCGGCCACCTGTTCCACAGCATCTTGTATGGCCTCCCGGGCGGTGTCTTCGGTGTCGGCAACCGGACCTGTGAGCACCGGCTCCAAGGAGATGGCCAGGTCGTGGCTCTGGAAGCACGTCAGGATGTATTCTATCACCGCCCGGTAGAGCCTGCTGCCTTCGGCCTCCAAGCGGGCGCCCAGAATCTGGTCCAGGCGATGGAGGCGGTCTGCGGCGGAGTCCAGCATCAGGAGCGAGTCGAGATGGTCGCCGGTGGCCCCAACATCGGGATGGGCTCACCCCAGTGGCACTAGGGCCGTGCTCGCCTCGCCGGCCCATGCGGCGATGCGCTGGATTCCAGCGCGGTGCTCCGCTTGAAGGTCTTCAAGCGCCTTCTTCATTGCCTCCACCGCATGGGGGCCCGGTGCTGCCTGCGTCGCCTGGAACCGGCGGCCCTGCTCCTCCATCGCCCGCTCCTTCTCCTCCAGCGCTCGCTCCTTTGCCTCAGCCTTGAGCTCGTGCTCGGCCAGCGACTTCTCCTGCCCTTCGACCATTTCCTTCTTGAAGGTGAGGTCCGCCTCCCGCCTAGTGAGGGTTGCCTCCTACCCGGTGAGGTCCGCCTCCCGCCTGGCGAGGTCCGCCTCCCGCCTGTCCAAGGATTCCCCTCTTGCTTTTAGCTTCTCCTCAGCGAGGGCGACGTCGTGGGCCTTGCCATCGAGCTCCCGCTGCAGCCTTTGCAGGCTCTCCACGACCGCGGTCTGCTACGTCCGCTGCTCTTCCAAAATTGCGTCCATGGCGCTCAGCTTGGTACTCGGCTCGATGATGACCTCCTCCCTCTGGTTCAAGTGCTCCTCCTTCTTGGCCAGCTTCTTCTCCTTTTAGGCCACCTCTAGCTCTCGGGAGAACACCCTCTGGAGGTCCTTCTTGTAGTCTTGGCGATCCCGCACCAACTCGGACCGCTTGAAGGCGAACTGGCGGGACACCGTCTTAGTGCGCTCCTCCAGTTGGGTACGCCAGTCGCTGAGGCACTGGTGTTCGGCCTCCAGCGCCTCCCACTCCCGCCGGATCGCCGCCTCGGTCTCTTGGAGGGCCTGATGCGCTCGAGACAGCACCTGGGGGAGGGGAACCGGCGCCGCTTCTGGCTCGGTGCCGGACCGGAGCCGCCGCCCAAAAATCACCTCCGTCTCCTCTAGAGTGGGCGGCGGGATGGAGTTGGATGCGCCCCCCACGTCGACCTCGATAATGGGGGCGGACGCAGCTGGGGCCTCCTCTGCCGCTGTCGACGGAGCAGTGGGGACCCCCTCCGCCGCTGCGGCATCGCTGGCTATCGGTGGCTCCGCTGCTACCGAACCCCCAGCTGGAGCATGGAAGCCCGGTGACGCCTGCTGCTGGGCGCCTGACACCCCAGCGGGCATGGCCTTGGAGGCAGAGGGGAGGAAGCCCTAGCAAACAAGGATGGGTTGAGACCCGTCCGCATGATAACTACACTCACAAATACAAGGATGGAGCTACACTTACTTCAGGCCCTGGACCTTCCAGCGGCCCTAGAAGCGGGATGCCCGCTGCTGTTGCTGCTGCTGTTGCTGCTAGTGCCCCTGGGGGAGATCAACCCCAGGTGGTGGAGGCAGGACTGATGGTGGTGGCGGCGGCGGCGGATCCGATGGTGGCAGTGGCGGAGGACGGACGCTCCTTTGCGCACCCTGGGCCTGGGGGCCGATCCCCTCGGCCCCGCCAGCGGTCCTCTGGCGCTTCTGGGGCGGGTCTGAATCAATGGGCGGGTCCGTCACAAAGGACCCATCCGTGCGCCGTAGCTGGCGTTGCCTCTCTTCCTCCAATCCCCCAGTGCCACCCGGGGCGGAGGAGCTGCTCGCAGCCCCTTTGCCCTTGTCCAAGGGGCTAGGGGCAGCCGGGGGAACTCTGGAACCCGCACCGGCGGGCTGGGAACCTTCGGCTGGTACACCAGGGATCTGGATCCCGCGGTGGGGGTCCCGGCCGCCAGTTTGGCGAACTGCCACGCCGCTCTCGTCGAGGGTCGGCAGCCAGTCCAAGATCACCGCCCTCAGCCCTACGTCGTCGCAGAACGGAGGGATGCCCTGGGGAGGGATTAGGGTCTCTAGGATGAAGGACTCACCTATGATCCCCTTCACCAGGACTTCCAGCTCGTTCCAGGATAGGTCGGTCCCTGGCCCGTGTTGGATCCGACCGATGTCGTTTGGACCGGTGAACTAGCAACACAGACATGCCCTCTGCTGTAGCGGCACAATCCGGCGCTTCAAGAAGTCGCCGACCACGTGCATCGACATCAGGCCGCCGGTTGCCAGGCTCTTGATTCTGTCTAGCACGGGCTCGAACTCCGGTGCCAGTGACGGCTTGGCCCTCCATTGCTTCCGATCGAGCCGAGGCCCGTCGCTCGGCAGCGCTAGGCGGTCGTTGGCCTCCGTGCTGGCGATCACCCAGTCGACGTGCCAGTTTTTCCCACCTCGCGCCGTTGAGAGAGGAGATGTAAGAGCCGACCGAATTTGCCCTTATCTGGAAGTAGTAGGCGCCAAGGTGGTCCTTCGCCTTCCCTGACCTCACCAGCACAAAGAAATAGCAGAAGAGGGCGGTGCAGGGCGCCACCCCCACGAACATCTCGCACAGGTGGGCGAAGATGGCCGCCTGGAGGATAGAGTAGGGGGTAAGGTGTTGAAGCTGGAGGCCGACCTCCTCCAACAGCAGCAGAAAGAAGGGCGAGATCGACAGCGCCAACCCGCGGGAGAGGTAGGAGATGAAGAGCACGAACTCCCCGGCGGCGAGATTGCCGAGGGGAGTGGCACCGGCATGGATCCTCCCAGCGAATGCTGGCGCGCTCCATCCAAGCAAGTTGCGCACCAGGTTGAGTGCCCCCTCGGACTGGTAACGCTCGGGACGAACCAGCATAGCCATGGCAACTGTGGCGACGGAGGGCTAAAGAGCGCGAATGCAAAGGGGAGTAGAGAGCTCGAAGGTGAAAGGGCGCAGCAGTTGGAGAGAATGTGAAAGCGTAACTGCTGCACGCGGGGAGAATCCCTTTTCAAGGAAGACTCCCCCGCTCGTGCCCTAGAAAATTCTGTCCGACACGCACCTAGCGCCTAAGCGACTCAGTCACTGACATGGGGGCCCGGGCCCACAAGTCATGCAGCTGGTGGGCCGGTCTCCAAGTGCAAGAAAGATGAACCGCCGCGCGAGGAGCGAACCGCCACGCACGGTCGTCCGCCGCCTCGGGGCCGCTGCGGGGGAATATTTTTAACTTAGGCGGCGGCAACGAGGCACTCCACGTGTGGCCCGACGAAACCACCATGCGTGGGGGCCACGCATCAGTCAGCCGCGAGGACAGACACGACAGTTGAGTGACCGATGTCAGACTAGCGCATGCGCGCCGAGTTAATGCGGCACGCGCTGAGGTGGCGCCCCAGTCACCGGTCATGCCATGCTGACGTAGGGTACAAGTTTTTGGCCCCACCTGCAGGCTGACATCCTCCCCTGAGGTGGGCCTGGGGGCCACTGTCGGTACCCTGAAATAGGGGTACCCCTTACTACAGCATGAAGACGCGGTGCCCACACGGCTATCTCTAGTCGCACGGTGAACAGCACCCAACTCCACCACGTGGACGGCTTCGGGGTCGCCACGTGGCCAGGGAAGACGATATACTCCAAGATATCAACAGTGGGTCCGGACCCCCGTGGGAAAGTGCCGAATCCCTGTACATGTAGACCGGACCTCCTAGTGGGGTCCGGGACCCCCACGGGCGCGACCCGGACCCCCAGGACGGGTCCCAGACCCCTCTATGTGGGGTCCGGGCTGCCCACAGCCGGGTCCCGGGACTCTGGGACAGAGAATACCTGGGCCTTGCTCAGGCAGGGGTCCGGTGCTGACACGTGTCCAGGCCCAGCCTGGTGCGGACCTGTCCGCATAACGCTACTGCTCCCCGCCCAAGCAGAGACCCGATGCTACCACGAGGCCTACTACGCGTGACGTAAGCCAGCGGGGGGGGGGGGGGGGGGGGGGGGGGGCTGACGTAAGGCCTCTGGGTTGCGCGGCCCCTGCATTTATTATGGATAAGGCATGCCGCCTGACAAGCGATGTGCCGCCTCGGCATTTAATGAGGCCTGCCCACTCTGCTGTCAGGCGGCGACCTGTCCATTCCACTGGTAGGCAGTGTGCCGCCTCAGCATTTAATGAGATCTGTCCATTCCGTTGGCAGGCGGCATGCATGTCTATTCCATTGGCAGGCAGTACGCCTGTGCTGCCGCATGCGCCGCACTCATCATGACTCACGCGTTACCAAGGATGCTGCCACAAGATATCAATATTGTATGCACTACAGATATTATGGTGCTCGGAGATCACCCTGGGATTGCAGAGAGTAGTTCCTTCCTTCCATTTGTCCCTAGGCCCACATGTCTAGGCTCAGTATCCTTGTATGTGCCCCCCTTGAACTATAAAAGGGAGGGCACACTACGTTACAAGGCAGGCTGACTCAGATCCAACTTAGACACTTATGAGTTCATTCAAGCTCTCAAGCTCAATACAGCACACAGTGGAGTAGGGTATTACGCTCTGGCGGCTTGAACCACTCTAAGCCCATGCGTGTTCTTGTGTTCACCGTCCATCTAGCAATAGGCAAAATGCTTAAGCCCCCTCCTCATCTTAGGATTTAGGGCGGGTGCATTTCGCCACCCAGCCGGAGAATTTCCTCTCCGACAATTATAATTTGTCATATATCCATCGTCAAAACTAAGAAATAACTCGAATATCTATATAATTATCTAATATCAATTGTTATTCTCTAGGTTGTTTGCACAACTCATGAGCTAGAACGAGTTGGCTCAGCTTGATGTACCAATGAGCTTAAAAACTGGCTCGGATCACTCGAGACTTACGAGCCGAGTCGCCCTCGAGCTCGAGCGAGCCTGGAGCTTTTTTTCCGGACTGGCTATGACAGACTCCCAGCAAGATCGGTGACAATGAGTGGTGTAGCCATCAATCGAGTCCACGGGTGGAGCGCAAATTGACATCACATCCCTAGTGCAGTGAGCCGCAACCAAAGGCTAGAATGGCTCCCTGATACCTCGTCCCCTTGGGTTTCAAAAGACTTTTCTATTTTAGGCTCGTTTGGTTACTTTAGATCTATTATTTTCTAGTCGGATTGCATACATCTTTACTACTCTATAAGAGAGCAAAGTAGGTGTCCACCTGCTTCATTGTGCCTCTGCTCCCGTGATTCGCGTGCCCCGCCCCCATGATCCATCTTCGCCCGCATGTGCTCATTCGTCCTCACTCGCCATCCTTCCATTGTCCTCCACCACCAAGCGCTTGCTCCACGTTCGTCGTTCTTCACTGCATCTCGCGACCGAGACGCCCTCCCCTCCCCAACTTGATTAGCCCTTTCGCACGGACGCCGTTTCCCATCGTCATCGCCCGCCGAGCGCCTGCTCCGCTGTGTCCCGCGCCTGAGACACCGTCCCCCACCCCCTCTCCGACCTGTTCCTCCCCCTCCGTGCCCAAGACGCACCACCCCCTCCACCACAGTTGTCCTCGCTTCCTCCCTCCAGCATCTGCGGTCTGTCTCACTCCATGGCGTGGATCTGGATAGTCCTTGTAGCGGCAGTCATGCTCCTCTGCCGTGTTGTCCTATGTGGCCCCAAGCGTGCAGTTCATGCCCCTCTCAGCGGCGACAGGAGAAGCCAAAACATGTTGCTGATCGTCCCCCACCCTGACGACAAGTCCATGTCGGTGGACTTACCCAAGCAGAATAGGTTGTGCAGATCTTCGACATGCTTCTCTGCACGGACATTTTTGTTCATCATTTGTTTCTCTCACCATATGCCACACAAATGTATTGTTTCTCTCTTCTCCCCATCTTTTTCTAGGTGTGATTTAGTTGTGGTGGCGAATGGATGGAAGGAGAAGAAAGCTTCTAGTTTGACAATACGTGTGGTCATTCGAATCCCTGTCTTTCACATGTTTTTTCGTTTTGTCAGTACATCAGAGGTCCTGCAGCGGGTCACAACCATAGAGACTAATATATTGCATGGCAATGACAGTCTTGGGTTGAGATCTATAAGTAGACATCTATGCCCGATAACTTTTGACTAACATACTAATATTAGAAAGATGAGATGTTCATATTTGCACTTTGTTAGGTGGAAGATTCTAATGGGAAATTGGTGGACTGCATGGAAGGTGAAACACTAACATGCACGTCTTTATTTCACCATGAGTCATAGAACAAACAACATATGTGCCATTTGTGGAGTCTTTGTTTTATCACCTACGTAATGAGCAATGTTTATTTGTTACCAAAAAAGCACTTTCTGTATCTTCATGGACCATGATACTTGGCAAATTGGTATGTAGGCTTTATTTTAGAATTTAATCATTATAAGGTTTGGTGTAAATGTAAAACTAGACAATGTTTTTGGATTTTTTACAAGTAGATAGCTTGTTTTCAACATACTTGGCTACACAACAAAATCCTAATGTATATGTTGGTTCATATTTGTCAGTTCCTTTTTCGGCATATTTGTCAGATACCCGTCGGACCCGCGATGCCGCGTGTGCAGCAGCAGCAGGACACCTCGCCACGGGGAGGCACCACCCCAAGAAGCGTCGTCGCGGGGACATGGATTCCCCATCACTGACTCTGACCCCTGATGGCGTCGTGGTGGCCATCCTCATTTAGGCCGCTGCGGCGGAGCGCGCGACAGGTGAAGGCAGGAGCAGCAGCGAGGATGATGGAGACGCCGCGTGGAAGGTAGTCATTGACTCCATCGCCTCCGTTGGATTCAGCGTCCCTTCGTCCAATGGCATGGCGAAGGCAGCCTCTAGCGGCAACAGCGAGGTGAACAACCACGTGGATCTGGAAGAGCCGCATGAGAGGAAACTAAAGGGTTCTGGCTTAAGCTGTATTAGGTCAAATTTTTCACCATTGACCCAACCTCAGCTGCGACAATTTCCAGGTAGGCTCCACATCCCCTCCCGGTTGTTGAGCTGTTCTGAAGAGTTTCCTTTGAATTAAGGGTTGTTGGCATGGTTGGGAATGTTAGAAACATCTGCCATATTTGTAATAGTTCTCTACCATATTTGTAATATTTAGTATGATTATCGACAACTTGGTTGTTTAGTTTTTGGCCATTATAGGTGACATCCCTTTGTAAATGAACTACACAAACCACACACATAGATTTTATGGATAACAAAGATACATGGTTAATGAAGCACACACTGCACACTGAAGAGAATATCTGATATTATTATATTGGAAATGAGTATGTGTTGTATGATATTTCTTTCTCGACCTCTTTACATGTTGCAGGAACACACAAACTAGAGAGCTTTCACACACTTTGATTGCGATGCGAGCCAGAGAGATTCATGAGTGGTCAAGAAGCCAGGAGTACAAGACTGTAATGCAGAAAATTCTTCAAGTGGGCTAAACAGAGGTTTGTACACATAATCCACCATGTTTCTTTGCAATGGTGACAAATACAAGACTGTAATTTCTTTGGTCAGCTTGTTTTGGTCCTACTCAGTACTCACCATCATTTGGAAATTAGATACCATGATGCTCGTATAATTAGCATTAGGTGCATACTAAGGTGATTTTAGCCACTTCCTGATATCTACCTAGCCTCTTAGAGCAATTCAACTCACCCTGATATCTATCTTACCCCTATCAGCAAATTCAGCCCCCTCTTTTGTGAAATATTTCCTCTCAATCTACTTCACTCTCTTGAGAGTTAAAATAACCTTAATTAGGACCACCATTCTAGATTTTATTGAGAAAGCTACGAAATTGGGTTGTTAGTAAATTGGTCCACTCATGATGGGTTGTTACTAAATTGGTCCACTCCCTTCATGTTCATGGTAAATGAAAACCTCATTGATCTATTCCGAAATACTAAACTATGGTTTATAATTTTACACCATTCAACATGGTAGGGTAGAGTTATGGTTATGCATTGTGTTGCTCTGCTCCGGTAAGATAGTATTACATGTTGTTCGGCATAATTTTGTAACTGAATTTTTCATAGCTTTTTAAGAATAATTGCCCTTAACAATATATTGACATACATGTTATTAAGCTATCCAAACCTGGTTTGGTATACAAATAAAGTTTGCAAAGTAGAGATATTTCCTTCAAAATGCATATGGACTTTATCATTTTCATTTTTCTATTTACAATCATGGCTATATGAATTTACCTGTTCCATGAAGTATTTGTCTCTTTCCATGCTTTGCAGCAAGCTTTCTGGTATGGAGCGAAATGGTACTCTGGGTTACCAATTATCGAGTCTACAGGCTCCGAATGAAAATGTATTAGGAGATTTGTTACTACCTTGTGGCTCTTGCAATCATGTTCTTGGTGTTGCTATTGCGGATGATCAAGTCCATGCGCATGCCATTCTTCCCTGACAATGCGACCAAGGTGTCTATCTCCACAACATCTCCCCTGTCATTATCAAACAAGAGGAGTGTGTGATTTTGAAACCCAATACAGTAAATAGAACACGATTGATGTATATACAATAGTTAGTTACCATCTGATGTACTTGATGTCTGGTGATAAAGTATTTCTTGATAAGGCTAAAGATATTACAGTTCGATTATTACCTGCTTGGGATACAACATCTAGCATCCTCTATAATAGACTAAATCTAGCTCATGGATGAGCCATAATCCTGGATGGTGGACCAACATGAGTTACTGCTATTCTGTATTTCCACCGAATAACTACTTTTATTTCAAATACCTTCTTAAACATATTGTAGTTCACCAAGTAAGGTGTACTGGTACTAACCTTATTCAAATCATTCCATGCTGTATTTTTGTCTTTCAAACATTCATTATTCATTATTCAGTTTGTAATTTTAGGATTTGGTTTCCATATCATCACATAGTATTGATAACTATACTACTTACGATCGCTATATATTTTTAGAACATTTTCCATATGGTTATTTTCTTTCTTATCCAGAAAATAGAGAATAAATTACATATGTTGTGTCTGTTCTGATCCTGTTGTCTGTTCTAATGCCTTGTGTCTCCCCTGTTTATACCATTATGGGGACATTGGAGGCTGGAGGTCAGAGTGATTGAGAGATGATGAACCTCCATTCCTCAGCTCACCTCATTCTTTTTTTGGTTACTTCATCATGAATTATGGTCATTCCTGCTGCTGATTTCTGAGCATGCCCTCCGTTTGTTTTTTCTCTATTTATTTTGGTTTCTTTCTATTCTTTGCTGGGAGAGACTTTCCGTCAACTTTCACCATCACGTTCATTCACCTGTCCATGTGTATCTGTTTTCATTGGAGATTGAGCTATGGATTGATTTGTCAAGGAGATTTAAGCTTTTTTGTTTTGTTTTGCAAAAGAGCTTTTCTCCACGCACAAACAGTTCTGATCTAGGCAAGTTAACTAAAGTTAGTTGAGCTATGGACTGATTTGGCGAGATCCGTTAGGTGGCTGTATGTGGTCGCTCTTCTGGAGGTTGCCTTGCTGATGCTCGGTGGAGTAGCGTGGTGGCTTCTGTGTTGTATTAGTGTTATGATGATATTTTACCACATAGATTATATATATTATAGTTATGTTTGTCATTTCGTATCTATGTTTTATACTAATTTTTAATTCATGTGTCCATTTCTCTTTTGTGTGTGTTAGTGTGAGCAAGATTGTAGGCCTAGAAATGAATAACTGCTAATAGTTACCAGCAATTCAATAATGTAAGTTTGTTAATGTTATCTCCTAAGAGCATCTCCAAGAGATTAGCTAAATAGCTAGTCAAGCTAAATTTTAGCTACTTAATAGCTCTCCAACAGACTAGCCATTTAACTTGCTAAGCTATCTGGCTCTCTAAATTAACTCTCTCACTAGCCAAATTTGGCTAGCAACTCTCGCTAGCCAAGCTAACTTACATGTTGGAGAGTCTGTTGGAATGAAATATTATATATAGGTTTTAATATTTATAGAGAAACAAATAAAGAGTCAAATAGAGAGTTAAAAATAAAGAGTCTCTTGAAGATGCTCTAATTTATTGTTTTGGAACATGTGTCAGTAGTATCTGCAAATCCTGTAACCAATATGGTTTTTTTGAGATAAAGTGACAAAAGAATATGAGGGTTGTTAACCTAATATCAATGTTTCCATGGTATAGTGTTATTGCTATACACATATTTTCTTTATTACATATTTTTCTTTATATATTAATATTTTATCGAATAATTTGTGTGCCGTCGTATCGCACGGTCATTATATAAGTTTTGATCAGGTGAAACGATTTCGAGTTGCAATCTATAAGAAACGAACAGGGCCTTACTCTTACTCTGCCGATTACGAGAAGTTGCAATTACAAAATCTCTGCGAGCGAAACTATTTTACATTTGATTAAATTTATAATGAATATTGTAAAATAAATTTTGTACTTAATTAAGTTATATTTATTGTTGTTCATATAGTCAGACTTGAGATCGCTTGACGGTGGGGAAAAGCGAGAATTGCACTTATGCAGCCAAGCATGCATTACGATCCTGTGTCACTGACTCACTTGACAGGCTCACGGACCGATACACAGTAGGCAGTGCCGCAGTGGCGGTCCTCGTCCATGCCACTGCCATGCAGGGCACCGCCTGCACAGTCAGTCGACGTTCAGGCACGTACGGTGATCACAGTGCACCAGCATATCTCTTCCATCCGGCCGCCCGCCCGCCGCCTTGGCCCTTGGGTTGCTAGTAGCATTGCAGTGCGGCTGCGGATGGATGCATGCACCACAGCACCAGCGCGCGCTCGCACTATTGTTGCTGCGACGGCGACGGCGACGGCGACGACGACGTCCACGACATGTAGGTGGCAAGTTGGGAGTTACGCACCGCTTGGGGCGGCAGAGGCGGCGCGCGCGCATGCAGCTCGTGGCCACTACCAAGAAGAGTGCTTCCGTCCCTCAATTTTTAGAACTGAATTCCTATAAACCGCTACAAAAATTTGATAAAATATTTTTTATTAATCAACTTTTGTTCTGATCGTCTCAAACCCGGTATTGATCAGACATCAGTACCCATTATAAATTTTAGAGATTGTACATAGGATTTCAGTACCAATTAAGGAAAAAAACCGGTACTAATATAAATCATTTAGTATTGGTTCAAGTTACGAACTGACACTACTAGCCAGTGACCCTAGAGGGAGAATTAATATTGGTTGGTGTCACTAACCCGAACCAAAACTTAGAGATTTAGTTTCGGTTCGTAACACCTACCGGGACTAAATACTCCTGGTTCCGTATATAGGGTCAATGACTGTCAAATAGGACCAGTCTCATGGTTCCTCTTCTTCTTCTCTTCCTCTCCTATCCTCTTCCACCGCCGTCTCAATAGAAGCAACCCTAGCAGATGCCCTAGTGACGCGGCTCAATGCACGGACCCTAGATCGAGGAGCGGCTCGCAATGGCAAGGCACATGGATCACCACCGGCGCCGGTGGAGGCTCGTCGTGCCTGCAAAGTCCTATCTAATCGTCGTCATGATGTCCCTACCGCTGGCCTATCTACTCACCATGAGGTGGGATCCTCAGCCCCGACTGCACGAGACGTCATCTCCGTGTGTCTCACCGTCAAGGCGGCCATTCCGCCGGTCAGACAGGATCGATTGTATGACACTGATGGACGAGGAATAGAAATCTAGAAATTATTATATAATGTATGTAAGAACTTAGTATGATGCTATATATATATGGCAGGTATAACGGGAGTCCTGTGCTTTCAATAGTTAAAGGAAGCCCAGGCCGATCACCCCTGCAATGTGGTTCAACCTAGCGCGTCGACTCAACCAGATTGTCGGGTGTGCCACCTGTCCCACGTCTGTGCGCGCAAAAGAGGAATGCATGCATGAGTCAAATATGTTCCCTTGCATGCGCGTAAATTTAGGAAAGATATGTGTGACAGTTTCTATTTTTAAATGTTTTATTTCCTTCATAAATTTAGGATTGCTGCAACAACCAAGCAGCTAGACTCGTAAGAACCATTTTATGATATATACTAATACTAAATATGCTACACTGTATATATAATTATGCAATTCGGTATACTGCATAAAAATCTATTACCAGCTGCATGCACACGAATTTATGATGGAAAGAATGTGCAATGAAAGGAAATGAATTGCACCCATAGAAACAAAAAATCGTATTTAATGTTTTATTTCCTTCATAAATATAGTATCCCTACAACAGCTATGCAGCTACACACATTAGAACTAGTTTATGATATATACTAATACAAATTATACTACACGTTGTAGGTATTTATATAAATCGGTACAGTGCGTAAAAAATCTGGCATGTTGTTCACTGGTGAACGCATCTCCGGGTTGGAGCGTAAAAACTTTAAGTTTTAAGCACAAAATCTCTCAATTATAAGCGTAAATACCGAGCCAATGTGAGAAGTTGATGACTCTAGTAGGTTGTTATTATGATCCTATTTTTATGGCACATCCAAAAAACATGGCAGACGCATGCATGCGGTTTCTATTTTTATACAGATCCAAAAATTATGTCAAAATACATGTATGAGTCAAACACGTTTGCGCGTAAATTTAGGAAAGATATGTGTGGCGGTTTCTATTTTAAATGATTTATTTCCTCCATAAATTTAGGATCGCTGCAACAGTCATGCAGCTAGACTCGTAATGATCATTTTATGATATATACTGATACTAAATATGTTACACTGTGTAGATAATTATGCAATTCGGTATACTGCGTAAAAATCTGTTACAGCTGCATGCACACGAATTTATGATGGAAAGAATATGTAATGAAAGGAAATGAATTGCATGCATAAAAACAAAAAAATGCATTTAATGTTTTATTTTCTTCATAAATATAGGATCCCTTCAACAGCCATGCAGCTAAACGTATTAGAACTAGTTTATGATATATACTGATATAAATTATACTACACGGTGTAGGTATTTATGTAATTCGTTACACTGCGTAAAAAATCCGGCATGTTATTCAATGGTGGACGCATCTTCGGGTGGAGCGTAAAAACCTTATGTTTTGAGCATAAAATCCCTCAATTATAAGTGTAAATACCGAGTCAATGTGAGAGGTTGATAGCTTTAGTAGGTTGTTATTACGATCCTATTTTTATGACAGATCCGAAAAACATAGCAGCTGCATGCATACAGTTTCTATTTTTATACAGATCCAAAAATTATGGCAAAATCGTGGGAGTTTCTATTGTATGCGCGCAAATTACGAACAACATAAATCAAGAAATTGCCTTTCCAATGTGCATGCAAAAAAATATGCATACACTAAACTGATATACGAACTCCGTGTTTAAGCATAAAATCGTACAGTTTTAAGCGTAAATAATACATGTGGTAGGCATAAAACACAATAATCGAAAAAACACGAATCAAAGGAGGTAGTGGCCGGAGGACGTCGTCGATGACACAAGCACAAATGTAGGCCGTCACTCGGGCCGTCCAAACTGCGCCGGATCGGAGGATGTCACGCGCGATTATAGCTGCGCGCATCTCGCGCCTTCCGTGACGCCGTTCGCTCGAACCTCGCATCTCATGTGCCGCCGTCGCTACTCGCACGTCGACAGGCGCCGCTTGCTTGCCGGTCTTGGAAATGCCGCCTCCTCGGGGCCTCGGGGACGCCGCCTCTTGCTCGCACAAGGGCCCGCTGTCGCTCGCCCTCTGGATCGGGGAGCAGCCGCCACCGACCTGGGAACCGCCGCCACTACTCCGGATCGAGGAACCTCCGCCACCGCGTGTCGAGGTCATGGAGCTACGGCCACCGGCTGGGGGTCCACCGCCGCGCACGCTCTGGGGGAACCGTCGTCATCGCACGCGGCGTCGCTAATGAATCAGGGTGGAGCGTAAAAAACTGAACCCTAGCACTTCGGGTCCTATTACTAGAGAGAGCCCCGGCCCCCAGCCTGGCTAGGTGTGCGGGGCGCGGGTCGACGTGGCAGGTGGTGGGACTACCGCGCGCAGGTACCGATTCAAGGTGGGGCGTTTATGCATACGGATTTTGAATGAAAAAGCTGCATAAATGGTAACGTGGGGCCGGGGCTCGGGTGGGGAGACGTGAGTCGCGCGTTATGCTTGCGTATTTTGCCGTTATTGGCTGCGTAAATGCGGCGCGGGTCGACGTGGCAGGTGGTGGGACTACCCACGCATGCATCGATTCAAGGTGGGCGTTTATACATACGGAATTTGAATGAAAAGGATGCATAAATGGTAACGAGGGGCCGGGGGTCGGGTGTGTAGACGTGGGACGCGCGTTATGCTTGCGTATTTTGCCGTTATTGGCTGCGTAAATTCGCGTCTGACGGGACGAGAGTGGTCAGATCGGGTAGTGGGGTGACGTGGGACGCGCGTTATGCTTGCGTATTTTGCCGTTATTGGCTGCGTAAATTCGCGTCTGACGGGACGAGAGTGGTCAGATCGGGTAGTGGGGTGACGCGCGCGTGGTTCGGGAACGTGGGGCGGTCGCACGATGGGGTGATTCATGTTTATGGAAATGTAACACAATGGTCGTGTGATGGTAACGGATAGCTCACGTAAATCTCGCGACATGCAAACTGCGCAGCAAATCGCGCAGGAGATTGGATCATGCCATGAATATAGGCCAGGACGGTTTAGGCGAGTATAGGAGGTGAAAAAAAAACGGCCTACACACAGCCGCCGCAGCTTTTGTTCATAGCTCTCGAAGGGTTAGGGCATACACAAAGGAGACGGCCAGGGGATACGAACAGTGTGGAGAAGATACGGCGATGACGACACCCTGTACGACCGATGGCCGGAATGCTGTAACTCCATCGGCTGCGTTACCGGCGCCAGGAATTGTTGAAGAAGGCAACATAGTTCATTCAAGTTTGGTGGGAACAAGTCAGCGGATACCCATGCGGACAATTGGTGAACATGAGCAGGACACACCACACATTCTCCAAAGCCATGTAAGTTCAAAGGAATACCCATGTATTTTGTTATACAATTTCCGTGCAAGTTATGATTTCGCCGAATACACATGTATTAGTTATACAGTCCGTGCAATTTATGAAGTCATAGAAATTCGCCATGCTAGACACATGTATTAGTTATACAGTCCGTGCAATTTATGAAGTCATAGAAATTCGCCATGCTAGACACATGTATTAATTATATAGTCCGTGCAATTTATGAAGTACTAGAAATTCGCCATGCTAGAAGCTTATTTTTTATATATGTGCACTGCATGACGACTCCATTAATTGAATAGGATGATAGTATAGATCAACGATTGGTACCGAAGGTGGGTATGACATTTAGTAATGTGGACGAGGCGTACAAATTTTATAGCCGATATGCATATGAAGTTGGATTTCCATTGAAGAGATATAGGGAGAGAAAAAATTGCAAGTGGTTGAATTGTTCAATGGAAGGCAAGCGTGCCGAAAGAGGAAATGGTACTCCAAAAGTGCGAAATACAATTTCCAAGCGAACACAATGCAGGGCTGGAATGAAACTTAAAAAAATCTATGACGATGCCAAAGAGAATATCATTTCAGTGCGGATTGATCTTATTCATTTGGAACATAATCATGAGTTCTTCAGAAAGGATACAGAAAAGAATCAGTTACAGTGCAACAAGACACATGATCCAGAATACATGGAGTTCCTTAGTGCGATGCAAGAAAGCAGGATTCCGCAACACTGTATTATGGATTTTGTTTCAGAAATGCATGGTGGACCAGAGAATGTACCGTTAACTACACAAGACATGATCAACTTGTAAGTCATTTTGTTATTTACACTGATATAATGACATAATGATGTTGTGTACGTATTGACTATGGCATATTGATTAATGTTCACAGGAAGAAAGCGCGACAGAGAGAAAGAAATGCCAATGATGTGTCTAAGCTCCTATCTTTTTTTGCAATGTGTAAAAAAGATAACCCACAGTTTTTCTCTGACTTCCAACTAGACCAAGAAGGAAAGATTTTGAGCATTTTTTGGTCCCATGCTAGCCAGCAAGCAGATTACATTGACTTTGGAGATGCAGTTACCTTTGATACAACTCATAAGACAAATCTATATGACAAACCCCTGGGAATGTTTGTTGGTTGTAACCACCATCTGCAGTGCACCATATTTGGTTTCACATTGTTGGGTGACGAAACTGTAGACACATTCGAGTGGGTTTTCAATGCATTCAAAACATGCATGGGAGCTGAAGGACCACGAGTAATGCTTACAGGTATGATTAATAAGCTAAACAATTATTACGTTCTACTATGATTGTATTGAATGTAATTATAGTTGGTAATGAGTTGCATAATGTTGTGAAAATATATGATTTCAGATCAAGATCCAGCAATGCCAGTTGCACTAGGCAGAGTATTTCCAAACACAATCCATCGTTTGTGTTTGTGGCATGTTCAGAACAGGTATATGCCGTATTTGAACGAGTTGTACGCTAGATTTGAGGAAGAGGATTTCAAAACAAGGTTTCAATCTATAATACATCATCCTTTAACTGTAACTGAGTTTGAGGCTGCCTGGGCAATGCTGATTGATGATTTCCATCTACATGATAACATCAGTCTTTCCAGAATGTATGAAATTCGTAAAGATTGGATACTAGCTTTTTTTAAACATGATTATTGTGGGTTGATGGTCTCTACACAGCGTAGCGAGAGCATGAACAAACTCGTCAAAAGTGCTCATGTCGATGCAAACACGCCACTACATCAATTCGCCAAGCAAATGTTGAAGCTTCTACACAGTAGGAAGATGAAAGAGGCAAAAGAGGCACTAGGATGCATGGTGAGTACATAGAATATTATTATATCATAATATTTAACATACCGTATTATAACGTATAATTTTGTCTACTGTAGGGCCAAAAGGAAACAAATACATTGTATATGTTTGAGATACGTGTAGCGAGGACATACACAAGGGCTGTAATGAATAAGTTTCACGAGTCTTTAAAATATGCTACTGCATACAAGATATCACATGATCCAGATGGTGGTGTGAATGAATGGGTGGTTCAGCATACTTCAAGGTCAAATAAGATTGTGTGGGGGCAACACCAATTCAAAGTAATGGCTGATGTAGATGCTGGAAAGTATGAATGTGAATGCAAGCATTGGGAGCGTACAGGTATGTCATATTGCGTAATTGTTGAATCTAAATGTTTAATTATAATGAGTGAACATAAACAAAGACATTTTTTACATGCTTTGTTGTAGGTCTGCTTTGTGTGCATCTTTTACGAACATTTATGCATCTTCAAATTGATCGAATACCTTCAGAATACATCCTTCAGAGATACACCTACTCTGCTATACAAGATGTGACTTTTTCAAGGGATGATAAGAATTTGAAGGGTAAAGACGGTGAGACTAAATCATATAGGCAGAAGATGTTGCTTAAAAAGTCAATGAAAGTAGTACATCATGCAAGTCTTTCAAAAGCTGGATATGATAGAGCCCTGGAGATGATGGATGAACTGCTTTTGCTACTTTCACGATTGGAGCCAGATATTGAAGGTGATGATAGTACTAGTGATGGCGAAGGAATACAGGTATTTAATATATTAATTGAAATAGTCGTGTATTTTAATTGATATACTGAGTTATAAGTTTTGGTGAATGGAAAGTATGAGAAACTTGCCTGATACAGGGCGACAGGAATGATGTAAGAGACATGATGGGAGATAATATAACGACAAGAATGGCGCAGACTGGTGTATGTGTAATATGTTATATGATGTTTACTATGCATAATGGTGTGTACTGTTTGTCATAAACAAACCTATTTATTGTCAATCGTATTATTTGACAGGTAATTCAATTGGAGCCTACTTTACAAGAAGGTGGTGTGAGCGATACCCAATGTGTTATGCCACAACAAATATTGGAACAGGTAATACATGATTATAAAAGAGGAAAAAATTGTTGTAATACAAAATAGTAACGATTGGACCTTGTTGCTGATTATGAATGATTAATAATGGTATATGTGTGCAGCACGATTATGGACAATTGACCACTAGCACAGCACTAATTGATGTGAGTGGTACAGATTTGACGATTAAAAAGGTAATGGTGCTATTAAAAACGCATGAGCATGTATATTATTTAAAATTACATACAAATAATTGGATTTAAGTACTAATATTTAAAAATATCATATTTTTTTCTTAATTGTAGAAGCTAGATTTTAATGTGAGTGGAGTAAGCTTGAGAAGACCGGATAACGCGAAGCCAAAGGGCAGAACAATCAGTGATACCGAAAAAAGAGTTATTAAGTTGGGGGCAAAAGGAGACAAAAAAAAGAACAGAAAGTGTCAAAGGTGTGGAATTGCGGATGGTCACAATAGTCGCACTTGTCTATCTGTGGAGGAGAATAGACTTCGGTTGGCCAGCCTTACTGGTCGAAAGAGAGGGCGGCCCATAGGTTCTAGGAACAAGGGTTCATCTAGCGCTCCAAACTGGAATGAGGCATGCACTTCAAAAAAACATCAAGGAGGTGTCACAGACAATGATTCATCTAGTGGGTAGTATAGTAGATCATTTCGTATTTTATGACAAATGTAATGTAGTGCCATACTTGT
Organism: Zea luxurians; assembly: GCA_029449295.1. Classification (NCBI taxonomy): domain Eukaryota; kingdom Viridiplantae; phylum Streptophyta; class Magnoliopsida; order Poales; family Poaceae; genus Zea; species Zea luxurians. Next base: position 77,680,833 of record JAOPSE010000004.1, on the reverse strand, counting down.
TATTGCAACTATGGGTGAATTTATAAATGCTGGATCCAGTCGATATTCACAAAGTATAAGTAATAATGATTTACTGCATGTATTGAAATGTAGTGTAAACTGTGTACTAAATATGCGTAAATGTGTTATGAAAACAGCGTAATTCGACGCTATACAAATTTTGGTGGCAAAAACTGGCAAAAATGTCTTTATGAAGAAAACAAACGACACAATAAATTGTGATTTAATGTAGTAACATAATTTTTATAACACATGTGTGCGAGTAGACAAATGATATCAGTAGTTATTGACAAAACAATAAGGCTGTACAGATTTGCATAATTGAGCTAACAAAACAGTGTAATTCGTATGTAATTAAAATTACTGTAAACTGGGTACACATTTGCGTAAATGAACTAACAAAACAGCGTAATTCTTATTAGGCATAAGAATTTGTGACACGTACTGGTAAATAATAGATTTGTGAAGAAATCAGAGAATAACAATAACTAGTGAGTACATCACTGATATAAATATGACCAAACAGTCGAAGTTTGAACTGAAGATGTTTCATAACTTGTTTAACACACATAGGCCAAATTTTTATCTAAAACTGCATTAGACATGAGTGTCTTGATAGGTTGGGTGAAAAACATAGAAAGTTTCAATACGGTTACATAGACATGCAACAAGGAGGTTTGGCTTCACAACATCTTGTTCCATAACAAGGAAGCCACAAAATGTTTGTTCCATATCAAACAGTTGCCGATTCACAAAATGTTGATCCAGCGACACAGCTAGCGTCCAAACTTGAATTTTTGAATTTCTGGAGGCAACGGGAGGCACTTGTTCTTGCTATGGAAGGTCAGGTAATGTAGAGCCAGAGATCGTAGGTCACCAGAGTTTTCCTGCATAATACACATTATCCCGAGGTGAATAAGTTATATCTGAAATGTTGAGTGTATAACTACAAACAGCATAATCATAAAATGACTCACTCGGTTTATAAATTGCTTGATAGAACCATCCGTATGGTCATAGCACTGGATATATCTCATGACAAAAAAGCCACAGTCATTAGATCCAGCTATCATGGTGGGACACATAGGTGGCATGTCAATTGGGAAATTTCCAAATTTTGGGATGCGTGAATTGGGCCGGACTTGTTGCAAAGATTTGTTCAATCTGTTCATTATAACCCTAGCCCATGGTAGTTTCCTGGTCCCTAAGTCCTTTTGGGAGTAATGATACATCTTCCATGAAGTACCACCCAACTCCGGACCATATGGATTTGAATCTAAAATGTGAATACATCGTAACTGGATATTTATGACATTCAATGTCCAATGTCCCATATGAAGAATAGGGACCATAATCTGTCAAATATCAGGAGTTATATAAACAGAATGATAACATTAGTGAGTAGCTGAGCTATGAATATAATTGCATAACAGGAGAGCGTTGATACAAAGATAAATAAGTATACCGTTTTGTAGTCACCAAAATTGTCCAGTTGGGGCAGGGTCTTGTCCAGATAAGCATCAAGGACAGTTTGATCAAAAATCTGAGGAGACTTACTGTACCGTTCATGCTCCTCAAAGTTGAGGAGAATCTGCATAATCATAATTACTGTGTCATATAAAACTGTATGTAAACAATTGCAAAAATAAATAGGTATTAGTGAATTGTACATACACCAACATTGACATCCAGTACAAGTCTGTCTTTGTTGATGGACGAGCAATTATTGTTTTTGTCATGGCGAAAACCCATGATGAAACACTGCATGAAAACAGTATCCAGACACATCCCATCTGCAAATGATTGTTGTATATCGAGACAATTTCCAATGCATTCATCGAATTCTATGATCTTCCTATATAATAATGAAAAAGGATATGTTATTCATTATATATGAAAGCAACAACCTACATGTTATTTTGACTTAATAGTTAAAGAAAAACCTGTTTGGGTCAGTTTTTGAGGAGCACAAAAAAACACGAAGCGACCGAGCACAGTCCAATTCTGTTAAACGTGGCACAGAGTGGTCATGTGTAGTGTGCAAGCTATGTGTTTCCTCACCATCTGCAACCTGAAACACAATGCAGGTAGAGAGTATAGTAAATTATGAATGAGTAATGAGAAGACAAATCTGATACCAGTAGTTATTGACAAAAGAATAAGGCTGTACAGATTTGCGTAATTGAGCTAACAAAACAGCGTATTTCGTCTGTAATTAAAATTATTGTAAACTGGGTACAAATTTGCGTAAGTGAACTAACAAAACAGCGTAATTCGTATTAGACATAAGAATTCGTGACACATACTGGTAAATAATAGATTTGTGAAGAAATCAGAGAATAACAATAACTAGTGAGTAAATCACTGATAGAAATATGAGTAAACAGACGAAGTTTGAACTGAATATCACATTATACCTGAGATGCAAGCATGCAATAAAAGTATAACTGGATTACTTACATGAGCACTAGGTGTCTGATCAAAAAGGGGGCCCGTGTAAGTTGGAGTGTCATGAGATGCACCAATGTCTCCTCCCTGACACAAAGAAACAATGATACTATGTTTTAAACCTCGATCATGTGTCAATTAAATTTAATCCATAATTGAGATTACAATGGAGAAAACAAAGCTGAAACATATACATCTTTTTGCGGTGTGGCGTCAAACATCGGCAAGTGGGAAGACGGATATGAGCTCATAGGATTGCAGTCTGGTACATGTCGATGAGACATGTTTATGTCGCTCGGCATATTATTGCCAACATTAAAACAGAAATCCTGTATACATTATTATGGTTTTGTCTAATATTTTGGATGAAAATTGGAAATTAACATGTAATGTAACCATAATCAGACTGCATAAAATACCTGGTTTTCCGCATTTGGGGTTATGTTCGTCTCCAAATCGTCAGGGCAGCCCTCAAATGCACGACGCATTTGTTGTTGCTTTTCGTGTATTTCTTCAAACTGGGTACCTGTCAACTCCGTATTCGGTTGTTAATATGGCATAGACAGGTCCTGGGTATTCTGAGTACCCTCATGGATCTGTTCCTCTGTAATTAAAAAGTTGTAGTACTCAAACAGCAAGAACTGATAAATGCATAGAGTTAAGTACATGAATTGAATAAATGACAATGAGGGAAGGTAACCTGACGACATATGCTGAGATATATCTGGAGGTTTATCTGTTTGAGGCGCTTCCGCAACATTGTCTGGGTCGTCAGACTCCGCGCGAAGGACATTATCAATTAACTCAGCAAATGTGTCCGCTAGTTCATACTGCTTCACAACCATCTTGGTAAGAGTACTTTTTATGGTGGAACACGCTTTGCCAACTTCAGAATCATACTCAACAAACTTTTCAATGAATTTTGGTCGGTCACGTGGTTGGAGCTGCTTTATCTTACTTGAAAGCATATCCTTGATCAATGGGGGCTGGATATGAATAGTATGATGACCACAAGGATCGAGACGAGGGACATCAAAAATGTTTGTCCTGTCCCTATGCTGTGATGTAATGAATGATAATGCATCATAATTAATTCTTAGAAACATAAGGATATAATATTACATAAAACATCTGTAATGTACATATGGTATTTATGGACACATATGGGATGTATGTTTTGCCATAGACTGACCTCTGATTGAAACTGCACACTAGGCACAGCAGAATAGCAAGTTTCGGAAAAGCTTCGGAACTGAAAAAAACATTTGTAATATAATTAAATACATGAAAGATAACCATAAATAAATTGTGTTACCCACTGAGAAATGAAGTATATGGTGTCTATTACGAGTTTATTCAGAATGGTACGAAAACTAATAGAGATACTACATGCATAAACATTCACCTAATAACAGCAAATGCATATTTATGCAGGGTAATGCATTCCTATTGTTTTATGTACAAATGACATACCTCACAATGGCCAAAAGGTTCACCGCTTTGGCGTGGCTTCCTCTTATCAGCTTTTGTCAGAGCTTGGATAATGTTTTTATCAAAGAATTTTATGCGGGGTGTGCCACGTTTATTAGGGGGGGCTGCAGCATCATGCAAGTGGTCCAAATAGTACAACTACAAAAAAACAATAACTAATTTATACTATCATGGAAAATAGATTCCATTCGATATGAAAAAAAGAACAGTCCAATGTTATTTACTTACTAGTAGGACAACTGAGCATCCATATATCGTCGTGGACACATTAGAAGTGCTTCTTGTATGCCACTTTTGTGCAGCTTCACATAGGTCGTTAAAAATTAAGTGGCACCAGTCTATTTCATGGAAACGGTCCATTTCTTCCGTCAATAACACTTCATGGTTAGATATGCCCCAGCTGGAAGTGGGGAACAACAATCTATTGAACAATATCAAAAAGAAGCATCTGATAGAGAGGTCATCATCATTTCCTTTTCTCAATCGGTCCTGAAGAGATGCAACAACGAACTCATCCTTGGACAATCCAAGTTCAGCCCTCAAATTATTGCCCGCCACTTCATCGATTCCAAGTGGCTTACCACCGCCAGAATTCGGAAGGCCTAGTATAAGGTGGACAGTTTCTTTCGTAATCTTTAGTTCCTTGCCAACTCCAGGGCGAATAGTCATATCCTTGTGGTCCAACTTATCCATCAACCAACGAAGATGAGAACGGCTACCCAGTGCATCAAGTGTCATGTCAAGAATATTGGAAAATCCTTTTCTAGCAACGGCTTGTCGTTGCCTCTCATTCAATATCTTAATAGTTATAATCACATCCTGAGGGTTGCATCTAACATTGAGTTTCTGAAATAATGTATGTTAAATGTTATGAAAACAATGAAATAAATGTGGCATGAGCCATAAAATTAGCACTCATAATGTAAGGGATGCAACTAAAATAACATAATACCTATTTAAATAAACTAAACTGCATTATCTGTATACAATAAAAAAGTGTCCAAGGGTTGTAAAATAAATATGATATTGTAAATGCATTTCAGAACTTGGAACCTAACGTGAAAAATTCGACTAGATTCATCCTTACTGTATACTGCTAAATAATATCTAATATGTTGTATCAGGTCATGATTATTGAATACTAATTAGTATTTAATATATATGAAAACATAAGTATAACATATAACCTGCCGTGGAGTTTCTACTACTTTCGGCCTCTTTGTGCATGTCTTCCGTAAGATATTCATATGACTTCCAGCAGCATTACGCTTCTTTGTAGGTGTCATGAAGTCATCGTCATCATTGCCAGATCCAGTTTGTTCATTGGCTTCATAAATAACAGATGGTTTCTCGACAGGTGCAGTACCCTGATCAGAATGCTTTGAGTTTGGACGAACTCCAATAGAGGCCGGCCGTGGTATCTCAACACTAAAGAATTCTTGGCTTGACTCAATGGTTATGCGTTTGGGATTAGCCGGAGGACGATCAACTGACTTCATTTTTTGGGGTAGAACAAACTAAGTAAATGAAAAAGAACATCAGGAAATAATACTATACCATACATAATAATTGAATAAATATAACATTATGAAACTGTTCGGGTATGTATAGTGTGTGTATTGTGCATAACAACAGATGTAGACAACGTACATGAGAAGAAGGAATGCATAACAACAGATATGCGAAAACTGACATTTAAATAAAACAGTACGTAGTGTGCATAAATAAATTATGCAATGTAATTCATAAAAGTATATGTAGTATAACTATCAGAAACAACAATAATAACACAGTACAATAACACCACTAATCTATTGATTGCTATTGTAAAAAAAAATATTATGTTTATAAACAACACTCAGAACCTATATAAAAATGAACAGAATGTAACAAATATGCAATTGAAAAAAATGGAAGGCATTATCGGATACTACATATAATGAGGCGATTCAATTAATTTCGAATCAATTGAAGGGATGTAGAAGGGGCGGGGCGAACCTAAGGGACATTAGCGACTGAACTATGTAAAAGAATGGGGGGAACTCGAAAGAATGAGAGGGAAACGAACCAGGGAAGGAGAACGACGGCGGTGAATCGATGAACCGCGGAGATTACGGCGGTGGAAGAGGTGGGGGCGGTCGTCGATGGCGATCGCAGGAGCGAATGACGGCGACGGGGAGGAACTGATTATTTTAGGGTTTGGGTGGACCCGAGCTGAATTAATTTAGCTCGGTCGGCCCGCGGGGGAGCGGCGAGGGACTGTGGGTCCACTAGTCAGCGCAGAGTCAGTGTGAAGGTTTGTTTACTGCGTGATCATAATAAGCATAAATAGCTGTGCAAAGTATCGTAAACAGTTTACAAAAAAATAATTAATCAAGACCAACGCCAAAGTACGTAATATAATAAATCCTAAATGATATGTAGTTGTTAACATCGAATTATACAATCATAAATACCAAATACTACACCACACCGACAAAGCCGCATGAGGTGTCAATTTATGAAACCGTTGGAGTCATAATATGCAAGTATAAACACGGTCAACTCAACGCGGGTCGTGACCACGACTCCGGAAAACCCGCGCGGAAGATACGCACTCACCGTGGCAGTTGTGTTTATGCATATGTAAGTTGAGTGAAACGGATGCATAAATGGTAATAGAGGGTGCGCACGTACGACCACCTTCACTCGGTGCATGTGCGCGGTACTCGGAACGCCTGTCACGTTGACCCGCGCCCGGCACGTCTAGACTGGCAGGGGCTCCCTGCATTGATGGAAGCCCAGGGCTCCTAATACTATAACTATATATATATATATATTCTAAACTTGTGTTCCAATCTTTGTGTTCAATTCCGTGAATCTTTGTTGCAATCTTGTGTTTTGTCTTATTGAAGGGGAGTGTTTTCTAAAAATGAGGGTTACTAGAAACCGGTACAAAAATCTGTTGAAATGCTTTAGTACCGGTACTAATTAAGTGTTTAGTACTGGTTCTTTACAAAACCAGAACTAATTAAGTCTTTAGCGCATATAGTTAGAAGTTAAGGGAATTCATACACATTTTTATATATTATATTAATGTATATATCCATTTTTATATATGAATCTACACATTTTGCATGTATGAATGACAAATGGTGCATATAAATGTACACATTTACGTATCGTTATATATAAATATATTATTGAAAACATCAAATTTAACGTAAATTAACAAATGATCAAAATTGGCTTCGATATTATAGTATCGGTTCTAGAACCGGTACTAAACCATAGACTTGTAAATTTAGTGCCGGTCCTTGGAATAAATCGGTACCAAAAACCAAACCTTTAAAATCGGTTTCTTTACAATGAACCGGTTCTGAAGGTCTAACTATTAAAGGGTGTTTGGTTTTTAGGGACTAATTTTTAGTCACTCTATCTTATTCTATTTTGGTTCTTAAATTGGTAAATACGGAAACTACGTATTTGTAATTTATGTAATTTAAATAGAATAAGACTAAAAAACCAAACACCCTTATTACCGGTTTATACCGTGAATTAGTACTAAATACTCATCTCTACTACAACATATGTATCTACTGAGGGTGTCCACCAGGCGTCATCGTGCCCCCACCTTACTCCTGCGTGAGCCCCCACCACCATCGCGCGGTGCCTCCATCAACGCCGCAATCAACGCCGCGCCTTGCCCCCATCAACGCCGCAATCGACGGCCATGTCCCATCGACGCGGAAGCCTCCCGAGCCCCCACCACACTCCCCACACGCGGCGCAGGCCGAGCCATCACTGCCCTTCCCCAAACCCTAATAAAGCAGGCCGCCTTCAACACCGATGGAGCCATCCTCACCCCAAATCCTTGCCGCAGTCGACAGCCACCTCCCATTAGCGCAGCACGTGGGCGACCTCCTGTGCATCACCTCCCAGCCCTTCGACTCCAACGACCTCGACGACGCCACAGTCGACGGCGCCACTCCACTGGCCCCACCTCCTCGAGGGGTGACCTGAGAACACCACCACCATGCTCGCCATGTAGCGCCGCCTCCAAACCCTAGCCCCCTCGCTCCACCGTGCATTTCGACGTACTGTCTGCTGACCGCCTCAGCGAACTAGGTGCCTAGCTCTTTCAGAATTTTGGTGTAATTTAGAGTCCGTTGCTACTGCGCTGGTCTCATTATAAATGGTAAAGTAGCAGCGGACTAGCTCTTTCAGCGAACCAGGTGCCTAGCTCTTTCAGAAGTTTTTATATCTCTAACTACTACAACATGTGACAGATGAAATTTGGGTTAAGGAGTTCAATCTGGAACACATGTGGAAAAGCCCAAATGGCACAACTAGGAACATTATAAATGGTAAAGTGCTTTTGTAATTTGAATGCAATACTCATAGTTTGGTTGTTGAAGCTTCTTTTTTTCTTATTACTTGCACTTTGTTTAGGGAGCCTATTATATGCAAAAATGTTCCAAGACTTGTTCCAGGTATTTAACAAAATGTGAAATTACTCTGCATTTTGATTTGTAATAATGTTTTCCCACTAAACTAAAATGCTTGTGAAATCAGGATGGACTATGTACATCTGCATTGGAAGGCATGCTATTTTGGTTGGCTTAAAATCATACTAGAAAAATAGTGCTGCTCTGGTCTATAAGTATGAAACTATATTATTGTTATATGGATTTTCTTCTTACTACTACATTACAACAACAGGTGATCGTTGTGCGGTGCAACAAGAACTTGAAGAACCAGACCAAGAGTCCAAGACAGGTGCAAGATAATATCGAGTTTATTCTATGAATGGTGATCAGGAATAAGTAATAGTGTTGCAAACCTGTATACTCTCTGCCCACCTCTGCTCTTCATTTTCTTTGCTTCAGTTCAACCCAACAGTTTGATTCTCACCTTTTTACATGTTTTGCTTGGCTCATATCATTAAATGTTTTTGCATGCTTAAAATTGAAAGCATGATGCAATATTTTCTCTCAATAGCTATGCACCCTTCTTCCTTGTGTGTATTCTACATTTTGTTCTCATTATGTCAGGCCCTAGAACAACTACTGTTATAATAGTTGTGAAATTGGAACAAAAGTTGTACCTATTGGAGTGTGGAGACATCCAAATTTTAGATATTTTATTTAAAATGCCAGTTCATATTTTTCCTTGTAGAATGTAAATCCTATTGATTTTGTGTATTATATTTAGAGTGTTACGACATTGTTTTTTGGAGATCTATGTTTTAAATGTAAGGATATTTAGATTTTTTATTTTAAATGTTAGTTCATATTTTTCCTTGCATGATTAACCCCCTAATTAAGAAGGCTGAAGAAACTACTTTGATATCTGACGTTGTTGTAGATTTAGCACACAAGGTAACATATATAATGGTTTCATCTTGTTTGATTTTTTCAAAAAGAAAGTTCATTCTTGGTTTCCTACCTATTGTAGTTTCTCGGTTGTTCTATGAGAACATAGTTGAAGTAGAATTGACTGTTGACAGCTATGAAATTACTCTGATGTCATGTCAGAATTTCTTCAACCACTATTTTTTCCTAGGGACAATCTTGTATATCCTGTGAAGCCATCTCACATCTCATTGTGGAAAAAGAGTTAATTGATTCAGCATAGTAAAGCATAAGAATATTTGGTTGTTCATTTTTTAATAATGTATATGTTTCTGATTCACCTTCGATTTTTACAGATTTTTATAGCGAACATTGCTAGGGCAATCTCATCTGAGACGGTAATATGATAGGCCATAAGTATCGGTGCTTTATATCTTAAGTATCATTTTGTTCTTTGTGATAATGTTATAGCTTTTTTGTTCCTGACAAGTTATGTTCCCCTATCTTTCAGCTAATGGAGATTGTTAGTGCATGCATTTGGCCCATTGGCAGCATACCGCTTTCTTTTTAACAATGACCTCGGTGGTGAAAGGGAAATAGGGTCAAACCTTTTCCTATATGAATTTTGGTGGTTGAATTGGCCAACACAAATTATTGGACTAACTAGTTTGCTCTAGATTATGAGTTCTACAGGTGCCAAAGGTTCACAACAAACCAATACAAGTCAAAAAAAAGGGTTCAAAACAAAGGAGCAAAGTTTAACCAAAGGCAGCCCTGGTCTGGCGCACCGGACAGTGTCCGGTGCACCAGGGAGGAACGACTCTGAACTTGCCAGCTTCGGGAATTTGGGAGGCCGCTCCGCTATAATTCACCGGACTGTCCGGTGCAACACCGGACTGTTCGGTGTGCCAGTGGAGCAACGGCTACTTCGCACCAACGGTCGTCTACAAATGAACAGTGAAAGCAAACAGTACGCGCCTGCGCGCGTAGAAGTCAGAGCAGACGCAGAAGGCGCACCGGACAGTGAACAGGACCTGTCCGGTGCACCACCGGACTGTCCGGTGGCCCCATCTATCAGAGCTCCAACGGTCGAACCCTAACGGTTGGGTGACGTGGCTGGCGCACCGGACAATGTCCGGTGACGCACCGGACTGTCCGGTGTGCCATACGACAAACAGCGTCCCCAACGGCCACTTTGATGGTTGGGGCTATAAATACCCCCCAACCACCACTCTTCAAGGCATCCAAGCATTCACTACATCTCATTCAATACAAGAGCAATACACAACACTCCAAGACACAAATCAAAGCCTCCGATCGAATCAAAGTCCCCAATTCAACTCTAGTTTTTAGGTCTTGTGAGGAGATTGACTTGTGTTCTTTTGTTGCTCTTGTTGCTTGGTTGGCTTTCTTCTTTCTCTCATTCTTACTCTCAACACCTTGTAAGCGAAGCAAGAGACACCAATTGTGTGGTGGTCCTTGTGGGGTCTAAGTGACCCGGGAAAATCAAGGAAGGAAGCTCACTCGGTCTAAGTGACCGTTTGAGAGAGGGAAAGGGTTGAAAGAGACCCGGTCTTTGTGACCACCTCAACGAGGAGTAGGTTTGCAAGAACCGAACCTCGGTAAAACAAATCACCGCGTCTCACTCTTCATTTGCTTGTGATTTGTTTTCGCCCTCTCTTTCGGACTTGCTTATATTTCTAACGCTAACCCCAGCTTGTAGTTGTGCTTAAAGTTTGTAAATTTCAGATTCCGCCTATTCACCCCCCCTCTAGGCGACTTTCAATTGGTATCAGAGCACGGTGCTTCATTAGAGCCTAACCGCTCAAAGTGATGGCGGGAGAACACGCCAAGAAGGAGATGGTGACCGGCGAGAAGCCCGCCACAAGCCACGGGAAGGCTCCATCGGGGAGTCCCGCAACAAGAAGAAGGAGGAATCACCTCCTCACAAGTCACATCGGAGTGGCGAGAAGGAAAAAGAAGATGAAGAAGGTGGTCTACTACGAGACCGACTCTTCATCGCCATCCACCTCCGGCTCCGACGCGCCGTCCGTAACTTCTAAGCGCCATGAGCACAAGAAGTTTAGTAAGATTCCCTTACGCTACCCTCGTATTTCAAAACGTACTCCTTTACTTTCTGTCTCATTAGGCAAACCACCTATGTTTGATGGTGAAGATTATAATATGTGGAGTGATAAAATGAGGCACCATCTAACCTCACTCCACACTAGCATTTGGGATGTTGTTGAGATTGGAGTACAGGTACCTTCGCCGGGGGATGAAGACTATGACTCGGACGAAGTTGCCAAAATCCAGCACTTCAACTTCCAAGCCACCACTATACTCCTCGCCTCTCTAAGTCGAGAGGAGTATAACAAGGTGCAAGGGTTGAAGAGCGCCAAAGAGATTTGGGACGTGCTCAAGACCGCGCACGAAGGTGATGAGGTGACCAAGATCACCAAGAGGGAAACGATCGAGGGGAAGCTCGGTCGCTTCATGCTCAACCAAGGAGAAGACCCGCAAGCCATGTACAACCGGCTTAAAACCTTGGTGAACCAAGTGCGCAACCTCGGGAGCACCAAGTGGGATGACCATGAGATGGTCAAGGTTATTCTTAGATCACTCGTATTTCTTAACCCTACTCAAGTTCAATTAATTCGTGGTGATCCAAGATATAAACTAATGTCTCCCGTGGAAGTAATAGGAAAATTTGTGAGCTTTGAATTGATGATCAAAGGCTCCAAGAAGATCATCGAGCAAGGCGCCTCCTCCTCCGTACCTGAAGCACAACCCGTTGCATTCAAGGCAATGGAGGAGAAGAAAGAAGACTCTACACCGAGTAGGGTCCCCATCGACGCCTCCAAGCTCGACAATGAGGAGATGGAGCTCATCATCAAGAGCTTCCACCAAATCCTCAAGCAAAGGAAGGGGAAAGATTACAAGCCCCGTTCCAAGAAGGTTTGCTACAAATGTGGTAAGCCCGATTATTTTATCGCTAAATGTCCATTGTCTAGTGATAGTGACAGGAAAAACGACAAGAGGGGAAAGAGGAAGGAAAAGAAGAAGTATTACAAGAAGAAGGGTGGCGATGCACATGTTTGCTGGGAGTGGGACTCCAACGAGAGCTCCGCCGACTCCTCCTCCGATGAAGACGCCACCAACATCGCCATCAACAAGGGCCTCCTCTTCCCCAACGTCGGCCACAAGTGCCTCATGGCGAAGGACGGCAAGAAGAAGAAGGTAAAATCAAAATCCTCCACTAAGTATGCAACTTCTAGTGATGAGGATAATTCTAGTGATAATGAAGATAACTTGCTTACTCTTTTTGCCAATCTTAACATGCAACAAAAAGAGAAATTGAATGAATTGATTAGTGCTATTCATGAGAAGGATGAACTCTTGGATAGCCAAGAGGACTTCCTTATTAAGGAAAATAAGAAGCATGTTAAGACTAAAAATGCTTATGCTCAGGAGGTAGAGAAAAATGAAAAATTAACTAGTGAGCTTAGTATTTGCCATGAGACTATTTCCAACCTTAGAATTGAGAATGCTAATTCGATTGCTAAGGTTGAGAAGTCAAATATTTGTGATGATTCAATTACCAATCTTAGAAATGATAATGCTAATTTGATTGCTAAGATTGAAAAATTGAATGCCTCTCTTGCTAGCCTTAGGTTTGAGAATGAAAAATTGATTGCTAAGGCTAAGGAACTAGATGTTTGCAATATTTCTATTTCCAATCTTAGAGATGAGAATGACATTTTACATGCTAAGATTGTTGAATTAAATGATTGCAAACCCTCTACATCTACCGTTGAGCATGTTTCTATTTGCACTAGATGTAGGGATGTTAATGTAGATGCTATCCATGATCACCTTGCTATGATTAAACAACAAAATGATCATATAGCAAAATTAGATGCTAAAATTGCCGAGCATGAACTAGAAAATGAGAAATTTAAATTTGCTCATAGTATGCTTTATAGTGGGAGACGCCCTGGCATTAAGGATGGCATTGGCTTCCAACAGGGAGACAATGTCAAGCTTAATGCCCCTCCTAAAAGATTGTCTAATTTTGTTAAGGGCAAGGCTCCCATGCCTCAGGATAATGAGGGTTACATTTTGTACCCTGCTGGTTATCCTGAAGATAAGATTAGGAGAATTCATGCCAAGAAGACTCATTCTCACCATGCTTTTATTTATAAGAATGAGGCTTCTAGCTCCAGGCGTTCTACACATGTTAAAATGCCTAAGAAGAAATCTCCTACTACATCAAATGATCATAATGTTTCATTCAAAACTTTTGATGCTTCTTATGTGCTTACTAACAAATCAGGCAAAGTAGTTGCCAAATATGTTGGGGGCAAACACAAGGGGTCAAAGACTTGTGTTTGGGTACCCAAGGTGCTTGTTTCTAATGTAAAAGAACCCAAGACCGTTTGGGTACCTAAGAACAAGGCCTAAATTTGTTTTGTAGGTTTATGCATCTGGGGGCTTAAGTTGGATCATCGACAGCGGGTGCACAAACCACATGACAGGGGAGAAAAGGATGTTCTCCTCCTATGAGAAAAACCAAGATCCCCAACGAGCTATCACATTCGGGGATGGAAATCAAGGTTTGGTCAAAGGATTGGGTAAAATTGCTATATCTCCTGACCATTCTATTTCCAATGTTTTTTTGTAGATTCTTTAGATTACAACTTGCTTTCAGTTTCACAATTATGTAAAATGGGTTACAACTGTCTTTTTATGGATGTAGGTGTTACTGTCTTTAGAAGAAGTGATGATTCAGTAGCTTTTAAGGGAGTGTTAGAGGGTCAGCTATACTTAGTTGATTTCAATAGAGCTGAACTTGACACTTGCTTAATTGCTAAGACTAACATGAGTTGGCTCTGGCACCGCCAACTAGCCCATGTTGGGATGAAGAATCTTCACAAGCTTCTAAAGGGAGAGCACATTTTGGGACTAACCAATGTTCATTTTGAGAAAGACAGGATTTGTAGCGCATGCCAAGCAGGGAAGCAAGTTGGTGTTCATCATCCACACAAGAACATCATGACAACTGACAGGCCACTGGAGCTACTCCACATGGATTTATTCGGCCCGATAGCTTACATAAGCATCAGCGGGAGTAAGTACTATCTAGTTATTGTGGATGATTATTCTCGCTTCACTTGGGTATTATTTTTACAGGATAAATCTCAAACCCAAGAGACTTTGAAAGGATTCTTGAGACGGGCTCAAAATGAGTTCGGCTTGAGGATCAAGAAAATAAGAAGCGACAACGGGACGGAGTTCAAGAACTCTCAAATTGAAGGCTTTCTTGAGGAGGGCATCAAGCATGAGTTCTCTTCTCCCTACACGCCACAACAAAATGGTGTAGTGGAGAGGAAGAATAGAACTCTATTGGATATGGCAAGGACCATGCTTGATGAGTACAAGACTTCGGATCGGTTTTGGGTCGAGGCCGTCAACACCGCTTGCTATGCCATCAACCGGTTATATCTACACCGAATCCTCAAGAAGACATCTTATGAACTTCTCACCGGTAAAAAGCCCAATGTTTCATATTTTAGAGTCTTTGGTAGCAAATGCTTTATTCTTGTCAAAAGAGATAGAAAATCTAAATTTGCTCCTAAGGCTGTAGAAGGCTTTTTACTTGGTTATGACTCAAACACAAGGGCATATAGAGTCTTTAACAAGTCCACTGAACTAGTTGAAGTCTCATGTGACATTGTGTTTGATGAGACTAACGGCTCTCAAGTATAGCAAGTTGATCTTGATGAGCTAGATCATGAAGAGGCTCCGTGTGTCGCGCTAAGGAACATGTCCATTAGGGATGTGTGTCCTAAGGAATTCGAAGAGCCTCCACAAGCACAAGATCAACCATCTTCCTCCATACAAGCATCTCCACCAACTCAAGACGAGGATGAGGCTCAAGATGATGAAGAAGAAGATCAAGAAGATGAGCCACCTCAAGAGGACGACAATGATCAAGGGGGAGATGCCAATGCTCAAGACAAGGAAGATGAACAAGATGCAAGGCCGCCACACCTAAGAGTTCACCAAGCAATCCAACGAGATCACCCCATGAACACCATCCTAGGAGACATTCATAAGGGGGTAACCACTCGATCTCATGTTGCTCATTTTTGTGAACATTACTCTTTTGTTTCCTCTATTGAGCCACACAGGGTAGAGGAAGCACTTCAAGATTCGGATTGGGTGTTGGCGATGTAAGAGGAGCTCAACAATTTTACAAGGAATGAGGTATGGCATTTGGTTCCACGTCCTAACCAAAATGTTGTAGGAACCAAGTGGGTCTTCCGCAATAAGCAAGATGAGCATGGTGTGGTGACAAGGAACAAGGCACGACTTGTGGCCAAAGGGTATTCACAAGTTGAAGGTTTGGATTTTGGTGAAACCTATGCACCCATGGCTAGGCTTGAGTCAATTCGTATATTACTTGCCTATGCTACTTACCATGGCTTTAAGCTTTATCAAATAGACGTGAAGAGTGCCTTCCTCAATGGACCAATCAAGGAAGAGGTCTATGTTGAGCAACCTCCCGGCTTTGAGGATAGTGAGTATCCTAACCATGTATATAAACTCTCTAAGGCGCTTTATGGGCTCAAGCAAGCCCCAAGAGCATGGTATGAATGCCTAAGAGATTTTCTTATCACTAATGGCTTCAAAGTCGGCAAGGCCGATCCTACTCTCTTTACTAAAACTATTGAAAATGATTTGTTTATATGCCAACTTTATGTTGATGATATCATATTTGGGTTTACTAACAAATCTATTTGTGAAGAGTTTAGTAGGATCATATTCAAAAATTCGAGATGTCTATAATGGGGGAGTTAAAGTATTTTCTAGGATTTCAAGTAAAGCAACTCCAAGAGGGCACCTTCATCAGCCAAACGAAGTATATTCAAGATATTATCACCAAGTTTGGAATGAAGGATGCCAAGCCCATCAAGACACACATGGGAACCAATGGGCATCTCGACCTCGACACGGGAGGTAAATCCGTAGATCAAAAGGTATACCGGTCGATGATAGGATCTCTACTTTATTTATGTGCATCTCGACCGGACATTATGCTTTCCGTATGCATGTGTGCAAGGTTCCAAGTCAATCCTAAGGAAGTTCACCTTAGGGCCATGAAGAGAATCTTGAGATATTTTGTTCAAACACCTAAGTTTGGTCTTTGGTACCCCAAGGGATCCTCATTTGATTTATTAGGATATTTCGATGCTGATTGGGCAGGGTGTAAGATTGATAGGAAGAGCACATCAGGGACTTGTCAGTTTCTGGGGAGATCCCTGGTGTCTTGGGCTTCAAAGAAACAAAACTCAGTAGCTCTTTCTACCGCCGAAGCTGAGTACATTGCCGCAGGCCATTGTTGCGCGCAATTACTTTGGATGAGGCAAACCCTTAGAGACTATGGCTACAAATTTAGCGGAGTCCCTCTCCTATGTGATAATGAGAGTGCAATCCGCATGGCGGATAATCCCGTTGAACACAGCCGCACTAAGCACATAGCCATTCGGTATCACTTTCTGAGAGATCACCAACAAATGGGGGATATCGAGATAGCCTATATAAACACCAAAGATCAATTGGCCGATATCTTTACCAAGCCTTTAGATGAGAAAACCTTTACCAAACTTAGGAATGAGCTAAATATTCTTGATTCTAGGAATTTTGATTGATTCTTTGCACACATAGCTCATTTATATACCTTTGATCATATCTCTTTTATGTCTATGACTAATATGTTTTCAAGTGTAATATTATGCTTAGTCATAGAATTGAAAGGGAAATGGAGTATTCGACAAAGAAGGCGCTTCCACTCAACTCCATTGGTATTTGCCGGTATTCCGCATCGCTCTCCACTTTGGTATAATCTTCACTCATCTCTATTTATTTGCCATTGGGGAGAAAGTAAAAGGGCTTATATTTCACTCACAAGTATCCGTTTTTGGCGATTTATGCCAAAGGTGGAGAAAGTATGAGCCCAAAGCAAAAGGACCGCACCACCACCAAATTTTCAAAATGAAGTTTTTCAAATTGATATCTTATTGTGTTCAAAAGGGGGAGAAAGAAGTATCTTCAAAACTTGTAAAACCCTCTTGAACACTAAGAGGAGAATTTTATTCAGGGGGAGTTTTGTTTAAGTCAAAGGAAAAGCATTTGAAACAGGGGGAGAAAATTTCAAATCTTGAAAATGCTTCTTTCAATCTTATTCATGTACCTTTGACTATTTGCAAAATGTTTTGAAAAGAATTTTACAAAGGATTTGCAAAAACAAAACTAGTGGTGCAAATGAGGTCCAAAATTTTAAAATAAGAAGAAAACAATCCATGCATATCTATTGAAATAATTATATTGGTTTCAATTCCAAGCAACCTTTGCACTTACCTTATGCAAACTAGCTCAATTCTGCACTTTTATATTTGCTTTGGTTTGTGTTGGCATCAATCACCAAAAAGAGGGAGATTGAAAGGGAAATAGGGTCAAACCTTTTCCTATATGAATTTTGGTGGTTGAATTGCCCTACACAAATTATTGGACTAACTAGTTTGCTCTAGATTATGAGTTCTACAGGTGCCAAAGGTTCACAACAAACCAATACAAGTCAAAAGAAAGGGTTCAAAACAAAGGAGCAAAGTTTAACCGAAGGCGGCCCTGGTCTGGCGCACCGGACTGTCCGGTGTGCCATCGGATAGTGTCCGGTGCACCATGGAGGGACGACTCTGAACTTGCCAGCTTCGGGAATTTGGGAGGCCGCTTCGCTATAATTCACCAGACTGTCCGGTGTGCTAGCGGAGCAATGACTACTTCGCGCCAATGGTCGTCTGCAAATGAACAGTGAAAGCAAACAGTGCGCGCCTGCGCACGCAGAAGTCAGAGCAGGCGCACCGGACAGTGAACAGGACCTGTCCGGTGCACCACCGGACTGTCCGGTGGCCCCATCTGTCAGAGCTCCAACGGTCGAACCCTAACGATTGGGTGACATGGCTGGCGCACCGGACAGTGTCCGGTGCGCCCTACGACAGACAGCCTCCCCAACGGCCACTTTGGTGGTTGGGGCTATAAATACCCCCCAACCACCACTCTTCAAGGCATCCAAGCATTCACTACATCTCATTCAATACAAGAGCAATACACAACACTCCAAGACACAAATCAAAGCCTCTGATCGAATCAAAGTCCCCAATTCAACTCTAGTTTTTAGGACTTGTGAGGAGATTGACTTGTGTTCTTTTGTTGCTCTTGTTGCTTGGTTGGCTTTCTTCTTTCTCTCATTCTTACTCTCAACACCTTGTAAGCGAAGCAAGAGACACCAATTGTGTGGTGGTCCTTGCGGGGTCTAAGTGACCCGGGAAAATCAAGGAAGGAAGCTCACTCGGTCTAAGTGACCGTTTGAGAGAGGGAAAGGGTTGAAAGAGACCCGGTCTTTGTGACCACCTCAACGGGGAGTAGGTTTGCAAGAACCGAACCTCGGTAAAACAAATCACCGCGTCTCACTCTTCATTTGCTTGTGATTTGTTTTCGCCCTCTCTTTCGGACTCGCTTATATTTCTAACGCTAACCCCGGCTTGTAGTTGTGCTTAAAGTTTGTAAATTTCAAATTCCGCCTATTCACCCCCCCCCCCTCTAGGCGACTTTCAGGTGGACCCTATGTATTTCTTGAGGTATGATTGTTGTGTGCATTAGCTAGAGCATATGACTGTCATAGTCACTTCTGATCAATTTGATATGGACAGTACGTCGATCGCTCCATCTCTACTACTCTATAAGCCTATACAGTGGGCGTCCACAACTTCACCACGGCTCCGCCACCGTCTGCGACCTCTCGCACCATGTTCTAGCCCCTGCCCCCTCTCCCGACGCCTAAATCCATGCCGCATTCAGAGCCCTTCCATCCTTGCCCCACCACGACGGAAGAAAGTCCTACCAGCCGTGATGGGGCCCGAGCGGCACCTGTAGCCGGCACATGGGATCGCCGCCTCGCCCCTGCCATTGTTGCCCTAATGGTGGAGGCCTGACCAACACCTGCAACCGACGGATGGGATTACCGCACCGCCCTCGCCGTCGTTGCCCCAGCTGTGGAGCACCTCATGGTCGGGGTTGTGCCACCCATGGCAACCAACCAGCTCACCCTTTCTTCCCATGGTGAGTTTTCATTCCAAGCAAATCTTCTCCAAGTCGGTGGTAGGAGGAAGAGGATCCACAGGTATGAGGCTGTGCCCCCGTCCCCTGTCCTTGGCACCCCCCAATTAGCACCACCACCTCGCCCCCCGTCATCTGCGCCCACCGGCCACTGCGTGCCTGCCAATCGCTCGTCGAGTCCGCGGGAACATCGCCTCCACAATGAAGGCACGTCACGGCAGCAGTACCTAGCATGGGCGTCAGTGTGGTTCTCATCTAGACAGCCATAAGGTTAGTACCGAGCTCCTTTTTACCGCCTCCCTCTCCTCTACCTCCTCTCCGCCTAGCGTTCCAAGACATCCGTCTACGGTTCGTCTTTCTTTGTCTTCCTCTTTCCTACAGATCTGATTTCCTCACTCATGCCGGGTGCTGTTCGCAGGAGATTAGATCCAGTTTATTCACTCACGTTGGGTGTCTTCCTAGGTTCGTTCTCATGTCGTTTGTGACCTAGATCGCGTGGAGGCGTTGGTGGGTGCAAGTTTGTATGTGTGGTGTTGCTACGGTTTTGGACCCCTTCTTCTTGATAGGTTGATTTGTGTCTCTCATGCGAAATTTAGGAGAATGATGTTTCCTAATTATAGATAGGTTTAGAACTTTTTTTATTTTCTGGAAAAGTAGTTAAGGAGATTTTCTTATATGTACTTTGGTTCATAAATCCAAGAGAGCACTTGACTAGAATATGATCTGGAATTTCAGGTAAAGGTACACCCTACCTTCTATCAGGACTAGAATCTTAGGAGAAAAGGTACTAGACATCAGGATCGAAGCTCTAGACCACAGTGCTGACAAGTGGTGAATAAAAACTGTATAACCAAAGGTTAAAAGGGACTGAACAATCTTGCAGAGGATAAACACAATAGAATGCATTATTATCGGTTACAGATTATCAGCATATCCTACCGCCAATATACGCACTACCCTTGAGTCCCCAATCCCCAGCACAAGCTTGGTTCTATTCCACTTTTATCACCAATAGATGTTATCAGTACTTACCGATTAAATTCACATCCTTTGGTATCTGAATATTTTTGCATTTCTATTGTGCATTCAAAGGAACAATTATGTATCCGGTCACTGCTATGTAAATAGCTTTATGGGTGACTGTATAGGCTGTACAATTTTTCATGAAGACATGATCTGTTCGAGGGACTTCGACCTAGGTAGTATCTGAATGTAGATTCCTTTTTAAGGTGGACTTAAACTAAATTTAAGCACAATTGGTTTGTACCAGACTACAATTCATTATTAGTACAATTTAAAGATGGGAAATATGAACTATGTAGTAATTTGTACGCCGTCAAAATGCACGAGCACATTTAAAACATATGCATGTTGCTAATAGTTCATTGTGGTGTCATAATTGATGGTTCAATTTATTGCTTTTCAACATGTGAGATTGTGATTGTAGTGTTAAACTATTCATATTCTGCTTGCTTTTGCATATTGCATCGCCGTCCTTTTTTTGGAGTGACTGCATTCTATGGATATTTAGGAGCATCATGATCTCATATTTGGAGAGTTCTACTTTCATATTTGAGTAGGAAGTTTGGATCGAGAAGAACAAGGGAGGTTTCTAGAGAGAGTATCGAACTCAGAGAGAGAGAGAGAGAGAGAGAGAGAGAGAGAGATGATACTGGAGCCACCTATCCACAAGGTACTTTGTTTTTGTTTTCATTTTTCCGTAGTAAATGTACTCATTAGAAGGAGCGAGATGGTCTAACTAAAAACAGTTATTTGAGTAGGAATTTTCTTATGTTCTTCAACAAGACAATAATCTGATCTTATACTCGTTATTCTTTTTTGGTGAACATTTAATGTATTTCTTTTGTTAATGTCTTTGATGTACCCTGTTGCGCACACTGCATCTCATCGATTCTTTTCTCATTTGTGTTGCTACAGTCGCTATTTCGCAAAATCGTTGTAGCCCTATCGGGAACGACTCTGCTCTTAGCGAAGCAGGAGGACATGGTGGACGTGAACATGAAGCTAAAGCTGACTTCCAGCCAATCCAACTAACATCAGTAGGCGGGGAGTGGATGCGCCTGCTAGAAGAGTGCTAGCTCCATGCATACGCTCGCTCGACAAACGTGTGTTGTTAACTATTGTATATAGTGTTATAATTACTGTCCTTTATTCCTGATGTTTGTTTTGTAGTTGAAACTCACATTGTTTTCTCATTTCCATCTCGATTTTGTATGTCGTGGCCACGAAAGACCAAATGTTTTCTTGCGGTTTCTAAAAATATAGCTCTCCATTGTTGTGATTGTGTGCCGTCGCAACACACGGGCAATGAAAAGAGTATCTATTTATTCATGTTCATCTCAATTCATCTGCGGTGAAGTGGATTATGATATAAATTAGTTAATTTTGTATCCTAATTCATCCTAACCTTATTAGGAGCCTTTTTGGATTAAGGGAATTTTCCTTGTAAAATTGAACTAATTCTGGTAAAATTTGTGCAAGTTCTAATAAATTTCTGCATTCCAAACATGTCTCCTACCGTGTATATAAGTGCATCCAAGCAAGATCGACACACATTACTGCTAGATACGATATGGCGTATAATTCTTTGATAAAAAATTCTCTGAAGGCTCACTATCTCTCTACACTTTTCTACCCCTATAAAGCACCTGTTTTTTTTGGTTTCCACCGTTGTCCCTTTTGCAAAAAAAGTCATTATACTTCTTTCTAATCTAACCCGCGGTCCAAACATGTGTATCGTGCGCGTAGCGTATAGGTTTGTTCATCTCTGCTACTTCTCGCCTACCATTGGACTGTTATATATGGGTCGTGAGAAACCACCTAACCCCCAACACGATAGGAAATCACACGCAGCGCAACTCTCCCACATAGTACCACCTCACAATCTGGTATGCAGACCATATATTTACTTTGATACTTTGATATTAAATTTATTTTTATGGGTACTTTTTGTGGGGATGATCCACCACACTAGTTTACATGTGACTACGTCATTATGCTCAAATAGTAGGGTAGCAACAATTTTGATATGCCATTTGTTCTCAAATGATCAACTATGTATTTTAGGTTTAGGTTTAGAGAAATGTCCACAAATTTAGAGAAGTGTAGCAATATACACTTCTTTCAATCAAGACTACTGGGTGCAATGAAGATTATTCTTACTGCCCTTAGACATCAAGATACAACACTGGATTGAAGGATTGATGGTCAAGAATGCTGAAGCAGCAAAAAAGTATTGTTATTATAGCAACTGTTTTTTTAATAGACAAACTTTGTATGACTATTCTTACATATATAGAGATTAAACCAATGAATAGTTAAACGCTATGGCAAATATACAGTTTACCGGGAAAAGAAAATTTCCATTCAATTGGTCGTTTGGTCTATAATTTTGACTATATAGATGAACCCGACAAGCAAGTCTGGAGCGCGATTAGGATCAAGAACATAGCAATTTCCAGTCTTCAAGGTTACAACCAATTGTCTCTACCATGTTCTATAGGCAACTTAACTTTGATTAACAACACAACACATGGTCATATTTATGTTATTGTTGCACTATTTTTTTTACCGTTGCAACGCACGGGCACTCAACTAGTCTTTAATTATGATTCGTACAATCAAGATGCAACCGAGACTAAATGTTGGATCTTTAGCCGCGAATGTTGAGTACCGGTTAGGAATTTAATATGTGTTTGGTTTGAGGTCAAAGTAGGATAAGTCGGGGACGACACCGTCCCCTCAATTTTTTGGGATCACGCCGCCACCAAAAACTAATCTGGGGTTTACTTCATCCCTATGTGACTCTCATCTAAACACTATTAAAACTTTGACTGTCTCATTCCATCTATCCATATACCTGCAACCAAACATAGATTAATTGTTGTGCATCAGTGGGCGTACAGAGTATCGTGACCAATGGGACATCCGTTGTCCAGCTGCTAGGTCCATCTGTCCGCTCTCGATGTGCCCGGCCCGGCTTTTCACGCACCGCCTCGGTACTCGCGGGTCGTGGTATCCCGTAGTGCGGCAGTGGCTAGCGAGCGCCCACGTCTCCGCGCCGTACGCCGTGCGTTGGTCAGATGGCTGTGCCGCCTTCGCGCGGTGCCGCTTGTGCCTCGCGCAGGGCGACAACGGGAGGCGGGGACGGGGAGCTACTGCCTGCCACAGGCCGTTGGCCATAGCGCGCGCTGACTGATGTCGGCTGGCTACTCATCCTCTTCCACAAGACCAAAAAAAATTCTCGTAGAAATCTCCACTAACTTTTGTGGCGTCATTTTTTCCTCTTCCCCATAAAAATAAATTCCCATCGAGATATCCATCCTCACTTAAATTATAATTATAACATACTTTTTTTGTTATTAATATAAACATAGTTACTTACTATGTTCTTGATCCTTGGGGAGAAAGAAAAAAGTATTAGTAAAACATCATAGGGCATGGTATAGCTAGTGCATGCGCATACATGCTCCTTACTCTCAAGTCTCAACTCTGAGCTAGTACTACTCTACGAGAGCTAGCATGCATGACAGCATGAGCGCGTGCCGCGGATAGGAACAGGATACACGCATGACATGCCTTGTTTCCGCCGCACATGGACGCTCACGGCACATACAACCCATTTAAAAGTGTCGGTGTTTCGGACCGGAGGACCCTCAACCGGACCGACTAGTGAATTTTGTGCTGTGTGTCCCTATCTAGATGGATTGATGCAAGATGAAACACAAGAGTAGTAATGAGGCTTATATTATCTTGCACCGGGAGTGCTTGTAGTAGGGGTTACAAGCTTCGCGAGAGAGGGAACGGGTCCTAGGCCTCCTAAGGAGTCTAGTGTTGCGGAGTGGAGCTCGATGTTTTAGTGAGTCTGTCTCCGTTGTCCTTGCTGTCCGTCCTCTCTCTCCCTGAGAAGGCCCTGGGCATCCCCTTTTATAGACACAAGGGGATGATCCAGCTGTACATATGGGGGTGTAGCTATGTGCTAACGTGTCCGGCGAAGAAGTGCTTGAGCCCTGTATGAAGCGTAGCTGGCGGTGCGGTCCTGGATCCTGCTGACGTTTCTTTGCCTTTGTAGAGAGCTTGTGGACTATTGACGTCATGGACGCATGCGGGGAACCATCATTACCTGTGGCCGGAGTAATCTAGATGTGACTCCGGTCTTGTTCCTTCGTAGCCTGAGGTGGCTAGCTAGAGGTAGGGTAATGATGTATCCCCTGTACACTACAGGAATTCACTTAATTCCCGTCGGCCAGAAACCGACGGGAATAAGCATATACCGACGAGAATTATTAATTCCCGTCGGTTTAGGGCTTATTCCCATCGGTTTTCAGCCGCCAGGCGTCCCTTGTCGGGGATACGTTTATCCCCGTCGGCGACCGACGGGAATTATTAATTCCCGTCGGCCATTAACTAGCCGACGGTAATTAATGCTAACTCCCGTCGGCTCACCAGGCCGACGGGAGTTATTAGTTAATTCCCGTCGGCTCACCAGGCCGACGGGAGTTATTAGTTAATTCCCGTCGGTTCGACCATAGCCGACGGGAATTAACTGGGCCGACGAGAATTACCCTATACTGCTACAAAAACAGCACGAAATTAGGACACTATTTCTGCACACATAACATATATCACACATAACATAAATAACATATAACAGCCACATTACAAACACATGCATTCATAATAAAATCACGCATTACAAACATAACATCCACCAACATTTCAAATATAAGTTCAACCACCACATCGAGTCAACGAGTACGACATAGTATTGAAATATAAGTACGACATATGTTCAAGTACGACCAAGAGTCCACGAGTTAAGAAACATGTTCATGTGTTTAGAAATAACCACCACTTGGGTGGTTAGAGCTTTGACCGCTGCCACCACCACCACCAGGAGGAGGGTACGCGAAGAGCGAGTCAACAAATCCAGTCCCTGCTGCGGGATCAGATCCACTACCACCCGCTTCGGGCGTAACCTATGCAAGTTAGCAAATATCATCACGTTAAATGCAAATATCAAAAAAGTATACAAGTATATAAATTAATGGAGAGTTATCAAACGTACCCTATCTCCAGGTGCAGGTATATGTGTCGGAGGGGTGGTGAACTGTGGTGGTGGAACTGGTGTGTTTGCAAATTGGCTCCATTGTGGTGGCGGTGGAAAATTTGATGTCATGCCCTGTTGCTGCATTAACTGATAAACATATATGTGTTACTACCGAAGATGTTGTATTGAAATATAATAATTTAGAGTTCGGATTATGTGTACTCACTTGATACATGGCTTGGTTATGTGCATTGCAAGCCTCCATAAATTCGCGTTGTTGTCTCATCTCTTCGCGCATCCTCATAATCTCCAACTCCTGCTCGTTCGGTCGACGAGAGCATGAGCTACGGGAAGATGAACCCGTCCTCTGAGATCTCACCGACGACGAGTCAATGAATCCGTCGAAGAGTGCGTATCTATAAGTTATTCAAAAAATGTGATTATTGTATAATCAATTTAGTGTCAACCATATAATTTCATAAGTTAGAGCTTACCGTCCATGCGCTTTGCCACCACCACTTGCGTACACCACCGAGGGATCCACCGGTTCATGGCGCCAGTCGAAGTCAGGGCCATGGCGACGAACCATCTCCTCCCCATATGCCGCCTATACATCATTGACAACCTTACAAATGCAAGAATTTATATACTTTGAACGTTTGAACTTTTGAGCCAAAACTCACCAAGCGATCCGTGGCTGTCTGGCTGCAGAGCTGGTCAGGGTTGTTCGGGTCTGGTCCTTTGTGGCCCTCCTGGTAGACCTCAATGTCACTAGGCTTTTGGCCACTCGTAGCTTCCTGTATAAACAAAAAACATTCATAAGCAATCGTATTATTTGCTGATCGACATAGATAGATCAAACTTACCATTCTTTTAGCTTTTCGTATCATGTCGTCACCGCCAAACTTGTGGTTAGGATTGGTTCCTCGACATTGTCTGTGATGCGCTGACGCTTTCTGGAAGCCTTCGGAAGCCCAATATCGACACCAAGCATAGTACGCATCAGGCACGGGCGCCATCCATGGAACCATCACCTGCACACACACAATGTTACATATTATCAATCACAACAATAAATATAAAGGGTAAAACAAATTGAATACTAACCTCACGATATTGATCCTCAGTCAAATATATCTTTGACGACCCTTCCTTTTTAGTCAAGGGGCCTGCTTCTTCCGGATGCTTTTGAAAATACAGGTTTGTAGCCTGAATTCTCGCATAGTATATGGCATCCTTCACCAGCTTCTTTGCATTGTTTTGGAAGACACGTTCAGCGTGCCCCATGTAATCCTCTCCGTCAGGCAACCGATATCGAAGCTACAACATAAAGAATACAAATACAATGGTATAAGTCATAGATTTACAATATTAAGAAACATAACAAAAATAATAAAGAATTCATACCCAAAAGTCATTACGCACAAGTCCCTGTCTGTCGGTGTGGTTTCGTTCCTTTTTAAACTTGTACTCGTCCCAGGTACTGATGAGCACCTCATCCTCGGTATCACCGTTTGACACCTTCACTATACCAGGGTAGTGAAGGCGGCAAAGAGAACCCAACGTAAGGTTAACCTGAGTGTGGTGTCCCTTGCCGTCAAAGGACAGGTCCTCCCAATTCCTGCATTACACAAAAACATTAACAATACACATAATAGTTATATGAGATAAGTTAATATATTACACTCACCGATCTCCATGTGGCATGATTAAAGTCCTATCAGCCTCTCGCTCTATCGCGTGACGAGGCTTTACTGAGTGGCTTTTTCTTGAGCGACGTGTGCGTGTCGCTGAAGAGCCTCCCGAGCCATCATCCATCGG
This sequence comes from Zea luxurians, assembly GCA_029449295.1. NCBI lineage: Eukaryota > Viridiplantae > Streptophyta > Magnoliopsida > Poales > Poaceae > Zea > Zea luxurians. The sequence continues at coordinate 77,653,491 of JAOPSE010000004.1, read as the reverse complement.
GTTGTCAGCCGGTTCGCCCTGTTGGCCCCACTGGTCCCACGCCTGTTGCTGCTCTCTCTGGTGGTCCCACTGGTCCCATGGCTGGTGATGCTGTGCGGCCTGGTCCCATGTCACGTGCTCCACCTCCTCAATGTGCTCCACCTCCTCATTGTGCTGCTCAGCCTCATTGTGCTGCTCCTCCTCAATGTGCTGCTCCTCTGTGTGCTGCTCATCCTGGTACATACAACTCAAGATTTATTTGTAAATATGTAAACAAATTTATTTGTACAAGATATGTTACCTCATCTCCATGTACCGCGCTCAACAGCTCTCGACGTCTGCTGCTGCTCGAAGAACTGCCCTGAAAAAGGCCCAGGCCCTTGAACAGCCCCTTTACAGACTTCTTTGATTTTGGCGGCATCCTGCATAAAAAATAAGAAAACAACTTTACTTGTTAAATATAAACAAATTAGGATAAAAAATGACATAATACTTAAAAAATAAACAAATTAAATAACAAAACAACTTTACTTGTTAAATATCATCAAAATCAGGATCTATTTGTTCTCTTCTATGCAGAGGTCGCCATGTTACTTTTCTCCTAACAGGTTGTCTTCTCCTTTTCTCGGGAAAAGTTAAGTCGTTAACGTCTGCAACTAGTGAATCTAATGCCGGTGCAGGATCAATATGAAAACTAGTTGGCAACTCTTCTTCTTGAAACACCTCATCAACCTGCTCAAGGTGACCAATTTGATATTCGTCCTCTCCAGGAGTGTATAGGCGTTCGCGGGGATTTACATTGTACACAACCCTCCATTTAGACAACTTTTTGCATGGATATGTCGAGAAATAAACTTGGTCTGCTTGATGGGCAAGGATATACGTGTCGTGTCCTTGAAGCAATTGTTCAGGTTGGATCTGTGTCATCCCAAATTCGGTCCTATAATACTTCGGGTCATACCATTTACACTCAAAGAAAACTAGCGCTAAAGGCTTATTTCCAGCAAATGTAATCTCGATTATATTTTTGATTTTCCCGTAATAGCAGGCTTCGTGTCCTTCCATGTCGGTTGCCCTAGTAACGACTCCACTATTTTGAGTGGCGGCCATAGGATGACTTGATTCGAAAATGCTTGAACGAAAGCGATATCCATTGACGTCGTAACGTCCATAGCTTTTGGCAGTTACGCTTCCAATAGATAACTGACGTAAGTCATCATTCAAATTCATTTCCTCCCCAAACTGTCAATTATGCCACAAAGTATTAGCAAATTCTGTAATATTAGTTAACTGAAATTAGCTGTCGGAGCCACATAATTAAGACTTACACGGTCCCGAAGCCACATAATGAAATTAGGTCGCCCATGCATACCATCGCGTCGCAATTTATCTATGTCTCTCGCTGTTGGCCTACCGAGACACCTCATGTTTTGTTCATCAAACTCGCTGTCAAATATTATTGTATGGCATGAGATATTTGATAACATAAACTAATTCACATATGAACAATTTAAGAAAATAAGTCTTACACAAAGTATTTCTCCACCTCAGGCATATTCGTGAACATGTACAGTAAAGCAGACTTCCGTTCTTCCATACTGAGGTAATATGCCTTGGGTGGACCAACGGCTTTGCCGTTTGTCTGAAAAATCGAAAGATCACTACACGGAGGCATCTCTCGTTCATCATCATGGTACCTTTTCTTTCGAGCAAATACATTATGTTCTTCTGCAAAGTAACAACTTGTGAAGTGTGCTACCTCCTTTAGTTTAAATTGTTCCGCAATACATCCTTCAACTCTTGCCTTATTGCCCACCATTGCTCTAAGCTTCTTTAATGCTCTTTCTATATGAAACATCCACCTATACTGAACAGGACCACCGACCTTAGCCTCATATGGAAGATGTATAAAGAGATGCTGCATAGGATTGAAGAAACCCGGTGGAAATATTTTTTCCAATTTGCACAAAAGCACCGGTGCCTCTTTCTCCAGCTGTTCCATCACATCTCTTCTGATTTCTTTAGCACACAACTGTCTGTAGAAATAGCTAACTTCAGCTAACGTTTTCCACACAGCTTCGGAAATGTACCCACGAAACATTACAGGCATGAGCCTCTCCATAATTATGTGGAAGTCATGGCTCTTCAGTCCATTCATCTTCATTGTCTTCAAGTTCACAGATCTTCTAAAACCAGCGGCATAACCATCGGGGAATTTAATATCCTTCATCCACTTCATCACTTCTCTCCGTTGCTTAGATTTCAGACAATAGTCAGCTTTTGGTTTGCCTCCGTTTTCTCTAAGCACTTGGGTTGGACGATCACATATCACTGCTAAGTCCATGCGTGCCTTGTCATTGTCTTTCGTTTTATCAGGGAAATCCATGCATGTATTTATGAGTGCTTGGCAAAAGTTACTCTCTTGATGCATGACGTCGATGTTGTGCATCAAAATCAATGACTTAGCATAAGGAAGCTCCCACAAGCCACATATGTGAGTCCAGTTATGCTCCTCACCAAAACCTTGATACCTTTTACCACTCTCGTCTAGGACAAGTTTCATATGCTCTTCTGTAATTTCTATCCCACTACGTCGCTTGGGCGGTCCCTTCGTGACAATGGTGCCCTTCCTAAATTCCTTTCTCTGCCTTCTGAAGGGGTGATTGAAGGGTAGAAAACATCTATGGCAATCAAAGTAACATATCTTGCCACCAGCACTAAGACGAAAACAATCTGTATCTTTAGCACAATAAGGACACGTCAATCTACCATGCACGCTCCATCCAGAGAAAATACCATACGCCATAAAATCATGAACCGAGAACAGATATGCAACACGAAGATTGAATTTCTGCTTCTTGAAGCAGTCATAGGCTTCCACACCTTGCCATAGCTTCTTTAACTCTTCAATCAGTGGTTGAAGCATCACATTGAGGCGTACGCCAGGATGCTCAGGCCCAGGTATAACAAGACATAGGAACATAAACTCATATTTCATGCAAAGAGCAGGTGGAAGGTTGTACGGTATGGCAATGACAGGCCAACATGAATACGACGCAGCGGTCATATTGAACGGCGTGAAACCATCAGTTGCCAAGCCGATACGAACATTTCTTGCATCGCTGGCAAAATCTGGATCAAATTTGTCAAGAGCCTTCCATGCATCACCATCTGACGGGTGCACCATTAACCCATCTTGTCTGTCCATACAATCTTTATGCCACCTCATGTGCATAGCGGTCTTCCTCGAGAGAAACAAACGTTTCACTCTAGGAGTGAGAGGCATGTACCGAAGCTGTTTATGTGCAACCTTTGTCACCACCTTCTCCCCATCTTCATTTACAAGCTCCACGTACCTTGACTTCCCACATTTTAAGCATTTTTGTTCTCTGCCATGTTCCTTCCAAAAAAGCATACAGTTGTCTTGGCAAACATCAATCTTCTCATACTCCATACCAAGACCTTCAAGCAATTTTTTGGACTGGTACATGTCTTTGGGCATCTTGTGACCCGTAGGAAGAACCTCGCTAATCAAATCCACAAGCTCCTTATAACAATTAATTGAAAATGCAAATTTTGACTTGATTGACATCAGTCGGGTCACGAATTCGAGGACGGTCACGTCAGTGTGCCCGTGAAGAGGCTCTTCTGACGCTTTGAGTAGGTCGAAGAACTTCTGAACCTCCGGTGTAGGTGAATCATGATGATCTGGTGCCAGTTCAGGCTGCAGATCCTCAAGCATCTGGTCCATCCTATCAACATCATCTTCACCGTCATCAACTTCTACTTCTGCTGCTCGTTCAGCATCTTCACCGTGGAGATACCAGACCTTATAGCCTGGCACGAAACCATGCGAGCACAGGTGTAGTGTGACCTGCCTCTTGGTGTGGCTCGTCATATTTCTACATTTATTGCATGGACACCTAATATTATCTATTTGTGACAAAGCAGCTGCATGGTCCAGAAATATTTGCGTCTTGGCAAACCATTCACTAGTGTGACACCCACCCTTCTTGAAACCTTCATACATCCAATCACGTCTATCACCCATTATTGCGGCTGTGTACGAGTAAAGAGTGTGTGTGAGACAATCACGTTTCTACATGTCACACACATATATACATACATATATACATCTATAGGTAAGTAGTAAAACTATATATATACATAAATAATTATATATACACATAAATAACATCAAATTAATCAATATCGAAACATTCATACATCCTAATATTATAAGTTAAATCTAATCAATAAATAACATCAAATTTAACAATTCAATAGTATAAGTTAAATCTACTATAAGAATACAATAAATAATTACCTAACATGAAGCCACACATGTGATATTAAATTAACTATAATCACACTCTAATCACATGTGTTATTAAATTAATACTAATCACATGAAAGTTAACTCCCGTCGGCCATAAAAAACCGACGAAAATAAACATGTACACACATAATTAACATTCACAATCCAATACATTAACATGTACACACATAATTAACTCACGTGGGTGTCGTAGTTGGTTCGGAGATGCGGTCGGGGGCGGAGGCGGCGCTTGGACGCGGCGGCGGCGCTCGAGGAGGCAGCGACGACGCTCCGAGAGACCCGGCGCCGCGAGAGGACGGGCAGCGTGGACGGGCGGGCTCCGAGGGGCGGCGACGGGCTCCGAGGGGCGACGTCGGGCGGCGTGGACGGCCGGCGCTCTGAGGGGCGGCGTCGGCGCGGCGGTTACAGGCGGCGGCGGCGGGGAGGACAGGCGGCGCGGCGGTTACAGGCAGCGGCGGCGGCGGCGAGTATAGGCAGGCGGCGGCGGCGGCTACGAAGAGACAGACAAGAAATGAGCCCGCGCGGGCAAACCCGCGCTCATAAAAGCCTAATCCCCGTCGGCCTGCGCTCTGGCCGACGGGAGTTAAGTAATCCCCGTCGGCCTATTTTCTGGCTGACGGGAGTTAAGTTAACTCCCGTCGGCCTACTCTCTGGCCGACGGGCGTTACGTTATTCCCGTCGGCTTCAGTGTAGCCGACGGGAGTTACGTTATCCCCGTCGGCTTTTCCCTGGCCGACGGGAATTATCCTGGCCGACGGGAATCAAGTGAATTCCTGTAGTGGTAGCGTAGTCGGTCCGAAGCCGAGGTTGGGCGAGGCGGTGACTCCTCACGAGGCCGAGGTCGGGCGAGGTTGTGACTCCTCCCAAGGCCGAGGCTGAGGTCGGGCGAGGCGGAGACTTCCTCCCGAGGCGGAGGCTGAGGTCGAGCCCTGGGGTCGGGCGAGGCGGAGACCTTCTCCCGAGGCCGAGGCAGAGGGCGAGGCCTGGGGTCAGGCGAGGCGGAGCTCCCTGTTGGGCCCGAGGCTGAACTCGGGAGTGGCCGTGACTTACTGTTGTTAGTCTTACCCTGGTGGTTGGCACAGTAGTCGGAACGGGGTCAATAGTGTTGTTTTCCTGTCAGAACGATCAGTAAAGGGGCGAAGTGACTGCGATCGCTTTGACCTTGCCAACTGAGGCGCGCGTGTCAGGATAAGGTATCAGGTGATCCCTGCATTGAATGCGCATGTGATACGGTCGGCGGTAAGGTGATTTGGTCGGGGTTGCTATACGACAAAGTTTGCCCGAGCTTAGCCTCGGACGAGCCGGGGTGCGCCCGCTGCCTGAGGGGGGCCCTCGGGCGAGGCGTGAATCCGTCCGGGACTACTGTTCTTGCCCGAGGCTGGGCTCGGGCGAGACGAGATTGCGTCCCTAGGCAGATGAGGCTTTAACTTTATGCCGCGCTTACCAGCCTTTATGGTCTGTCTTGAAGATGTTTTCCAGCTATGCTTTGGAGTATTGGGGGTACCCCTAATTACGGTACCCGACAGTAGCCCTCGAGCCTCAAAGGGAGTGTAGACACTCGCTTGGAGGTTCAGCCGGATTTTTTGCAAGGAGACTAGCCCTTCTCGGTTATGTTTTGTTCCGATGGGTGCGCGCGAGCGCACCCGTCGGGTGTAGCCCCCGAGGCCTCGGAGGAGTGGTTTGACTCCTCTGAGGTCTTAGTTCTTCTTGTGTTTCCTCGGTCGGCCTTGTTGTTCCCTCATGCGGCCTGGCCGCAGACCGGGTGCATGGTTAGGCTCCGAGTTTTTAAGCTGGTTTGTTGACGTGGTCAACAATTTGGCCATAGCCTGGTGCGAGAGCAGCCCCCGAGCCTCTGCACGGAGCGAGAGGACGATCGAGGACCGTCTCGGCTTTTTTCTGTACGCCCCTTCATCGCCTTTCCGCAAGGAGGAGGGGGGAACGTGCCATGTTACCCTCTGTGGGCGCTGAACATGGTGTTTCCAGTGAGTTGCTAACGGGTAATCCGAGTGGACGCCCGAGCCCCGTTCGATAAGGGTCGGCTAGTGGCCCAGAGGCGCGCTCCAAAAGTACCTGCAGGTGATTTGCTGGACTCGGGCCCATTTGATAGGGTCCGAGGGCTCGGTGCCTCCCTTCGGTGGGACTCCATTACAAAATCGTTCCCGCTGGTCTCAGAAATGTCCTAGGGTACCTCGGGAGCGTAGCCCGAGCCTTGGCCATGTAACGGACGTACCCAGGGTCATCCCTGACTCTGCATGTTCTGGGGCGGCTGTCGAATCCCTTTGAGGGGCCAGCCTTCAAACCCCTGATCAGTAATGGGCTCGGGGCCCGAGTGCTTTGGGGCGGTCGCCGAACCCCGCGGGGCGCAACCTTCGAACCCCTGATCAGTAGGAGGGCTCGGGGCCCATTTCCTTCGCTGCGAAGGACTCCTTCGAAATGTCCCTTTTCCCGATCCCTGCGGAGAGAGAGAAAGAGAGAGAAAAGGAAGAAAGGAGATACTTCAAAGCAGTGTGGCGTACCTTTTTCGAGGCAGCCATCATGATGAAGGCGAGACGACGCCTGTCCGCCTGCCAGAGGAGACGTGTGTCCTGCCCGGGAGTTAATGCGACGGGACGGGCGACTCACGGGGTATCTGTTGCGCGTGCGCGAGTCATTCGAGGAATGGAACACGGGTGCGTCGTCTTTATGCTGTAGGAGAGGGCTCTCCTGCCGCATCAGGGGAGGATGCGAGCCTGTAGATGGTACCCGTGACCTTCGCACTTAATTGGCACTGCTGGGCCAAGCGCGGGGCTGCCTCGAGTCGCTGCACTGGTTCTGTAGTCCCGAGAAGACGCGGCATTGGCGCAAGTGGCGGTACGGTTTCTTTGCACATGGTAACCGGTGCGCCGGTCACATGACATGCGGGCCTGGGCCTCCATGCTGGACCGCCAGTTGCGACGAAGCTAAAAGGGTGTACAACCGTGGTGCGGTTGCACGCCTCTGGCATGGCGGCCCGCCCTTTCGACTGCTGGATTCGGCGAGGATGAGAGAGAGCTTACCCGCGGGGTGGTTGCATGCTTCGTGTGCGGCGGTTCGCCATCTTCGCGTTGCGGGTCAGTTTGTGTGACATGTGGGACCTAGCCCCCGTGTCGTAGGGTGAGAACCCTGGAGCACGTTGGGGGAGACTTTGCCCGCGACGTTTCAGGGCGTGAGTGGGGAGATCTGCCTATAAAAAGGGACCAATCTTCCAGGCAATAACCATGCTTTGCTCCTCTCGTCTTCATCGCGCCCCTCTGCCTTCCGGGCCTCCAGATGAGGTGTGCCGGTGTTTTTTGGCGACCTCACCGCCGGAGAGCTCGCGCCCGTGGCGATGCCGGTGGTCTTGCCTTCTTCTTGCTATTGTTTAGAGGAGCGCAACTCTGTGGGGGTTGGAACTCTTCCGCCATTGTTCGACTTCAAGGATTTACATCATGCAACTCGGCTGCATTCCCCCACCAATGGTCATCCAGAAGGATGGCCACCAGCCTTGTGGTGGGGAAGGGCGAACCGGGCTGTGGCCTCCCTGCCGCCCTCAGCTTCAAGGATGTTCATCATCCGTGGTAGGGGCAAGGGCAAGCCGAGCTAGGGCCCTGCCTTCCGTATGGGCTGGCGACCCGCTTCTTCCTTCAACATTCGGGGGAGAAGGGTGTTCACCAGCCTTGCGGAGGAGGCAAACTGCCACCTGCTGCCTGGTCGGGGTGTGGCTGTTCGTCCACCGCACGGGCGACGGTCGCGCCGTGCACAGGTCCCCCATGTCCACGGCTCGTCATGCGCCGCCGGCCACACCAGAGGGGCATACAAGACGTCGTATGTCGCGGGGGCGGTGTCCGCATACCTGGACGGTCCTGTCCTCACTCCCGTAGCGACGACAGGAGCGAGGACCTCCTTGTTCGCGTTGGGGCGGCCGCCATTCGCCGGTGCGGCGTGGGAGCGCAGGTGGCCGCTATCGTCAGTGCTGAGGTGGTGGCTGCCATAGGTGAGGCTTCCCACCGCAGAGGTGGTTGCCTCTGCCGTCGAGACCGTCAGTGCCACCTGGACCCGGACCTCCGGCCTTTTGGCTTTAATGGCTTGTCCTCGCACCCCGGACGGGGGCGAGGGCCTTTCCACAGTAGAGTTTGCCCTGGGGCAATTGCTGCTGCTGTCTAGCCGCCCGAGGCGGAGGTCGTTGTCGCTGCTGGTGAAGTGGTCGCTGGTGAGCCGCTTGGAGTTTGTTATCCTGTAGCCCCTCCGGTGTGGAGGTAGTTCATTCCTGCGAGAATGGAGCTGGGGTCCCGTTTGTAAGAGAATATAAGAGCAAAATGTAATTGCTCCAAGTGCTAAGATATATGCTGTAGGTCGGGAAAGCCGTCGAGGGTGCTGCCGACGTGTGTGTAGCATAGTTATCCCAAGTATGTTTGTTTGTTTTCTGTGGCTGCCGAGGCCTGAACATTTGGGTATTTGAGTATAAAGCTGTGTTTTCTTTCCTCTTATTTCGAGCATTAAGACTTGTTCGTCGGTAGCAGAATCCCTTATCCGAGCGTGAGCTACCTTTCACGGAAGGTGATGAGTGAGGTATCCGTATCCCGGAGACGTAAGAGTCCCTCAGCTCGGTCGGCCTTGCCGTTCAAGGTCTCTCTTGTCGTTTTTAGGATTCCGTTATTGATATAGTCGAATGGCACGGAAGTCGTTTTGGTAGAAAACTTTTCCGAGGAAAATTTTGACGCAGAGGGGGTCCCCCTTCTAGCCCTCGAGGGAGGGTCGGTTTTTGCTGAGGCAAGGCCGATCCTCCCTTGACAGCTAGACTTTTTATTTGTACATATAAAGGGACCGAGGTACATGAACGACTTGAAACATTTTAAGGGTAAAAGCGACGTAGCTGTTCGATGTTCCAAGCGTTGCTGTAGACCTCGCCATGGTCGTTGGCTAGCTTGTACGTCCCGGGCTTCAAAATTTTGGCGATGATGAACGGCCCTTCCTAGGGAGGAGTAAGCTTGTGGCGCCCTCGGGCGTCTTGTCGTAGCCAAAGCACCAAATCTCCCACCTGGAATCCTCGGGGCCGAATCCTTCGGGCGTGGTAGCGTCGCAGAGACTGCTGATACCATGCTGAATGTAGCAAGGCTACGTCCCGAGCCTCTTCCAGCTGGTCCAATGAATCCTCTCGGCTGGTCTGGTTGTTTTGGTCGTTGTACGCCTTTGCCCTCGGGGAGCCGTATTCTAAGTCCGTGGGTAGGATGGCCTCGGCCCCATAGACTAGGAAAAACGGCGAGAAACCCGTGGCCCGGCTCGGCATCGTCCTCAGACTCCAAACCACCGAGGGTAGCTCTTTCATCCACCGCTTGCCAAACTTGTTGAGGTCATTGTAGATCCTTGGTTTTAGCCCCAGCAAAATCATGCCATTGGCGCGCTCCACTTGCCCATTTGTCATTGGGTGAGCTACGACGGCCCAGTCCACACGGATGTGGTGGTCCTCGCAGAAGTCTAGGAACTTTTTCCCAGTGAACTATGTGCCGTTGTCAGTGATGATAGAGTTCGGGATCCCGAAGTGGTGGATGATATTTGTAAAGAACGCCACCGCCTGCTCGGACCTGATGCTGGTTAAGGGTTGGACTTCGATCCATTTGGAGAATTTGTCGATGGCGACCAGCAGGTGCGTGAAGCCCCCGGGTGCCTTCTGCAAGGGACCGACGAGGTCCAGACCCCACACAACAAACGACCAGGTGATAGGTATTGTCTGTAGAGCCTGAGCAGGCAGGTGTGTTTGTCTCGCGTAGAATTGACACCCTCGGCAGGAGCGTACAATCCTAGTGGCGTCGGCTACTGCGGTCGGCCAGTAGAAACCTTGTCGGAAAGCGTTTCCTACGAGGGTCCGAGGTGCTGCATGGTGACCGAAAGCCCCCGAGTGTATTTCTTGTAACAGCTCTTGTCCTTAGGCGGTGGATATGCATCGTTGGAGAATGCCTGAGGGGCTGTGGTGGTACAACTCCTTTTCATCACCCAGTAAAATGAACGACTTGGCACGCCGAGCCAGTCGCCGAGCTTTGGCCTTGTCGAGGGGCAGCTCTCCCCGGAGGAGATATTCCAGGTACGGGGTCTGCCAGTTCAGGTTTGGTGTGACCCTATTCTGCTCCATCTCGACGCGCAGGGCCTCACCCTCGGCAGCTGAGGGTACCTCGGGCTGGGCCGAGGTCTCCTCGAGCTCGGGTGCGTCGTTGAGTTTGACGGATGGTTGATATATGTCTCTGGAGAAGACATTCGGGGGAACCGTTGTTCGTCCCGAGGCTATCTTAGCCAGCTCATCTGCAGTCTTGTTGTACCGTCAAGCAACATGGTTGAGTTCTAGCCCATAGAACTTATCTTCCAAGCGCCGAACTTCGTCGTAGTAGGCCTCCATTTTCTGATCGCGACAATGAGAGTTCTTCATGACTTGTTCAATAACGAGCTGCGAGTCACCACGGGCATCGAGGTGCTGAACCCCTAGCTCGACAGCGATACGCAACCCATTAACCAAGGCCTCGTATTCGGCCACGTTGTTTGACGCCGAAAAATGGAGGCGTATTACATAACGCACATGTTCTCCGAGGGGTGAGATGAAGAGCAAGCCCGCGCCTGCTCCGGTTTTCATCAACGGCCCGTCGAAGTACATGGTCCAAAGTTTGGCCTGGACTGGGGCCGTTGGCAACTGGATGTCGGTCCATTCAGCCAGGAAGTCGGCCAAGACTTGGGATTTTATGGCCTTCCGAGGGGCGAATGAAAGTGTTTCCCCCATGAGTTCGACTGCCCATTTTGCTATCCTACCCGAGGCCTCTCGGCACTGGATGATCTCTCCCAGGGGGAAAGATGACACCACAGTAACCAGATGAGACTCGAAGTAGTGTCGCAGCTTCCGTCGTGTCAGAATCACCGCGTACAATAGCTTCTGGATTTGCGGGTAGCGGATTTTTGTCTCGGATAGCACCTCGCTGATGAAGTAGACTGGCCTCTAGATGAGCAGTACATGCCCTTCTTCTCGTCTCTTAACTACGACCGCGGCGCTGACCACCTGAGTGGTTGCGGCGACGTAAATCAAGAGGGCTTCTCCCGCAGCGGGGGGCACCAAGATGGGAGCATTAGTAAGGAGCGCCTTTAAGTTTCCGAGGGCTTCTTTGGCTTCGGGAGTCCAAGTGAAGCGCTCGACCTTCCTTAAGAGGCGGTACAAGAGCAATCCTTTCTCGCCGAGGCACGAGATGAAGCGGCTCAGAGCCGCAAGGCATCCCATGACCCTTTGTACTCCTTTTAAATCTTTGATGGGTCCCATGTTGGTGATGGCCACGATTTTCTCTGGGTTGGCCTTGATGCCTTGTTCGGAGACGATGAACCCTAGGAGCATGCCTCGGGGGACTCCAAAGACACACTTCTCAGGATTGAGTTTTACGCTCTTCGCTTTGAGGCACATGAACGTCACCTCAAGGTCAGAGAGGAGGTCAGCGGCTTTCCTTGTTTTGACAACGATGTCATCGACGTAGGCCTCGACCGTTCTGCCGATGTGCTCTCCGAACACATGGTTCATGCACCTCTAGTATGTTGCACCTGCATTCCTCAAACCAAATGGCATAGTAGTATAACAATACATGCCAAAAGGTGTGATAAAAGAAGTCGCGAGCTGGTTGGATTCTTTCATCTTGATTTGGTGATAGCCTGAGTAGGCATCGAGGAAAGACAGGGTTTCGCACCCAGCGGTGGAGTCCACAATTTGATCGATGCGAGGCAGAGGGTAGGGAACCTTGGGACATACTTTATTTAGCCCAGTGTAGTCTACACACATCCTCCACCTCCCATCTTTTTTCTTTACAAGTACAGGGTTAGCTAACCATTCTAGATGGAATACCTCTTTGATGAACTCTACAGCCATTAGCTTGTGGACCTCCTCGCCTATGGCTCTGCGCTTTTCTTCATCAAAACGACGCAGGTGCTGTTTCACGGGTCGGGCTCCGGCTCGGATGTCCAGTGAGTGCTCGGTGACATCCCTTGGTATGCCTGGCATGTCCGAGGGACTCCACGCAAAAACGTCGGCGTTTGCGCGGAGAAAGTCGACGAGCACTGCTTCCTATTTGGGGTCGAGCTCGGAGCCGATCCTGACTTTCTTGCTGGCATCATTGCTGGGGTCGAGAGAGATAGACTTGACTGCCTTGGCTGGCTCAAAGTTGCTAGCGTGTGGCTTCGTGTCGGGCGCCTCTTTGGAGAGGCAATCCAGGTCGCCGATGAGGGCTTCGGACTTGGCGAGGGCTTCGGCATACTCCACACACTCCACGTCGCATTCGTAAGCATGGCGGTACGTGGGTCCGACGGTGATGACTCCCTTGGGGCCAGGCATCTTGAGCTTGAGATAAGTGTAGTTGGGGACGGCCATGAACTTGGCGTAGCACGGTCTTCCTAGCACCGCGTGATAGGTCCCTCGGAACCCGACTACCTCGAAAGTGAGGGTTTCCTTTTGGAAGTTGGAGGGTGTTCCGAAGCAGATGGGTAAGTCGATCTGTCCGAGGGGCAGGATATGCTTTCCGGGTGCAATCCCGTGAAAAGGTGCTGCACCAGCCCGGATCTCGGACCGATCAACCCCCAAGAGCTCTAGGGTTTCAGTGTAGATGATGTTGAGGCTGCTGCCTCTATCCATGAGGACCTTGGAGAGCCTAACGTTGCCGATGATGGGGTCGATGACGAGCGGGAATCTTCCTGGGCTTGGCACGTAGTCGGGGTGGTCGCCTTGGTCGAAGGTGATGGGCTTGTCGGACCAGTCTAGGTAGACTGGCGTTGCTACCTTCACCGAGCAGACCTCCCAGCGCTCCTGCTTGCGGTGCCGAGCCGAGGCATTCGCCATTTGCCCACCGTAGATCATGAAGCAGTTGTGGACCTCTGGGAACTCTTCTTCTCTGTTGCCTCCTTTCTTGTTGTTGCCCTGGTCCTTGCCATCCTCCGCCGAGGGTCTAGCCTTATTGAAGTAACGCCGGAGCATGTCGCACTCTTCAAGGGTGTGCTTGACGAGACCCCTGTGATAGGGGCACGACTCCTTGAGCATCTTGTCGAACACATTGGCCCCTCCAGGAGGCTTCCGAGGATTCCTGTGCTCGGCAGCAGCGATGAGATCCGCGTCAACGGTGTTGCGTTTTGCTTGCGCCTTCTTCCTGGTCTTCTTCTTCGTGTCACGTTGGACGGATGCCTTAGGGTCGTCTTCGTTCTGCCTTCCCTGAGGCTGCTTGTCCTTTCGGAAGATGGCTTCGACCGCCTCCTGACCAGAGGCGAACTTGGTGGCTATGTCCATCAATTCGCTCGCCTTGGTGGGTGTCTTGCGCCCCAGTTTGCTTACCAGGTCCCGACAAGTGGTGCCGGCGAGGAATGCTCCGATGACGTCTGAGTTGGTGATGTTAGGCAACTCGGTGCACTGCTTTGAAAACCGTTGGATGTACTCTCGCAAGGATTCCCCTGGCTGCTGGCGGCAGCTCCGGAGATCCCATGAGTTCCCAGGGCGCACGTACGTACCTTGGAAATTTCCAGCGAAGGCCTTGACTAGGTCATCCCAGTCGAAGATCTGCGCAGGGGGCAGATGCTCCAGCCAGGCCCGGGCAGCGTCAGAGAGGAAAAGGGGGAGGTTGCGGATGATGAGGTTGTCGTCATCCGTCCCTCCCAATTGGCATGCTAGCCGGTAATCCGCGAGCCACAACTCCGGCCTCGTCTCCCCTGAGTACTTGGTAATGGTAGTCGGGGCTCGGAACCGGGCCGGGAACGGCGCTTGTCGTATGGCTCGGCTGAAGACCCGCGGGCCTGGTGGCTCGGGTGAGGGGCTCCGATCTTCCTCACTGTCGTAGTGTCCCCGCGTCTGGGGTGGTAGCCTCGGCGCACCTTCTCCTCGAGGCAGGCCCGACGGTCGCGGCAGTGTTGATCGTCGCTGAGGCGATCCCGGGCTGCAGGTGTCTCGTCTGCTGTAAGCTCGGTGTGGACCGAGGCCTCACGCATGCGTCGGGAGGACGCTATGTGATGTTCCGAGGGCCCCGAGAAAAAGTTAGATGAAACTCTAGTTTTCATTAAATTTAGTCCAACCTACTATATAAAAGTTTATTTATTTTATTATATATCTAAGTCTATGTATAAGTGTTTATAAAAATTAAGGTGGGGTCGTGGCCCCCATTGCCCACCCCTTGCGTCCGCCACTGGGCGAGGCGTGAATCCGTCCAGGACTAGTGTTCTTGCTCGAGGCCGGGCTCGGGCGATACGAGATCGCGTCCCTAGGCAGATGAGGCTTTCACTTTGCGCCGCGCTTACCAGCCTTTATGGTCTGTCTTGAAGATGTTTTCCAGCTATGCTTAGGAGTATTGGGGGTACCCCTAATTACGGTACCCGACAAAAAGTAACACTAGTTGGTTCCCCGTGCGTTGCGACGGCTTATAACAATACCCATATAAATTATAAACCATAAAAAATTTAATATTTTTTATTGATTGTCTCCGCTCTCTGTATAATATTTTTTTGATTTGGCTAACTGATGTTATTATTTATTCCATCCAATATATCTTGGTACAACACGGCCAATAAAGTGAGCGATTAGAAGAGAGTTCACAACGACTGACTGAACGAACAGAGATTATAAAACGACATAATTGTACCATACAAAGAACAAATAAGAGAAAGTTTGTGAGCTCAAGTTTCTAAAATAAGTCACATGAACTCAAACTTATAAAAAATAGATCAAAGTATGGAGTGATTGCTAAAGTAAGGCATCAATAAAAACTGGATGTGCTCCATATAAATCATGCTACTTCTTAGCAATTAATAATATTTAAAACCAACAAATAACCTTTTATTTTACTATTAGTGTGACAAATCATTACTGCTCCATCCAATTCAGCAACCTCAAACATCATGGAGTCCATTGCGCCAATGTGGTCTCAGAAACGACCTAATGCTTGCAAGAGTCAAGAACGTCGTGCCGTGATTGGGCTGTAGCCTCGACCTGTAGTGCTGGTCCGGCCCGATATAATTATATTTTTATTTTACAAAAAACGTATATACATATATATAATTTATATTCAATATTAAAAACATATGAGTATAATGTTTTACTGGTTAGATTGCTTTACTTAGTGTCTATCGCCCTTCTTTCATCAGGGCATGGGTTCAAACCCACCTTTTGAATATTTATGCTGATTTAATCAAATAGGCTGACGGGTTAACGGGCTGACGTGCCTGGACCCACGGGCGTTTGGCCCGTGCCGGACCGCTATTTGGCCATCTATAGGCATGTAGCGGATTAATTTAAAATAGCTGTGAGGGGTTATTTATAAAAAGATGACATGAGACAACCCTTGAAACTGTTGCTTTAAGTATAGTATAGATGTATCTTAAGGGTTATCTAAGGATTTATAAGTGTAAAACAATATAAGA
Source organism: Zea luxurians (assembly GCA_029449295.1). Classification (NCBI taxonomy): domain Eukaryota; kingdom Viridiplantae; phylum Streptophyta; class Magnoliopsida; order Poales; family Poaceae; genus Zea; species Zea luxurians. The sequence continues at coordinate 77,637,770 of JAOPSE010000004.1, read as the reverse complement.
GATGTATCTTGAGTTCTTGACAAATGAACATTTTTAGCATGGTTATCTAAGTCTAAATATGGTTCAACTCATACAACTTGAGAGGTTTCAATGATTAAGATATAATGCTTAGATATGTTGGTTTATATAAATGAGTTTTTTTATGTATATCTAATATTTGGAGAACGGCAAACGTAATATCTAGATTATATATAGCCATAAGTACATGTTGCCGGGTCGTCGTGGTCTTGTATGCATGCCGCCATGCGTATCTGGGTTCTCAATGGAGTCCAGCAAGCGAGGTTTTTCTTCGGAAAAATCTCCAATCTGACATCAGATTTTATACTTAGAGCTAATTTAGGAACCCTATTTTTCTAAAAAAATGTTTTATTTTTCAAAAAGACAATAAAATATTTTTTCTTGAGAAAATAAAAATCTCTTAATAACATATGGTTTTTAAACTAGCCTTTATTTTTTGGGCCATTGCATAATATATAGATAATAATTTTATGTGTATGATAGGTAGAATCAGTAACATAAACGGACAGCTATAATTTTCGATGGTATCTTTTCATTTCATCATGTCACTCTCACTCATCACTCGCGGTCACGGGTTGTCGTCGCGTGTCATCTTCCAAGCAAAGCAGTAAGCAGTGTTCAGACAGACACCAGATTTCTGCAGCACTGGGGCTGACTGCCTGACTGGTCGATATTCCGGCGTGCCATACGAGCGTGACTGCGTGAGATGACTATTCAGGCGGCAATCGGCAGGCAGTCGGCAATTCGGCATACACTGGCCGGCTTGTACCTGCAATCAGCACAAGCTACGAGTTCGAGTATGCTACGCCAAGACGACATCACGCCATGACGGCGATGCATGTTTCGCTCAGAATTCCATGCATGGCAGATAACCAACGCGTTGTTTGATTGTAGGTACTAAACTTTAGTCTACTTATATTATAGCTTAAATATAGCTTAATTATAAAACTACCTAATAAATTGTTTAATCCTAATTAATCTATAATTATCAAATATTTATTGTAATATCATATAATCGAATCATTGATTACTTAAACTTATAAGACTCGTCGATCATAGACTAATTAGACTTACAAGATCCATCTTACCGTTTCTGTCGGTGTTTCGGACCCGGGGGGGTCCCTGGACCGACGAGTGAAATTGTCGCTGCGTGCCCCTGTCCAGATGGGTTGGCGTGGATGGAACACAAGAGGCGGGACAAGCCTTATATTATCCTGCACCAGGGGTGCCGCTCGTAGTAGGGGTTACAAGCACGTCGCGAGAGAGAGAGAGGGAGCCTGTTCGTTCGCTCCTTCCCCCGCGCGAACCCCTACTACGAGCGGCACCCCTGGTGCAGGATAATACAAGGCTTGTCCCGCCTCTTGTGTTCCATCCCGCGCCAACCCATCTGGGCAGGGGCACGCAACGATAAATTTTACTCATCGGTCCAGGGACCCCCCGGGTCCGAAACACCGACAGTTGGCGCGCCAGGTAGGGGCCTGCTGCGTGTTGACGAACGCCTTCCCGTTGAGTTCCAAATGGGGAGTCTTCAGCAACCTCTTCAGCCCGGGACGGTACTCCGCTTCGGGAGTCTCGAGTTCATGTCCCTCTGTTGGGGACTTGTTCTCAAACGCTTCGGATTAAGAACAAGGCAACATAAAAAGTGTTAAATGATAAAGTCCTTCGTCCTTTGAAACATTATTTCCCTTCGGGATATAATGTGTTCCGGACGAAGGTCACAAACAACATATCTTCGTAAGCACAATAAACTATGACGAAGAACTTACATGCAACATAAAAGGTAATATAAACATTTAAATATTATCACAACGTCATTTCTATTTTATTATCATATAAAAATAGAAATGATTTCAGATTACAAGTGTACCTTCGGATTGTAGGAAGGCAAAAGTACAAGGATGACGGAAAGCAAATGCCAAGTCAGCGTGAACAGTACGGGAGTACTGTTCATCTATTTATAGGCGTGGGACGTAGCCCATGCAAAATTACATTCATGTCCATTACATTTGCTAATGACTTATGGGAATCTATTAAGGCCTAAGTAGTCTTTTCATCTTTAAGTCGGTTCCCCTTTCTGCTATCGCAACGAAGCTTTCTGCGCATAGCTTCGGCTGTGCACCATCCTTCGTACAGCTTGGTAATCAGCCCGTCCTTCATCTTAATCCCCCTTCGTCTGGCTTGGGCTTCGTTCTGACCGTTCTCCATGTTCATGATCTGAGTCCGAAGATACCTGTTCATATATGTTGGGGACTTGTTCTCAAATGCTTCGGATTAAGAACAAGGCAACATAAAAAGTGTTAAATGATGAGGTCCTTCGTCCTTTGGAACATTATTTCCCTTCGGGATATAATGTGCTCCGGACGAAGGTCATAAACAATATATCTTCGTAAGCACGATAAATTATGACGAAGGACTCACGCACAACATAAAAAGTAATGTAGACATTTAAATTTTATCACCATGTCATTTCTATTTTATTATTATATAACAATAGAAATGACTTCAAATTACAAATGTACCTTCGGATTGCAGGAAGACAAAAGTACAAGGATGACGCAAAAGCAAATGCCAAGTCAGCGTGAACAGTACGGGAGTACTGTTCATCTATTTATAGACGTGGGACGCAGCCCATGTAAAATTACATTCATGCCCATTACATTTGTTAATGACTTATAGGAATCTGTCAAGGCCTAAGTAGTCTTTTTATCTTTAAGTCGGTTCCCCTTTCTGCTATCGCGACGAAGCTTTCCTGCGCACAGCTTCGACTGTGCACCATCCTTCGTACAGCTTGGTAATCAGCCCGTCCTTCATCTCAATCCCCCTTCGTCTGGCTTAGGCTTCGTCCTGACCGTACTCCATGTTCATAATTCTGAGTCCGAAGATACCTGTTCATATAATCCACTTGGAAAACATTGTCAAATCATGTTTTTGAGGACCTTCGGAGGACGAAGGCCCCCAACAATATAATTCACTTGGAAAATATTGTCAAATTATGTTTTTGAGGACCTTCGGAGGACGAAGGCCCCCAACAGTAGCCCCTCGCAATATTAATTTGTTAGTGATAAATTCAGATTGCGATATGGACGAAGGCCTTAAGCCGAAGGTCCGAAAAAACACCTTCCCTTTGCTAGAATAGCAAAAGTCACTGACATCTGGGACCACACAGTTTCCGTCATATCGAGTGTATAAATAGGAGCCCGCCACATTTGATTTGGCACGCTCTCTTTGCCATCTGTTTTGCCTGCTTATAAAGCTTTCTGCCCAAAAATTATTTGTTTTCTTTCCTAGTTTTGAGCTTCGGAAGCGAGAAGTAAGATTTCCGAAGGGATGTCTGAGGAGAAGAAGGCTGCTGTCGAAATGAAGCTAAGTCTCTCTGAAGAGAAGAACCTGGGGTTTCTTGAAGCAATGTCGAAGACTAATACAGAAAAGATCACCAAAGAGATTTTAGAAGGTTTATCTGAAGATACTGGTGACAGCGACAGTTATGATGTAGAAAGCGGCGGGGGAGAGTCCGAAGATCGACCATGGCGGCCAAGTCACTCGGTTTTCGGGAAAACCACTATTAAGCATAGTCATATTGACAATATGAGGGGGAGATATTTTCGAGATATATCTATTGTGAGGGCTGATGCTGGAGAAAAAACTTCTCCTACCCCCGAAGAAGATGAGGTCGTGATCTTCCGAAGCTTTCTCAAGGCTGGGCTTCGGTTCCCCCTAAGCAGCTTTGTTGTCGAAGTCCTGAAGACATTTCAAATCTACCTTCATCAAATTACTCCCGAAGCTATCATAAGGATGGGAATCTTTGTCTGGGCTGTGAGAAGCCAAGGTTTAGAACCAAATGCTAAAAGCTTTTGCAAAATTCATGAGTTGGTATATGAGACGAAGCCCTGGGGGAAAGAACAATATCACAACAACTTTGGTTGTTACAGCTTCGGTGCCCGCTCCGGGTCGAGCTGCCCCGTGCCAACCTTTCGGAAGAGGTGGCCCGGCGCCTGGATGACAGAATGGTTCTATGTAAAGAATGACTTGACAGCGCAGGAAGATGTTAAGAGTATCATTATGCGCCCTATCTGGCAACGCTTCGGACTCCGAAAGCCGAAGGTTGAAATGGATGAAGCAGCCGAAGAATGCCAAAGAGCCTTCGGCGTAATCTGCTCTTTTATTGGGACAAGGGATCTGGTCCAAGAGCATATTGCCTTCAGAGTTTGGCCACTTGCAGGAAAGTGGGAAATGCCGAAGGAGACCATCAAAGAGTCTGACGAAGGTGGACGGGTCAGACTAAAATACACATTCAAATACGGAGATAAGTTTGTTGAACCGGACGACGACTGGTTAAAAAGCATTGAAACCTTAAGTGACGAACTGCTTGGGGTATACTCGAAGGCCGAGAATACTGCATTATCAGCAGCCTTCGGAGGCCGAAAGAAGAAGAGGCTCAACCGGGTATTTGATGCAATCGGGTTTGTCTACCCTGACTACCATTATCCGGTGCCAGGCCGCAAAAGAAAAAATACTTCTCCTGCAAAAGAAGTTGCCTCAGGTGCTTCTGGTGAGCCAGCGCCGCAAAGAAAAAAGATGAAGGTGCTCACCCACCGGGCGCGTTTTATTGAGCCGGCCACAGTGCCTGAATTTATCGGTGAAGTCTCTTTGGCCACTGAAACTACAGAACCAGCTCCAGTGCCGAAGATCGAAGAAAAAACTGAAGCACCTTCAGCAGAGAAGGCAGAAAAACCGAGAATTGAAGGACCAAAAATATTGGAAATCTTAAGTCCTTCAGCAAGTGTTGAGACAATAAAAAATCAAAAGGGCCCATCGGTGACCCCGAAAAGAAAAAGAATGGTGAACGTGCTAGATGTTTTGGAGACAATTAAGTCTTCAAGCATAACTCCAAAGAAGACTGTTGAACTTTCTGAAGTGTCTACTAAAGCTTTAGTTGCTGAAGCTTCGAAGCAACAACTTGAAGCTGAAGCTGGGCCTTCAGAGCCCACCAAGGAACAACCTTTGGAAGCCGAAGAAAAAATAAAAATGCCAGAGCCAATTTTGGTTGAAGAAATTGACACTGCGGCCCCCGAAGCACCTTCCATCATACGCGATTACATTGTGCGACATGCTTCGGGGAAGAAATTATCTGAAGAAGAGATTTATGAAGCCAATCACTATGCCAGAGAATTAAAATATCCGAAGGGGGCACTAGTGTTCAATGGGACAAACGAAGATGACTTCCTATACTGCCTCCCTGACAACAAAGAATTATCTGTCTGCCGGGAGATGGCTAGGAGTATGGGGTTTCCGAAGCTTGAAGCTGGACTATGCGCTATGACGAAGGAGGATCTTGCGGATAGCCTTGCATATAATAGTCTGAAGGTGCGAGAATTGCGCATTTTGGAAACTTTATGATTCGAAATCTATTGTTTTATTCTTATACTAACTTTTTACATATAGGGTTTAATACTAAGCAACGCGCTGAGAGCGCAAAAGAATGCCGAAGACGAAAGCTATGAAATTGCCTTCAACAACCTTCGAACAGAGGTTATCAAACTAAGGAACGAAGCCCTGGAAAAGGACAAAATTCTAGTTACATTAGTGGATAAAGTAAAGGAGAACGAAGCTGCGTCCGAAGCACAAATTGCAGCTCAAAAGCACGAGATTGACGATCTTCGGAAGCAATTGGCCCGGGCGAAAGAAGAACGCATACTTGAAGAAACGAGGCGGGAATGTAGCGACCAATGGGCTAATCATTTGGAAGGAACCGTTGAAGAGCTTCGGTCTTCTAAGAAAAGGTGCTAGGAAAAATCCATGGAATGTGTAAAGAAAATAAAAACCAGCTTCGCCAGTGTTGGCGCATTTTCGAGTGAAGAAGATTTTGTGAGAGGTAACCCAGAAGGACCGATCGAATGGATCTGCCACGAAGCTGAAGCCTTCAAAGAAATTCTAAACAGTCGTGGAGACATTTGCGCCTTCTCGGGTGCCAGGGGGATTGCTACTATACTGGAGAAAAAAGGCTGCGATCATGTTAAGGTTCTTGCACAATCCGAAGCCAGCTTATCCCCTGAAGATATTAAAGACCCCTCGGCCGAAGCTAGCCAGGCTGGTGGAAAATTTTTCACCGACGTCTGGGACAATGGTGGCCGAGAAATGGCCCGAGAAATTATTCAGAAAAGTGAGAAGGGCATTCACGACGCTAGAGAAGTAGCTAAGGCCGCTGACAAAATCTCAGAGCCCGAAGGGCAAATAGGTATTAGCTAATGGTTTTTATTGTGTTGTAATTTTTGATTTTAAACTTCGTTCGCAATTTGTAATAGCAATGTGGCCGTATCATGTCCTCCTTCAGTTCCTACTAAAGCATCTCCGGGCCCTCACCCGAAAGGAGACGAAGAAATTAAAAAGATGGCTGAAGCTATCATGGATGAAGTTGTTAACCGACTCCTGAACGAAGCTGCCGAAGTTGTTTTGAGAGAAGATTACGCACTTTTGTAAAGACTTCTGAAATGAAATATGTGTGACATTTTGTAACCCTGTGATATATTTGCTTTTAATGACTCGATTCTTTACGATGCATGAAACTTTACATACGTACCGTTTTTGAGCCTTCGGCGAAAAAACACCTTCCCTTCTTTTCATGCTTCGTGAAGATAGAAAAACTTTTATGCATCACGACAATGTTCATAGTGCTCTGATGAAGGATATCCAAGCTTCATGAAAATATTCTCCGAAGCTATATTCCGAAGATCAATATTGTATCCCCTTGTGACTTAGCACGATTTTCACTTTCTCAAAGTATCCTTCCGAAGGTTGATACCGTGTCCCCTTCTTTTGCCATATGCAACATGATGTATGATGCTTATGCTATGCAAAATGATGTGATGATGTTATGTTATGTAGATGACATTTGTTCCGAAGATACACACATATCCCCGTAAAACACAAAATATTTTTGTATCAGCGCTGACTTTTCGCTGTAAGCTCTGCATTCCCTTAGGAACGACTTTGGAGCTTCTTCGCCTTTTACTTAGGCGGTATCAGCGTTGACTTTTCGCTGTAAGCTCTGCATTCCCTTAGGAACGACTTTGGAGCTTCTTCGCCCTTTACTTAGGCGGTATCAGCGTTGACTTTTCGCTGTATCCTCTGCATTCCCTTTGGAACGACTTTGGAGCAGAAAACTTACACTGCGTTCCCTTTGGAACGACTTTTTGTGATTTCAGCAAACTTACTCTGCGTTCCTTAGAACGACTTTTTGTTGCTTCGAAGGATTTTCGATAATTCGAAGGTCCTCCTTGTTATCGCAAATTTTTAAGCTTCAGTAACTTAAGCCTGAGAAAATACATTTTCCTTGTAGCAAGCAAAGAAACTTTTACATGAAAACTAAAAAATGTCCTTTATTACACAAAAAATAGAACTGAATGGAAAAAACTGGTAGGATATTTGTCAATAGATGTGCTTCGACTCTGGCACAGTGCTATTGACTGTGCGAGCTTCGGATTGTTCTCTGAGATCTCTTTGGTGTGGAGCATATTGGCTCCCTTCTGGCTGTTGGCCTTGTTGCAGCGGTGGTGGAGGCGGAGGCTGTTGCCAGGAAGCTTGAGGTTGACTCGCCGAAGCAACAGAAACTGCAGGGTGGTTGCCTATGTATTCTGGGATGTAAGGCGGATGGTATGAAGCAGTATGCATGACCTGCTTCGGCTGAGCTTGTTGTGCTGCAGCTTCGGCTATCTCCTTTTGCTTCTGGATGGTAACATGGCACATCCTGGTGGTATGGCCCTTGTTTTCACCACAGAATAAGCAAAATATTCTCCTTGGTTGATCTCCAAATCTTCCGCCGAAGCCCCTGGCGCCTCTGCCTCTTGGAGCTGGTGGCCGGAAGAAACTTTGCTGTTGCCCCGAAGCCTGTGAGGAGCACTGCGGCCTGTTCTGCTGACTCCCCTTATCATCATTTTGAGTAGAGTTGTGGATGGACCTGACATGCCTCGGATAGAATCTTCCTCCGAAGCCCCTGGTCATTTCAGAAAACCTGAAAGCCTCCTCCCTTCTTTGGCGAAAATCGTTGTCGGCACGAATATACTCATCCATCTTCTGGAGCAGTTTCTCCAAAGTTTGAGGAGGCTTCCTAGCAAAGTATTGAGCTGAAGGTCCAGGCCGAAGTCCCTTGATCATGGCCTCAATGACAATTTCGTTGGGCACCGTTGGTGCCTGCGCCCTCAAACGCAAGAACCTTCTGACATACGCCTGAAGGTATTCTTCATGATCCTGAGTGCATTGGAACAGGGCCTGAGCAGTGACCGGCTTCGTCTGAAACCCTTGGAAGCTGGTTAACAACATGTCCTTCAGTTTTTGCCATGAAGTGATCGTTCCTGGTCGAAGGGAGGAATACCAGGTTTGAGCAACACTCCTGACAGCCATAACAAAAGACTTTGCCATGACTGCAGCATTGCCACCATACGAAGATACTGTTGCTTCGTAGCTCATCAAAAACTGTTTCGGGTCTGAATGGCCATCGAATATGGGAAGCTGGGGCGGCTTATAGGACGGAGGCCAAGGTGTAGCCTGCAGCTCAGCGGACAGGGGAGAAGCATCATCGAAAACAAAATTTCCATGATGGAAATTGTCATACCAGTCATCTTCGTTGAAGAAACCCTCCTGATGAAGGTCTTTTTGTTGAGGCCTTCGGTTCTGCTCATCGTGAGTAAGATGGCGAACTTCTTCAGAAGCTTCGTCTATCTGCCTTTGCAGTTCAGCTAGCCTGGCCATCTTTTCCTTCTTCCTCTGCACCTGTTGATGAAGCATCTCCATATCTCTGATCTCTTGGTCTAGCTCATCCTCTTGAGGCGTCGGGCTGACAGCCTTCCTCTTCTGGCTTCGGGCCTCCCGAAGAGAGACAGTCTTCTGATTGTGGTCCAGCGGTTGGAGAGCTGCAGTGCCAGTTGCTGAAGCTTTCTTCAGCGCCATAGCGAAGGTTGATGATCGCCGAGGGCGCTCAAAAACTCAAAGAGTGGAAGTGAGTTCACCGGAGGTGGGCGCCAATGTTGGGGACTTGTTCTCAAACGCTTCGGATTAAGAACAAGGCAACATAAAAAGTGTTAAATGATAAAGTCCTTCGTCCTTTGAAACATTATTTCCCTTCGGGATATAATGTGTTCCGGACGAAGGTCACAAACAACATATCTTCGTAAGCACAATAAACTATGACGAAGAACTTACATGCAACATAAAAGGTAATATAAACATTTAAATATTATCACAACATCATTTCTATTTTATTATCATATAAAAATAGAAATGATTTCAGATTACAAGTGTACCTTCGGATTGTAGGAAGGCAAAAGTACAAGGATGACGGAAAGCAAATGCCAAGTCAGCGTGAACAGTACGGGAGTACTGTTCATCTATTTATAGGCGTGGGACGTAGCCCATGCAAAATTACATTCATGTCCATTACATTTGCTAATGACTTATGGGAATCTATTAAGGCCTAAGTAGTCTTTTCATCTTTAAGTCGGTTCCCCTTTCTGCTATCGCGACGAAGCTTTCTGCGCATAGCTTCGGCTGTGCACCATCCTTCGTACAGCTTGGTAATCAGCCCGTCCTTCATCTTAATCCCCCTTCGTCTGGCTTGGGCTTCGTTCTGACCGTACTCCATGTTCATGATCTGAGTCCGAAGATACCTGTTCATATAATTCACTTGGAAAATATTGTCAAATTATGTTTTTGAGGACCTTCGGAGGACGAAGGCCCCCAACACCCTCGACGGCAGCTACGACATGGTACTCCTCCCCTCGCGGCGCGACGACAACGACGGTCTCCGACTCGCCCGGCGGCGGCGAGCTCGGCGACAACATCTCCCCGCGGCAGAAGAGGAGCACTCTGGTCGTCCCCGCCACCCTCCTCGCCGGATGAGGCGGAGACAGGGCAACCATGGCCACGCAGGAGGCGGCACCTTGTCGGCTGTCGCGCCAGAGCGAGTCGACGACGCCGGCACTCCCCCGGGGGACATGTCGGGCATTGTCCTCGCACCTGAGACGACGGCGGGTGTCACTTCCCCGCAACGTGTCAGCCCCAAGCGGACTGATGACGCCAGCACCCTCGCAAAGGATCTGCTGGGCGTTACCCTCGTACCTGAGATGACGGTGTGCTCCGCCCCCGACGCGACTTCACCACCGTCCATCGACCAAGAGGTACCGTCCGTTTTCCATCCCGTACCCTTTCGATTCAGCTTCGATCCACCTAGCGATCCCGCTACGGTGAGCACCTTCGTAAAGGCGTATCCAAACCTTCCGGGGTACCATATGTGGTCGACCTGGGACCGACTGACAGCTGTCTCAACCTTCGGGCCGGTGGGTTCCGAGGAAGAGGACGACCCCGACTTCGGTTGGGAATTCTCTGGCCTCAATGACCCCGGTGCCATGCGGGACTTCATGTCCGCATGTGACCACTATCTCTCCGGTTGTTCTGACGATGGCCATGACCTTGACGACGAGGGTTACGGCCCAAGTCACGAATGTTTCCACGTCGATCAGGGAGATCACAACGAAGGCAACCACCTCGGTATGCCGGAGGTTGACGATCCCCCTGGGCCCGCATCTCGCATTGACATCCCGCGGGAGCTAGCTGTGGTCCCAGTCCCTGCGGGGGTCGGGACATACAGCTCGAGCAAATCCGTGAGATGCAGGCCCGGGTCGACGAGGAAGCAGGCCAGCTTGTGCAGCTCCGACAGAACATCGAACAGGAGTGGGCAGGCCGGACACTCACCGGAGGAGCCTGTCATCGGGCCCAAGACGTCCAGCGCCGCATCGTCGACAATGCCAGGGCAGCGCTACCCCCGGCCGTCAGCGGGTCCGGCCAGGACCTAGCTGCAGCAGCGATGCTACTTCGAGCCATGCCGGAGCCATCCACCACCGAGGGACGGCGTATCCAGGGTGAACTCAAGGATCTCCTGGAAGGCGCCGTGGTTCGACGAGCCAAGAGCTCTGCCTCCCGGAGGCGAGCCGACCCCTCGGAGCACCGCGCGGTGTCCTCCCGACGCATGCGGGAAGCCTCGGTCCATCCCAAGCGCACGCGGGACGAGGCGCCTGCCGCCCTGGATCGCCTCGGCAACGAGCACCACCATCCCGACCGTCAAACCCGCCTCGACAAGAAGGTGCGCCGAGGCTACCATCCTAGGCGTGGGGGACGCTGCGACAGCGAGGAGGATCGCAGCCCCTCGCCCGAACCACCCGGTCCGCGAGTCTTCAGCCGGGCCATACGACGAGCGCCGTTCCCTGCCCGTTTCCGAGCCCCGACTACCATCACCAAGTACTCGGGGGAGACGAGGCCGGAGCTGTGGCTCGCGGACTACCGACTGGCATGCCAGTTGGGAGGGGCGGATGATGACAACCTCATCATCCGTAATCTACCCCTTTTCCTCTCCGATGCCGCCCGAGCCTAGCTGGAGCATCTGCCTCCTGCGCAGATCTCCGACTGGGACGATCTGGTCAAGGCTTTCGCGGGAAACTTCCAAGGCACGTACGTGCGCCCTGGGAACTCGTGGGATCTCCGAAGCTACCGCCAGCAGCCAAGGGAGTCCCTCCGAGAGTACATCCGGCGATTTTCGAAGCAGCGCACCGAGCTGCCCAACGTTACCGACTCAGATGTCATCGGGGCTTTCCTTGCCGGCACCACTTGCCGAGACCTGGTGAGCAAACTGGGGCGCAAGACTCCCACCAGTGCGAGCGAACTGATGGACGTCGCCACCAAGTTCGCCTCGGGTCAGGAGACGGTCGAAGCCATCTTCCGAAAGGACAAGCAGCCTCAGGGAGAGCCAAAGAAAGACGCCCCCGAGGCGTCCGCCCAACGGGGCACGAAGAAGAAGGCCAAGAACAAGTCGCAAGCGAAACGCGACGCCGCCGACGCGAATCTCGTCGCTGCGGCCGAGCACAGGAACCCTCGGAAACCTCCAGGAGGGGCCGACGCGTTCGACAAGATGCTCAAAGAGCCGTGCCCCTATCACCAGGGGGCCGTCAAGCACACCCTTGAAGAATGTGTCATGCTCCGGCGCTACTTCCATAAGGCCGGGCCCCCGGCGGAAGAGGGCAAGGGCCATGACAACAACAAGAAGGAGGGCGGCAAGGAAGAGGAGTTCCCGGAGGTCCACAACTGCTTCATGATCTATGGCGGGCAGGCGGCGAATGCCTCGGCTCGGCACCGCAAGCAGGAGCTCCGGGAGGTCTGCTTGGTGAAGGTGGCAGCGCCAGTCTACCTAGACTGGTCCGACAAGCCTATCACCTTCGACCAAGGCGACCACCCCGACTTCGTGCCAAGCCCAGGAAGGTATCCGCTCGTCGTCGATCCGATCATCGGCAATGTTAGGCTCTCCAAAGTCCTCATGGATGGAGGCAGCAACCTTAACATCATCTACGCCGAGACCCTGGAACTCTTGGGGGTTGATCGGTCCGAGGTCCAGGCCGGTGCGGCACCCTTTCACAGGATCGCACCTGGAAAGCGTATGCTCCCCCTCGGGCGGATCGACTTACCCGTCTGCTTCGGGACTCCCTCCAACTTCCGAAAGGAAGCTCTCACCTTCGAGGTCGTCGGGTTCCGAGGAACCTACCATGCGGTGTTGGGAAGGTCGTGCTACGCCAAGTTCATGGCCGTCCCCAACTACACCTACCTCAAGCTCAAGATGCCGGGCTCGAACGGGATCATCACCGTCGGATCCACGTACCGCCACGCGTACGAATGCGACATGGAGTGCGTGGAGTACGCTGAGGCCCTCACCGAGTCCGAGGCCGTCATCGCCGACCTGGAACGTCTCTCCAAGGAGGCGCCCGACGCGAAGCGGCACGCCGGCAACTTCGAACCATTTGAGGCGGTCAAGTCCGTCTCTCTCGACCCCAGCAACAACGCCAGCAAGAAAGTCCGGATCGGCTCCGAGCTCGACCCCAAATAGGAAGCAGTGCTCGTCGAATTTCTCCGCGCAAACGCCGAAGTCTTTGCGTGGAGTCCCTCGGACATGCCCGGCATACCGAGGGATGTCGCCGAGCACTCACTGGACATCAGAGCTGGAGCCCGACCCGTGAAGCAAACCCTACGCCGTTTTGACAAAGAAAAGCGCAGGGCCATAGGCGAGGAGATCCACAAGCTGCTTGCGGCAGGGTTCATCAAAGAGGTATTCCATCCCGAATGGTTAGCTAACCCTGTTCTTGTAAGGAAGAAGGATGGGAAATGGAGGATGTGTGTAGACTACACTGGTCTAAACAAGGCATGTCCGAAAGTTCCTTACCCTCTACCTCGCATCGATCAAATTGTGGACTCCACTGCTGGGTGCGAAACCCTGTCATTCCTTGATGCCTACTCAGGCTATCACCAAATCAAGATGAAAGAGTCCGACCAACTCGTGACTTCTTTCATCACACCTTTTGGCATGTACTGTTACACTAAAATGCCATTTGGTTTAAGGAATGCAGGTGCCACCTACCAGAGGTGCATGAACCACGTGTTCGGAGAACACATCGGCAGAACGGTCGAGGCTTACGTCGATGACATCGTTGTCAAGACGAAGAAAGCCTCCGACCTCCTCTCTGACCTTGAAACGACATTCAAGTGTCTAAGAGCGAAAGGCATGAAACTCAATCCCGAGAAGTGTGTCTTCGGAGTCCCCCGAGGCATGCTCTTGGGATTCATTGTCTCCAAGCGGGGCATCGAGGCCAATCCGAAGAAAATCGCGGCCATCACCAACATGGGATCGATCAAAGATTTGAAACGAGTACAGAGGGTCATGGGATGCCTTGCGGCGCTGAGCCGCTTCATCTCACGCCTTGGCGAGAAAGGCTTGCCTCTGTACTGCCTCTTAAGGAAGGCCGAGCGCTTCACTTGGACCCCCGAGGCCGAGGAAGCCCTCGGAAACCTTAAGGCGCTCCTTACAAATGCACCCATCCTGGTGCCCCCGCTGCAGGAGAAGCCCTCTTGATCTACATAGTCGCAACCACTTAGGTGGTCAGCGCCGCGATCGTAGTTGAGAGACGAGAAGAAGGGCATGCACTGCTCGTCCAGAGGCCAGTCTACTTCATCAGCGAAGTGCTTTCCGAGACCAAAGTCCGCTACCCGCAGATCCAGAAGCTGCTCTTCGCAGTGGTTCTGACACGACGAAAGTTGCGACACTACTTCGAGTCTCATCCGGTGACTGTGGTGTCATCCTTCCCCCTAGGGGAGATCATCCAGTGCCGTGAGGCCTCGGGTAGGATAGCAATGTGGGCGGTGGAACTCATGGGCGAAACGCTATCATTCGCCCCTCGGAAGGCCATAAAATCCCAGGTCTTGGCAGACTTCCTGGCTGAGTGGACTGACACCCAGTTATCAACAACTCCAATCCAACCCGAGCTCTGGACCATGTACTTCGATGGGTCACTCATGAAAACAGGAGCAGGCGCTGGCTGCTCTTCGTTTCACCCCTCGGAAAGCATCTTCGCTACGTCACACGCCTCCATTTTCCGGCATCAAACAACGTGGCCGAGTACGAGGCTCTGGTTAACGGGCTGCGCATCGCCACCGAGCAAGGGGTCCGGTGCCTCGACGCTCGTGGCGACTCGCAGCTTGTCATCGGCCAAGTCATGAAGAACTCCCACTGCCGCGACCAGAGGATGGAAGCCTACTGCGATGAAGTCCGGCGCCTGGAAAACAAGTTCTACGGGCTGGATCTCAACCACATCGCCCGACGGTACAACGAGACTGCGGATGAGCTGGCGAAGATAGCCTTGGGGCGGACAACGGTTCCTCCGGACGTCTTCTCCAGAGACCTACATCAACCATCCGTCAAGATCGACGACACGCCCGAGCCTGAGGAAGCCTCGGCCTAGCCCGAGGTACCCTCGCCCGAGCCCAAGGAGGCCTCAGCCGAGCCTGGGGTACCCTCGGCCATCGAGGAGGAGGCCTTGCCTGTCGAGGGGGAACAGAATGGGGTTGCACCAGATCCGAACTGGCAGACCCCGTACCTAGAATATCTCCTCCGAGGAGAGCTTCCCCTCGATAAGGCCAAAGCTCGGCGACTGGCTCGGCGCGCCAAGTTGTTCGTCTTGCTGGGCGATGAAAAGGAGCTCTATCACGCAGCCCCTCGGGCATCCTCCAACGATGCATATCCATCGCCCAAGGACAAGAGCTGTTGCAAGAAATACACTCAGGGGCTTGCAGCCACCATGCAGCGCCTCGAGCCCTCGTAGGGAATGCCTTCCGACAAGGTTTCTACTGGCCAACCGCGGTGGCCGACGCCACTAGGATTGTACGCTCCTGCCGAGGGTGTCAATTCTACGCGAGGTAAACACGCCTGCCCGCTTAGGCCCTGCAGACGATACCCATCACCTGGTCGTTTGCTGTGTGGGGTCTAGACCTCGTCGGTCCCTTGCAGAAGGCACCCGAGGGCTTCTCGCACCTGCTGGTCGCCATCGACAAATTCTCCAAGTGGATCAAGGTCCGACCCTTGACCAGCATCAGGTCCGAGCAGGCGGTGGCGTTCTTCACCGACATCATCCATCGATTTGGGGTCCCAAACTCCATCATCATCGACAATGGCACGCAGTTCACCGGAAAAAAGTTCCTGGACTTCTGCAACGACCACCACATCCGTGTGGACTGGGCCGCCGTAGCTCACCCCATGACGAATGGGAAGGTGGAGCGTGCCAATGGTATGATTTTACAGGGACTCAAACCGAGGATCTACAACGACCTCAACAAGTTCGGCAAGTGGTGGATGAAAGAGCTACCCTCGGTGGTCTGGAGTCTGAGGACGACGCCGAGCCGTGCCACGGGTTTCTCGCCGTTTTTTCTAGTCTATGGGGCCGAGGCCGTCCTCCCCATGGACTTAGAATACGGCTCCCCAAGGACCAGGGCGTACGACGACCGAAGCAACCAGACCAGCCGAGAGGACTCGCTGGACCAGCTCGAAGAGGCTCGGGACGTTGCCCTACTACATTCGGCACAGTACCAGCAGTCGCTGCGACGCTACCACGCCCGAAGTGTTCGGCCCCGAGGCTTCCAAGTGGGAGACTTGGTGCTCCGTTTGCGACAGGACGCCCGAGGGCGCCACAAGCTCACTCCTCCCTGGGAAGGGCCATTCAACATCGCCAAGATTTTGAAGCCCGGAACATACAAGCTGGCCAACGACCAAGGCGAGGTCTACAACAACGCTTGGAACATCCAACAGCTACGTCGCTTCTACCCTTAAGATGTTTTAAGTCATTCATGTACCTCATTTTCTTTACATACATGAAGTCTAACCATGAAGGAAGGGTCAACCTTGCCTCAGCCAAGCCCGACCCTCCCTCGGGGGCTAGAAGGGGGGAACCCCCTCTGCGACAAATTTTCCTCGGAAAAAATTTTCTACCAAAGCGACCTTTCGTGCTTTCGACTTCTGTATCGATAGCGGGATCCTAAAAACGATGAGAGTACACGTAAGCGGCGAGGTCGACTGAGCCGAGGGACTCCTACGCCTCTGGGATACGGATACCCCACTCGTCACCTCCCGCGAAAAGTAACTCTCGCTCGGACAAGTGGTTCTGCTACCAACGAACAAGTCATGGCGCACGAAACAAGAGGAAAGAAAACACAGCTTTATGATACGACGATGAAAGTGTTTAGGCCTCGGTGGCCGCAAAGAACACACGCATGCTACAAATAAACTGCTCTAGCAGGATCAGGCATCGGCAGGGGAAGCAGCTGCGCCCTCGGCGCCGTTTCCGCCTTCGGCGAGGTCTGGCCCAGCCTCAGACGACGACGCGGGCGGAAGGATCTCCACCTCGAAGGAGGAGGCCAGCACCGCGCTCGGGCCCTCGGCGGCCGCGTCAAACCTCTGGACCTCGGCTAAGGCAGCCTCGTCTTCGTCGGGTAGACAGTACCCCTCGCTGACCCGCTCCAAGTCCACGTCGTAGTGGGAAGCAAGCACGGCGAAGGCCCGCCTAACGCCGTGGTGCAGCGCCCCGCGGAGTCTGCTGCGCACATGGCCACCTAAGGCCTGCAGATGACTTTGGGGGGAGCTACCCGAGGGGACGTTGTCAAGGTCAAAGGCTCAGCAAAAGCCCGAGATAGCCTCGGACATAGCCACATGGTCTGCCTCATTCTGCTTAGCCGCCCGAGCGTGCGCCTTGACGAACTCATTAAGAGTCGTCTCGAGCTCTGCAGATAGCCGATCAAAATTCTTCAGACACGAGTTGAAGAATGAAGCTGAATTGAAGTCGCAAAGCAGGCGAAACATACCTTCAGCCCGAGCACGCTCCTGTGAGGCCACGACTTGGGCAGACTGGGCAGATCCGACGGCCACAGCCAGGTGCACCGCAAGGGCCCCGACCCGAGCAGACACCTTGGCCAGCTGACCCTCAAGGGCCTCAGCCCGGCCCGCGGCCTCGATAGCTTGGCTCCGAGATTGGTCCCGCTCGTCGATGGCCTGGCCAAGCTCCAGTTGCCGCTGCTGTGCCTCCGTCCGTGCCAACGCCGCCTCTGCCCGCGCCGCCACCGCCTCCGCCTTCAGATCATCACAGAGCTGCCAAAGGTCCGCCAGCTCGGTGCTCTATTGGGCAAGGCGCTCATTAGCCTTGGCAAGCGCGGCCCTCTAGGACCGCAGCGAACCCTAGATGCCGCTCTCGCGGCGGATGAACAGCGACTTGGCGGTGCTCACATCCGCTAGATCCTGAGCAAGGAAGACAAGGTATTACAAAGAATGCCTTGGCCACGCAAGGTATGCGCCTGAAATCCTTACCTGGAGGACCCTAGGAACATCCATGGAAAGGATCTCCAGGGTCGACCGAAGCGACCCCATCGCCGCCTCGGCATACTCGCGGAGCTCATCCTGAGACTGCTCCTCCTGCTCATCGTTGAGGACGAGGAGGGGTTTCGAGGCACCGCGGCTCCAGAAACAGAACGCCTGCTCACACCACTCATTGGGGTTGCGCTCCGCGGGGATGAGGGCGTCGCCCCCCGAGACAGGCCGCGGTGTTGTGCGCTCCTCCGCCAAGGCGTCGGGTTCCCCTGCAGTCAACACGTCGGGCACCATCGCCATCGATGCGCCGGGCTTCCCCTCGGTTAAGGTGGCGGGTTTCTGGTCACTGACCTCGGCAACAGCGTTAGCCCCCTCTTCAGGGCCAGGAACGGGGAGGTCGGGGACGACCGCGAGCGGCGACGCCCCAACCATCCCGATGTCGGGGGCGGTGGACGGCTCCGCGGGCGAATCAACAACGACCGTGGCAGGAGTCGACGCCGGCACCGAAGACACGTCAGGCGGGCTCGGGGCCATGGCCGCATCAGCAGCCTCCCCCGGCACGACGACTGTCCCGACGGAGGGGTCGGCCTGGGAGGCTTGCCCCATGGCAGCTCGTGCCGCCTAGGCCCCCCGCTCGGGAGCATCCTGTGCGGAGGCCAGCCAATCGACATGGCGCACCGCGGCACCGGCTACAGAAGCCGGCACCGTCTCAAGGGCCTTCGTGGGGGCCAGGCCGGTTAGGCCCTGCCTCCGCTTGCTGAAAGGAAGAGAGAAAGCAAGTTCAAGACACGCGACGAAAGAAGCCAAAACAGAGGCGTTCTCAGGCACTTACCCGCTCTGGTCTAAGGCTAATCGTGCCTGCGGGGACGCCCCTCGGGCCTCGGTCCCCGCAGGCGCTGCCAAGGGTTGCCCCGCTACCGACTTCGGCGCTGCTCCCACCTCGGGCGCCCGAGGCGCCGAAGGAGCGGCCTGCCCAGACGTCGTCGCAGCGGCCGGAGGATCAACCTCCTGCACAGCCGGCACGGGTGTTTGATCTTGGAGGACAGAGGGGTCAGGTGCCCCCTCGGCCCGCCTCCGCTCCTCGGACTGGGACCCCGATGTCCCAGCCCCGGGCACTGATGATACCAGCCCACTTGGAGGCTGGCACGGCAACCCCTGGCCCGGCCCCGGGTCCAGGCTGAGGCCAAGACGGGCCGTCATATCGTCGTCCTCGTCATCATCATCGTCATCATCGTCGTCGGGCGTCTCCGGCGACAGCTCCCTCGGGAGCCCGTCCCTCTCTTGCCTCCGACGGCGCTTCTCCAAGGCGTCCCGAGCTCGCATCCGCTCGCGAGCCTGAGCCTTCTCCACGTCTTTCTTCTCCTTCTTCTTCTCCGCAGCGACCCTCCGCTCGGCTCAGTCCACCGCGTCCTCCGGGACCGGCGGTAGGGCGGGTTTATAAAAGCTTAACTCCTGGGGAAGAGCAAAGATCTCAACAGTGGGAATCGAAGGCAACTCGGCGCAATACAGGAGAAGGATCAGATACTTACCATGGAAACGTACCCATGGTTGGGGTGCATCGCATGCTGGGTAAGGGCACCGGCATCCAGCCTCCCTACCGTACCCGCTACTCGCTTGCGGAGGTCGTCATCGGGGAGGGAGGCCGAGGACATCTGTGAGCCCTCCAGATCGACCCCCGGACTCATCTCCGAGAGCTACAACCGCCGCTCTGCCAAAGGGAGCACCCTCCGGCGATGATGGCGGCAACAACCCCCGCAGCGGTAAGGCCCCCATCTCGTAACCTCTTCAAAGCCTGCAGAATAGGCTGGAGCTTCTCCTGTCTCTCGCGCATGGCGCCCCAGCGCCAGTTGCTGCCGGCGGCGATCACCACTCGTTGAGAAAACGACGGAAGCCTCTCGTCGTCGTTCCGAAGATAAAACCATCGGCGCTGCCACCCCTTGTTCGAAGACACAAGGATGGCAAGGATGTATTGCTGCGCGCGCCCCTGCCTCAGCTGGATGGTGCAGCCACTGGCCCGCACCGCCATACGGACCTTCTTCGCATCCTCGTCAAGGCAAAGAGCTCCGCGGAGAAGAGTGGTGCAGGAGCGCCCGCATAAAGCGGCTCGCTGGCACTCCAAACCCCCGCTCATGGAAGGGGATGAAGCTAACCACGTACTCCGGTGGCGGGGAAGGGACGGCCTCGCTCGGGGCCATCCACTCTGGCTGCGCCCCACCGGAGAGGGGACGGAGCAGACCATCGGCGACGAGGGCCTCCAGATCCTTCGCGACGATGGTGGAGGAGGGCCACGGGTCGCGCGGTGGGACAACGGTCACCCTGTCAGCCATAACCGAATGGAGGTGGTGGAGGCAGAGGGGATGAGGTTCGCGGTTTCCTTTTCCCTGGCTATTCTCTTAGGTTGCAAAAACCAGAGCAGAAGGCAGGCGCAAATGGCAGAGTGACAAACCACTGTCGGCCCCCTTCCGAGTATATAAAGACCCGGGTGAGAATCGTTCAAAACTTCACCCGAACTCGCCACAAAATTCAAAACTCGAAGGTAAAACGATCTTTCCGTTCCTCAAACGGCTCACACGCGCAACGGGCGCCACACGAATCGC
Organism: Zea luxurians; assembly: GCA_029449295.1. Classification (NCBI taxonomy): domain Eukaryota; kingdom Viridiplantae; phylum Streptophyta; class Magnoliopsida; order Poales; family Poaceae; genus Zea; species Zea luxurians. The sequence goes on along the minus strand of JAOPSE010000004.1, from coordinate 77,617,442 downwards.
CCGTCTCGTCGCATTAACTCCCCAGCAGAGCAAGCGACACCTCTGGCAGGCGAGGCGGGCGTCACTTCGCCTCCGCCATGATGACCGCATCAGAAAAGGTGCGCCACCTTATTTAAATACATATCCTTCCCCTCCTCCTCCTCTCTCTCTCGCTACAGGGATCGGGAAAGGGGATGTTTCGAAAAGGATCCTTCTCGGCGAAGGAAGCGGGTCCCGAACCCTCCTACTGATCAGGGGTTCGAAGGCTGGCCCCTCGGAAGGGTTTCGACAGCCGCCCCAGAGCGCTCGGGCTCCGCGCCCATTACTGATCAGGGGTTCGAAGGATGGCCCCTCGGAAGGGTTTGACAGTCGCCCCAGAGCACGCAGAGTGAGGGATGACTTTGGGTACGTCCGATACATGGCCGAGGCTCGGGCTACACTCCCGAGGTACCCTAGGACATTTCCGAGACTGGCGGGAACGATTTGTAACGGAATCCCACCGGAGGGAGGCATCGAGCCCTCGGACCCTGTCGAAGGGGTCCGTTTCCGGCGAATCACCCGTAGGTACTTTTGGAGCGCGCCTCTGGGCCACCAGCCGACCCCTAACGAACGGGGCACGGGCGTCCACTCGGATCACCCGTTAGCAGCTCACTGGAAACACCATGTTCGGCGCCCTCCGAGGGAAACATGGCGCTTTCTCCCCCTCCTCCTTGCGGAAATGCGACGCAGGGGCGTATGATAAAAGTCAGGAAAGTTCTTGATCGTCCTCTCGCTCCGTGCAGAGGCTCGGGGGCTGCTCTCGCACCCGGCTACGGCCAAACCGTTGATAGTGTCAACAAACCAGCTTGATAACTGAGAACCTGACCATGCACCCGGGCTACGGCCAGGCCGCATGACGGAACGATCAGACCGGCCGAGGCACCACGAAAAGCATTAAGACCTCAGAGGAGTCAAACCACTCCTCCGAGGTCTCGGGGGCTACACCCGGCGGGTGCGCTCGCGCGCACCCACCAGAACAAAGCAAAGCCGAGAAAGGCCGGTCCCCTCACCGAAAATGCGGCAAAAGCCTCCAAGCGAGTACCAACACTACCTTCGAGGCTCGGGGGCTACTCTCGGGTACCATAATTAGGGGTACCCCCAACACTCCTAATCACGGCTGGTAAACACCCTCAGACCAACTGACGGGCGCGGTTCAAGTCAAGGCTTCGTCTACCCAAGGGACGCGACCTCGCCCGAGCCCAGCCTCGGGCTGGAGCAGTAGTCCCAGACGAGTTCACGCCCCGCCCGAGGGCCTCCTTAGGCAGCGGGCACCTCATCGGCTCTCCCAAAGCCTGGCTCGGGCAGGCTTCGTTGTGAAGCAACCTTGGCCAGACCGCCTCACCAACTGACCGCTTCGCAGGCGCATTCAATGCAGGGGACGCCTGACGCCGTATCCTGACACACGCGCCTCAATCGGCCAGGACGAAGTGATAGCGGTCACTTTGCCCCTCTCTTTTACTGTCCGATATGACAGGAAAACAACGCCGCCCGCTCCGCTCCGACTGCCGTGCCAACCACCCAGGCGAAGACTGACAACAAGTCACGATCAACCACCGAGTTCGGCCTCGGGCGCAATAGGAAGCTCCACCTCGCCCGACCTCAGGCTCTAGCCTCGGGAGGAGGTCTCCGCCTCGCCCGACCCCCGGACTCGGCCTCGACCTCGGTCTCGGGAGGAATCACGTCCTCGCCCGACCCCGGCCTCGGCCTCAAGAGAAGTCTCCGCCTCGCCCGACCTTGGGCTCGGACCGACCGCGCCAATAGGGGATCCATCATTACCCTATCCCTAGCCAGCTTAGGCTACAAGGAACAAGACCGGCGTCCCATCTGGCTTATCCCGGCGACGGGTAATGATGGTGCCGCGCGTGCAACCATGATGCCGGTGGCTCTCAGCCTCTTACGGCAGCAAGGAGACGTCAGTAGGATCCTTGCCGCGCTGCCAACTGTGCTCCTACAGGGCTCAGGCGCTTCTCCGACGGCCACGCTATCACGTGTACAGGGCTCAAGCTCTCCCCCGACAGCCACGTTGGCATGTACACAAGGCTTAGACATTTCTCTGCCAGACACGTTAGCGCATAGCTACACCCCCATTGTACGACTGGACCCTCTCCTTGTGTCTATAAAAGGGAGGTCCAGGACCATCCTGGAGGGGGGGGGGGTTCGCGCGGGGAAGGAGCGAACGAACAGGCTCTCTCTCTCTCTCCCTCTCGCGACGTGCTTGTAACCCCTACTACGAGCGACACCACTGGTGCAGGATAATACAAGGCTTGTCCCGCCTCTTGTGTTCCATCCTGCGCCAACCCATCTGGACAGGAGCACGCAACGACAATTTCACTTGTCGGTCCCGGGACCCCGGGTCCGAAACGCCGACAGTTTCGTTCTTATCTATATAATTAATTTTATAATTAAACTATATTCAATATCTTTAGCTATTTACTCTTTATCTATGTAATTAGTTTTATAATTAAACTATATTTAATATCTTTAACTAATAGCCAAATATTTGATGTGACGTGACTAAAATTTAGTGCCCTCAAACCAAACCCGACAGACCGTGACTCCTGGACGTGCTTGCACTTCCTCGGTCCTTTGAAAACAAGCAATTTTAGCTCTCAACTCTTGTTCAAGACGGAGGGAGCGAGTACTGTAACAAAAAAGCTTTGTGTAGATAATTTTAAGTTTAGTTATGTATCTCTATTGTCTATTAAATCAATAGTATAGAGCACGACACTATCATGACTTAGCTCGGCTCCTCCTCGGCTCCTCCGTGCAACACGGTGGGCTCGCGGACGGTTCCCCTCGCCCAACCAAGTGCACCATCTGCGCCCTAGTTTCGTGCCTGCTCCATCCCCGCATGTCGCCCCATCCTTAGGCTGCCTGCAACGCTGCCCCCTGGGCATCCCCTCTCCTTGCATGGCGCCTGTAGGGGGTACTCTACGGCCGCAGCGCTGCCCCCTACAGCGCCCCCTACGCGCCGGCCCCCTTCTCTCTCCTCCCAGATATAGCGTGTCACTGTTCATTCCCCAAACACTGTGTTGTGGGTCAACGAGTAATTGTTAGTAGATAAAAAATTGATAATTGATATAGAAAATGATATTTTATAGTTGTAGTGAGGTATAGGGGGAGTATTTAGGGGGAACCACTGCGGGAGATAAAAAAATAGGATAAAAATAGAGGGGAAAAGTGATATAGGAGAAAAAAATTTAAAAATAACGGTTGCGAATAGCCTTATACATAGCCTGGATTCAGTGTGGGCCCAGCAAAGGGCAGACCCACACGTTAGTGACTAGTACTGCGCAGTACTGCACTGGATCCGCGCAAGGCAGTCACCTCCCCCCGTGCGCGCCGCGCAGGGCCTCCACCGGATCCGCCCCATCCGCGCAGGCATCTTTCGTCCACCGGATCTACGGCCGATAACGGCATCCCGGTGGTCAAGCAGCAGCGTCCTATCACCCTCGCCCTTGGCCGGTAAACCCAGGTATGGGATTTTTATTTCTATTATTTTTTTGACTGTCGTCCTCTTCCCCAGATTAGATCTTTATAGTTGATTACAATAGGACCTAAACGGCATACATGGCTCAATGATGACCCATCACCCTCTAATCACATAATTAAAAGAAGATTTACAAAAGATGTAGAATGTGTTGCAATCTATTGCAGTACTCAGTGGCAAATCAGTGGAGAGACAAAAGAGAGAATGAGACAAATGACAGAGTTGTCTTATTTATTGCAGAGATCTCCTTTATATACTTGTGTACAAAGGGTATCTGACCCTTGGATTAATAACTGTATAAATGGACGGTTGGATGGGCCTTGATCATATGCACATTATTTTGTAACACTCCCTCTTGATCAACCCAAAACCGTTTAATCATCTGCAAGTTGTCTTATCTACTCAAAAACCTTGTGGGAAAAATAAGGAGTACACAATATCTTTTGGATAATGAGAATAATCTCACTTAGTTTCCAAAAGAAAAATATGCTTGTAATCATCATGTATAAAAACCCCTGTGGGGAAAAACAATGATGAAACATATAGCTTAGTTAATATTACCTCGTTAAATACTTTGAATGAGAAAACCTTAGCAAGACAAAACTCATACAAAGAAAAGAGTGTAATATGATGGCACAATACATGTTATATATCATGACTCCCCCTGAACCTTGCAAGCACTTAAGTCTTCTCATACCAATCCCCTCAACACATTTATGAAATGTAGAGTATGGTAGAGACTTTGTGAATAAATCAGCAAGATTATCACAAGACTTTGTTTGCAAGATGTTTATATCCCCTTTTTCCTGAAGTTCATGGGGATAAAACAATTTAGGAGAAATATGCTTATTGATATTACTCTTGATATAACCTGTATCCATCTGAACAACACAAGCTGAATTATCTTCATAGATAATAGTTGGTGAGTCAAGAGAACCAATACCACAAGTTATGAGTATATGATTCACCATTCTATGAAGCCATACACATTCACGTGATGCTTCAAATAATGCAATTATTTCAGAATGGTTGGTGGACGTGGTCACCAAAGTCTGCTTAAACGATTTCCACGAGATAGCAGTTCCACCTTGTAAGAATACGAATCCTGTTTGCGATCGGCCATTGTGGGGATCAGATAAATAGCCAGCATCTGTATACCCAATTAAACTAGGATCATTACTTCTTTTGTAAAAGAGTCCTAGATCCTTTGTGCCATTTAGGTACCGGAAAATATTCTTAATGCCAACCCAGTGTCGTTTCGTTGGAGCAGAACTGTGCCTTGCTAACAAATTTACTGCAAAAGCAATATCCGGCCAGGTATTGTTAGCAAAATACATCAATGCACCAATAGCACTGAGATATGGGAACTCCGGTCCCAATATCTGTTCTTCATCATCCTGTGGTCTGAATGGATCTTTCTCTAAATCCAAAGATCTGACCACCATAGGAGTCTTTGAAGGATAAGACATATGCATATTGAATTTTTCCAATATCTTTTGGGTATATGTACTTTGATGTACAAGGATTCCAGAAGGTAAATGCTCAAGTTGTAGACCTAAGCAAAATTTGGTTTTACCCAAATCCTTCATCTCAAATTCCGTCGTTAAATGATGATGTGCTTCATCAATATCAAGTTTATTTCCTATGATGTTAAGGTCATCAATATAAACTGATATGATACAGAATCCCACTTTGGATCTTTTGATGAAGACGCACGGCAATCATCATTTTTCGTGTATCCCTTACGCAAAAGGAATTCACTCAATCGGTTGTACCACATTCTGCACGATTGTTTTAAGCTATATAATGACTTCTGCAACTTCACGCAATACATGTTGCGCTTTGCCTTTGGATTCGGTACATCTATTCCATCAGGAACTTTCATGTATATATCAGAATCTAGTGACCCATAGAGATATGCGGTCACTACGTCCATCAACTGCAAAGATAAACGATTTTGTACTGCCAAAGATATTAAATATCGGAATGTTATTACACTCATGACTGGTGAATAAGTTTCGTTGAAATCAACGTCGGGTCTCTGCGTAAACCCTTGTGCTACTAGCCTTGCTTTGTATCTCACTACCTCACCATTTTCATTTTGTTTCTGAATGAAAACCCACTTATATCCCACAGGGAAGATATCACATGGTGTAGGTATTACAGCCGAGAAAACTTCTCTTTTGTAAAGCGAGGCTAACTCCGCTTCAATTGCTGCCTTCCATTTGATCCAATCCGAGCGCTTACTGCACTCTGCCATGGTCTTAGGATCTAGATCATTTTGAAGGTCCTCAGCAATCTGCTCGGAGAAATATATGTCGACATTGGTAGCTTTTCTATCATATGTTTCACCAGTCTCAACATAGTTGATGGCAATTTCATCATTCCTTAGAGACTCATCAGAATTTCCCAAATTGATGTGTCTAGGATTTTCCGATGTCCTAGCCTCGGTTATGTGCACATCCGAGCTGGGTCGTGGATCATCACAATCCATTTGATACATTGTATCACTTTGGTGTCTTTTTGCATTCACTATTGTTCTTTGCTTCTTAGCAACAGAACATCGCTTATTCACCATACTTCTCCTCTCTAGGAGTTGAGTGGCCTTACTCGGTACTTCCACTCTTTCTGGTGCATTCCTAGCAGGAATGAATGATTTAGTGACACCTTTGTAATTAGTGAATGCATCTGGCAGTTCATTTGCAAGTCTTTGCAAATGTATAATTTTCTGAACTTGCAGTTCAGTTTCTGAAGTACGTGGATCAGAACCTGGAACACATTGAGTATTCCAATTTATTTCCTGGCATTCTTTTTGGTACTTAAGTTCTCCCCCTAATGTCGGGAAATGTTCCTCATCAAAAATAGAGTCAGCAAAACAAGCTGTAAATAGATCCCCCGTTAAGGGTTCTAAATACTTGATGATCGATGGAGATTGAAATCCCACATAGATCCCCACTTTCCTGTGTGGGCCCATAGCTGTTCTCTGAGGTGGTGAGATTGGAATGTATACACAACATCCAAATTTACGCAAATGGGACATACTTGGAGGATTTCCACGTACCATTTGTATTGGGGATGTTGAATGATATGCAATTGGTCGTAATTGTATAAGGTCAGCAGCGTGCAGAACTGCATGACCCCAACACGACGAAGGCAATTTGCAATTCATCAATAATGGCCTTGCTATGAGTTTAATCCTCTTGATTAGTGACTCAGCCAAACCATTCTGGGTGTGGACATACGGTATCGAGTGCTGTACTTGAATACCCAGTGCCATACAATAATCATTGAATGCCTGAGATGTGAATTCAGCAGCATTGTCCATCCGGATTGAATTAATCCGATGTTCAGGAAAATTTTCCTTTAACTTGATAATTTGAGACATTATCTTGGCAAATGCATGGTTGCGTGTTGATAGTAAACACACATGTGACCATCTAGTAGATGCGTCAATGAAAGGGAATTAGGCTTACACCTAGTCCCTAAATAATTTTGGTGGTTGAATTGCCCAACACAAATATTGAACTAACTAGTTTTGCTCTAGTGTATAAGTTATACAGGTGCAAAAGGTTCACACTTAGCCAATAAAATGACCATGTGTTGGATTCAACAAAGGAGCAAAGAGGCAACCGAAGGCACCTCAGGTCTGGAGGCACCGGACTGTCCGGTGTACACCGGACAGTGTCCGGTGCGCCACCGGATAGTGTCCGGTGCAGCAGAGGACTCCAACTCGAACTCACCACCTTCGGGAATTTCTCAAGGCGCTCCGCTATAATTCACCGGACTATCCGGTGTACACCGGACAGTGTCCGGTGCTCCAAGGAAGCGCGACCTCCGCAACTCGACAGCCTCGGGATCGCGCAGCAGCCGCTCCGCTATAATTCACCGGACATGTCCGGTGTGCACCGGACTGTCCGGTGTAACCACGGAGCAACGACTATTTCGGCGCCAACGGCTACCTGCGGCGCATTCAATGCGCGCTCTGCGCGCGCAGAAGTCAGGCGCGCCCATACTGGCGCACCGAACAATGAACAGGAGATGTCCGGTGTGCACCGGACATATAGGCGGGCCCAGAAGTCAGAAGCTCCAACGGTCAGAATCCAACGGCATTGATGACGTGGCGGGGGCACCGGACATGTCCGGTGTGCACCGGACTGTCCGGTGCGCCATCGAACAGACAGCCTCCCAACGGCCACTTTTGGTGGTTGGGGCTATAAATACCCCAACCACCCCACCATTCATTGCATCCAAGTTTTCCAACTTCCAACCACTATACAAGAGCTAGCATTCATTGCAAAGCACACCAAAAGAGATCAAATCCTCTCCCAACTCCACACAAAGCCCTAGTGACTAGAGAGAGTGATTTATAGTGTTCATTTGAGCTCTTGCGCTTGGATCGCTTCTTTTTCTTTGGCATTCTTTCTTGTGATCAAACACTCACTTGTAATTGAGGCAAGAGACACCAATTGTGTGGTGGTCCTTGCAGGAAGTTTGATTCCCAAGTGATTTGAGAAAGAGAAGCTCAATCGGTCCGAGGGACCGTTTGAGAGAGGGAAGGGTTGAAAGAGACCCGGCCTTTGTGGCCTCCTCAACGGGGAGTAGGTTTGAGAGAACCGAACCTCGGTAAAACAAATCCGCGTGTCTCACTTCATTATTTGCTTGCGATTTGTTTTGCACCCTCTCTCGCGGACTCTATTATATTTCTGTCGGGGACCATAATTAGGGGTACCCTCAAGACGCCTAATTCTCAGCTGGTAACCCCCATCAGCATAAAGCTGCAGAGGCCTGATGGGTTTGATTAAGTCAGGGATCAGTCCATACGAGCGACTCGATCACGCCACGCCCGAGCCTAGCCTCGGGCGAGGGCAGCCGACCCTAAGATGACTCCGTCTCGCCTGAGGCCTCCTCTTTCACGGCAGACGCATCACCGGCTCGCCCGAGGCCCCGCCTTCGATAAGAAGTAACCCTGACTAAATCACCGCGCCAACCGACCAAGTCACCGGGGCGTTTAACGCAAAAGGTAAGACCGACGGGCGACCAGACTTCGCCAGAGGTGCCATAGGAGGCTCTGCCCGACCCAGGGCTCGGACTCGGGCTAAGGCCCCGGAAGACGGCGAACTCCGCTCCGCCCGACCCAGGGCTCGGACTCGGGCTAAGGCCCCGGAAGACGGCGAACTCCGCTCCGCCCAACCCAGGGCTCGGACTCGGGCTAAGGCCCCGGAAGACGGCGAACTCCGCTCCGCCCGACCCAGGGCTCGGACTCGGGCTAAGGCCCCGGAAGACGGCGAACTCCGCTCCGCCCGACCCAGGGCTCGGACTCGGGCTAAGGCCCCGGAAGACGACGACCTCCGCCTCGCCCGACCCAGGGCTCGGACTCCGCCTCGGCCTCTGCCGAACGACCTTCGCCTCGCCCGACCCAGGAGTTCGGGCTCGGCCTCTGTCATGCAGGACGGACTCGACCTCGACTTCGGAGGAGCCTCCACGACGCCCGACCTAGGACGCAAGACCGCCACGTCAACAGGAAGCGTCATCATCACCCTGCCCTGAGGCGACCCGGGTCGCAGAGAACATGACCGGCGTCCCATCTGGCCAGCTCCGCCAGATAGGCAATGATGGCGCCTCACTAGACCATGACGACGGCGACTCTCAGCTCCCTTACGAAAGCAGGGAGACGTCAGCAAGAGCACAGCTGTTCCAACAGCTGTCCCTCCATCAGGCTCCGTTACTCCTCCAACAGCCACGACGCCACACCAACAGGGTGCCAAGATCTCTCCGGCTGCCACCTTGGCATGTACTTAGGGCGCTAGCTCTCCCTCGCTAGACACGTAGCACCTTGCTACACCCCCATTTTGTACACCTGGATCCTCTCCTTACGACTATAAAAGGAAGGACCAGGGCCTTCTTAGAGAAGGTTGGCCTCGCGGGAACGAGGGCAGGGGCAGGCGCTCTCTCGGGGCCGCTCGCTCCCCTCACCCGCGCGGACGCTTGTAACCCCCTACTGCAAGCGCACCCGACCTGGGCGCGGGACGAACACGAAGGCCGCGGGAATTCTTCGACTCCCTCGCGACCCGGCTCCGGCCACCTCGCTCTCGCTCTCTCTCTCTCTCCCCTTCGCGCTCGCCCACGCGCTCGACCCATCTGGGCTGGGGCACGCGGCACACTCACTCGTCGGCTCGGGGACCCCCCGGTCTCGGAACGCCGACAGTTGGCGCGCCAGGTAGGGGCCTGCTGCGTGTTGACGAGTAAATTCCCGTCAAGCTCCAGATGGGCAGTCTCCAACGACCTCTTCAACCCGGGACGGTGCTCCGTTTCGGGAGTCTTGAGTTCATGTCTTTCGACGCCAGCCACGACATGATACTCCTTCCACCGCCGCGCGACAGCGACAATGGTGGCGGACAGCCCGCCCGCCGGCGGCGGAATCGACGACGCCTTTCCCGCGTGGGGGAAGGACAACTTTCGAGCTCGCTCCGTCCTCTCCCTCGCCATCGGAGGAGGAGGCGGGGCAACCAAGGCCGAGCGGGAGGCTGCGCTCCGACGGCTGTCGAGCAGATCGACATCCCCAATGCCCCAACGGAGGACACGCTAGGCGTCACCCTCGCGTTCGAGGCAAAGGCGAGCGCCGCCCCCCCCGCAACACGTCGACCCCGAGCAAGTGGACGACGCCAGCACGCTCACGGAGGGCCTGCAAGACGTCGCCCTCGCACCTAGGACGACGGCGCGATCAGCCCCCGACGTGACTTCATCGCTCCTCGTCGACCAAAAGGTACGGGCTGATTCCCATCCTTCGTCATTTCGACTCGGCCTCAACCCGCCTGGCGGCCTCGCTTTGGCGGGCGCTCACGTTGAGGCGAGTGCAACCTCTCTGGGGTTTCGTGTGCGGTCGCCTTGGGACCGATTGACGGGTGTCTCGACCTACGGACCCTCTGGGTCCGAGGAAGATGACGACCCCAGCATCTGCTGGGATTTCTCCGGATTTGGCAACCCAGTGCCATGCGGGACTTCATGACCGCATGTGACTACTGCCTCTCCGACTGTTCCGACGGTAGCCGCAGCCTTGACGACAAGGACTGCGGCCCGAGCCGCGAATGTTTCCACATCGAGCTAGGGGATCCCTCCGGAGGCGGCTGTCTCGGCATGCCGGAGGATGGTGATCCCCCTAGGCCAGCACCTCGCGCCGACATCCCGCGGGAGCTAGCTGTGGTCCCCATTCCGGCGGGGGGTCACGACCCACAGCTCGAGCAAGTCCGCGGGGCGCAGGCCGGGCTCGATGAGGGAGCAGGAGCGCTCGAGGCAATCCGCCAGAACATCGGGCAGGTATGGGCGAGCCAGCCCCTAGCCGGAGGAATACGTCACCTGCCCCAAGGTCTCCAGCACCGCATCACCAACGATGCCAGGGACAGACCGCCACCCGCATCCGGCGAAACCGGTCAGGACCTGGCCGCCGCAGCGATGCTCCTCCGCGCGATGCCGGAGTCATCAACCACCGAGGGTCGGCGAATCCAGGGAGAGCTCAAGCATCTCCTGGAAGGCGCTGCGGCCCGGCGGGCCGAGAGCTCTGCCTCCCGAAGGCAGGGGTACCCCTCAGAACCTCGTGCCGCGACTTCCCGACTCACGCGGGAAGCCTCGATCTACACCGGGCGCACGCTCAACACCGCGCCTGCGGCCCCGGGCCACCTCGGCGACGAGCACCCTCATCGCGACCGTCGGGCCCGCCTCGACGAAAGGGTGCGCCGAGGTTATCACCCCAGGCGTGGGGGACGCTACGACAGCGGGGAAGATCGGAGTCCCTCGCCCGAACCACCCGGTCCGCAGGTCTTTAGCCGAGCCATTCGGCGGGCGCCGTTTCCGCCCCGATTCCGACCCCCGACTACTATCACAAAGTACTCGGGGGAAACGAGACCGGAATTGTGGCTCGCGGACTACCGCCTGGCCTGTCAACTGGGTGGGACGGACAACGACAACCTCATCATCCGCAACCTCCCCCTGTTTCTCTCCGACACCGCTCGCGCTTGGTTGGAGCATCTGCCTCCGGGGCAGATTTCCAACTGGGAAGATCTGGTCCAGGCTTTCGCCGGCAACTTCCAGGGCACGTACGTGCGCCCCGGGAATTCCTGGGACCTCCGAAGCTGTCGGCAACAGCCGGGAGAGTCCCTTCGGGACTACATCCGGCGATTCTCGAAGCAGCGCACCGAGCTGCCCAACATCACCGACTCCGATGTCATTGGCGCGTTCCTCGCCGGCACCACCTGCCGTGACCTGGTGAGCAAGTTGGGTCGCAAGACCCCCACCAGGGCGAGCGAGCTGATGGACATCGCCACCAAGTTCGCCTCCGGCCAGGAGGCGGTAGAGGCCATCTTCCGAAAGGACAAGCAACCCCAGGGCCGCCCGTCGGAAGATGCTCCCGAGGCGTCTACTCCGCGCGGCGCCAAGAAGAAAGGCAGGAGGAAGTCGCAAGCGAAACGCGACGTTCCCGATGCAGACCTTGTCGCCGCCACCGAGCACAAGAACCCTCGGAAGCCCCCCGGAGGCGCCAACCTCTTTGACAAGGCACTCAAGGAGACGTGCCCCTACCATCAGGGGCCCGTCAAGCACACCCTCGAGGAGTGCGTCATGCTTCGGCGCCACTTCCACCGGGCCGGGCCACCCGCAGAGGGTGACAAGGCCCGCGACGACGGCAAGAAGGAAGATCACCAAGCAGGAGGGTTCCCCGAGGTCCGCGACTGCTTTATGATCTATGGAGGGCATGCGGCGAACGCCTCGGCTCGGCATCGTAAGCAGGAACGTCGGGAGGTCTGCTCGGTGAAGGTGACGGCACCAGTCTACCTAGACTGGTCCGACAAGCCCATCACCTTCGACCGGGACGACCACCCCGACCACGCGCCGAGCCCGGGGAAGTACCCGCTCGTCGTCGACCCCGTCATCGGCGACGTCAGGCTCACCAAGGTCTTGATGGATGGGGGCAGCTGCCTCAACATCATCTACGCTGAGACCCTCAGGCTCCTGCGCGTCGATCTGTCATCCGTCCGAGCAGGCGCTGCGCCCTTCCACGGGATCATTCCCGGGAAGCGCGTCCAGCCCCTCGGACAGCTCGACCTCCCTGTCTGCTTCGGAACACCCTCCAACTTCCGAAGGGAGACTTTGACGTTCGAGGTGGTCGGGTTCCGAGGAACCTACCACGCAGTGCTGGGAAGACCATGCTACGCGAAGTTCATGGCCATCCCCAACTACACTTACCTGAAGCTCAAGATGCCGGGCCCCAACGGGGTCATCACCGTCGGCCCCACGTACAAACACGCATTCGAATGCGATGTGGAGTGCGTGGAGTACGCCGAGGCCCTCGCCGAGTCCGAGGCCCTCATTGCCGACCTGGAAAGCCTCTCCCGAGAGGTGCCGGACGTGAAGCGACATGCCGGCAACTTCGAGCCAGCGGAGACGGTTAAGGCCGTCCCTCTCGACCCCAGTGGCGACACCTCCAAGCAGATTCGGATCGGATCCGGGCTCGACCCCAAATAGGAAGCAGTGCTCGTCGACTTTCTCCGCGCAAACGCCGACGTCTTTGCGTGGAGTCCCTCGGACATGCCCGGCATACCGAGGGATGTCGCCGAGCACTCGCTGGATATTCGGGCCAGGGCCCGACCGGTCAGACAGCCTCTGCGTCGATTCGACGAGGAAAGGCGCAGGGTGATAGGCGAGGAGATCCACAAGCTGATGGCAGCAGGGTTCATTAAAGAGGTATTCCATCCCGAATGGCTTGCCAACCCTGTACTTGTGAGGAAAAAAGGGGGGAAATGGCGGATGTGTGTAGACTACACTGGTCTCAACAAAGCATGTCCGAAGGTCCCCTACCCTCTACCTCGCATCGATCAAATCGTGGACTCCACTGCAGGGTGCGAAACCCTGTCTTTCCTCGATGCCTACTCAGGGTATCATCAAATCAAGATGAAAGAGTCCGACCAGCTCGCGACTTCTTTCATCACGCCCTTCGGCATGTACTGTTATGTCACAATGCCGTTCGGTTTGAGGAACGCGGGTGCAACGTACCAGCGGTGCATGAACCATGTGTTCGGCGGACACATCGGTCGCACGGTCGAGGCCTACGTTGATGACATCGTAGTCAAGACGAGGAAAGCCTCCGACCTTCTCTCCGACCTCGAACTGACATTCCGGTGTCTCAAGGCGAAGGGCGTCAAGCTTAATCCCGAGAAGTGCGTCTTCGGGGTGCCCCGGGGCATGCTTCTGGGATTCATCGTCTCCGAGCGGGGCATCGAAGCCAACCCGGAGAAGATCGCGGCCATCACAAACATGGGGCCCATCAAGGACTTAAAAGGCGTACAGAGGGTCATGGGATGCCTCGTGGCCTTGAGCCGTTTCATCTCGCGCCTCGGCGAAAGAGGCCTGCCCCTGTACCGTCTCTTAAGGAGGGCCGAGTGCTTCACTTGGACCCCCGAGGCCGAGGAAGCCCTCGGGAACCTGAAGGCGATCCTCACCCAGGCGCCCGTCTTGGTACCCCCAGCTGATGGAGAAACCCTCTTGGTCTACGTCGCCGCAACCACTGAGGTGGTCAGCGCCGCGATCGTGGTCGAAAGGCAGGAAGAGGGGCATGCTTTGCCCATTCAGAGGCCAGTTTACTTCGTCAGCGAAGTGCTGTCCGAGACCAAGATCCGCTACCCACAAGTCCAGAAGCTGCTATATGCAGTGATCCTGACGAGGCGAAAGCTGCGACATTACTTCGAGTCCCATCCAGTGACTGTGGTGTCATCCTTCCCCCTGGGGGAGATCATCCAGTGCCGAGAAGCCTCGGGACGGATCGCGAAGTGGGCGGTGGAAATCATGGGCGAGGCAATCTCGTTCGCCCCTCGGAAGGCCATCAAGTCCCAGGTACTGGCGGATTTCGTAGCCGAATGGGTCGATACCCAGTTGCCAACGGCTCCGATCCGACCAGAGCTCTGGACCATGTTTTTCGACGGGTCGCTGATGAAGATGGGAGCTGGCGCGGGCCTGCTCTTCGTCTCGCCCCTCGGGAAACACCTGCGCTACGTGCTCCGCCTCCATTTCCCGGCGTCCAACAATGTGGCTGAGTACGAGGCTCTGATCAACGGATTGCGAATCGCCATCGAGCTAGGGGTCCGACGCCTCGATGCACGCGGCGACTCGCAGCTCGTCATCGACCAAGTCATGAAGAACTCCCTCTGCCGCGACCCGAAGATGGAGGCCTACTGTGAGGAGGTTCGACGCCTGGAAGACAAGTTCTACGGGCTCGAGCTTAACCACATCGCCCGGCGCTACAACGAGACTGCGGACGAGCTGGCGAAGATAGCCTCGGGGCGAACGACGGTTCCCCCGGACGTCTTCTCCCGGGATCTGCACCAACCCTCCGTCAAGATAGGCGACGCGCCCGAGCCCGAGGCACCTTCGGCCCCGTCCGAGGTGACCTCGGCCCAGCTCGAGCCATCCTCGGCTCAACCCGAGGAACCCTCGGAGCCCGAGGGCGAAGCACTGCGCATCGAGGAGGAGCAGAGCGGGGTCATGCCAGATCAAGATTGGCAAACCCCGTACCTGCAATATCTCCGCCAAGGAGAACTGCCCCTCGACCGAGGCTCGGCGGGTAGCGCGACGCGCCAAGTCGTTCGTCTTGCTGGGCGATGAGAAGGAGCTCTACCACCGAAGCCCCTCGGGCATCCTCCAGCGATGCATCTCCATCGCCGAAGGTCAGGAACTCCTGCGGGAAATACACTCGGGGGCTTGCGGCCATCATGCAGCACCTCGAACCCTCGTTGGGAACGCTTTTCGCCAAGGTTTTTACTGGCCGACGGCGGTGGCTGACGCCACTAGAATTGTCCGCGCCTGCGAAGGGTGCCAATTCTATGCGAAGCAGACCCACCTGCCCGCTCAGGCACTGCAGACGATACCCATCACCTGGCCCTTTGCTGTGTGGGGTCTGGACCTCGTCGGCCCTCTGCAGAAGGCGCCCGGGGGCTACACGCACCTGCTGGTCGCTGTCGACAAATTCTCCAAGTGGATCGAGCTCCGACCCCTGAACAGCATCAGATCCGAGCAGGCGGTGGCATTCTTCACCAACATCATCCATCGCTTCGGGGTCCCGAACTCCATCATCACCGACAACGGCACCCAGTTCACCGGCAAAAAATTCTTGGATTTTTGCGACGATCACAGCATCCGGGTGGACTGGGCCGCCGTAGCTCATCCCATGTCGAATGGGCAAGTGGAACGTGCCAATGGCATGATCCTACAAGGGCTCAAGCCTCGGATTTACAACGACCTCAACAAGTTCGGCAAGCGGTGGATGAAGGAACTCCCCTCGGTGGTCTGGAGCCTGAGGACGACGCCAAGCCGAGCCACGGGTTTCACGCCGTTCTTCCTGGTCTACGGGGCCGAGGCCGTCTTGCCCACGGACCTGGAGTACGGCTCCCCGAGGACGAGGGCCTACGACGACGAAAGTAACCAAGCAAGCCGAGAAGACTCGCTGGACCAGCTGGACGAGGCTCGGGACAGGGCCTTACTACACTCGGCGCGGTACCAGCAGTCCCTGCGACGCTACCACGCCCGAGGGGTCCGACCCCGAGACCTCCAGGTGGGCGACCTGGTGCTTCGGCTGCGGCAAGACGCCTGAGGGAGGCACAAGCTCACGCCCCCCTGGGAGGGGCCGTTCATCATCGCCAAAGTTCTGAAGCCCGTAACGTACAAGCTGGCCAACATCCAGGGCGAGGTCTACGGCAACGCTTGGAACATCCAACAGCTACGTCGCTTCTACCCTTAAGATGTTTCCAAGTTGTTCATATACCCCGCACCCACGCAAAGTTTAGTCAACAAGGAAGGGTCGGCCTCGCCTCGGCAAGGCCCGACCCTCCCTCGGGGGCTAAAAGGGGGGAAACCCCCTCTGCGTCAAAATTTTCCTCGAAAAGAAAATCTCTTTTACCAGAACATCTTTCGTGCTTTTTGACTACTTCGAAAAGTGGGTCCTGGAAACGATGGGGTACACGTAAGCAGTCAAGGCTGACCGAGCCGAGGGACTCCTACGCCTCCGGGATACGGATACCTCACTCATCACCTTCTGCGATAAGTAACTCGCGCTCGGATAAGGTGAATCCGCGGATCGAACGAGTCTTTACGTACGGAAGCTCTTCTGTCGAAGCGATTCTTCGAGCCTTCTCGACCGAGTCGGTGACAGGGCCTCATGGACGGGTGAAAGTACGCGTAAGCGGCAAGGCCGACCGAGCCGAGGGACTCCCACGCCTCCGGGATACGGATACCTCACTCATCACCTTCCGCGAGAAGCAACTCTCGCCCGTACTAACATCCCTGTTACCGACAAAAAGTCCAGATACTCGAAACAAGAGGAAAAGAGACGCAGCTTTATAACGCAGCAAGGGTGTGTGTTCCGGCCTCGACGGCCGCACAAGGCCCACGCTACAAGACGATTTGACCCTGCAGGCTCGGGTCTTAACGCTGGAAGAGGGCGATGACGGCCTCGGCATCGACGGCACCTTCAGCGAAGCCCGACCTAGCCTCGGACGGCGACGCGGTCCGAGGGCCTCCGCTCCGAAGGACGACGTCATCACCACGCTCGAGCAATCGCTGTCAAGGACTTCTCCGGATCCGGCCCAAGCGGGCGGCTCGGCCGGCCACCTCCGGGGCCTCGGCCGACCACCTTCCGAGGGCGCCAGCCCGTTCCGAAGCTTCGGCTGATCAACTCCAACGTCAGTCCTGCCAACGGACAACCCGGCTAGGCTCCGGCCAACCAGGTTCCATTTCCGAGCCAACTCCGCCTCTGCTCATGCTGATATCGCTACCCCTGGCCTCGGCTCGTCGAAGAGCGGCCGAGGGGTCTCTTTAACTAAGCTAGAGGAGCCTCGGACAACAGGTCCGACCGAGCCGAGGGACTCCTACGCCTCCGGGATACGGATACCTCACTCGTCACCTTGACACGGGGCAACTCACGCTTGGTGAAGCGGTTCAAATAATCAGCAGGCGAGTCTTAGTGCTCGAAAATGAGGAAAAAACACGGCTCTGTGCCGGAGTTACATACATGTTCAGGCCCCGAAAGCCGTAATGAACAAAAACACTGGCGTTCGAAGTGCCACCCCCCGAGGATGAGGCGCTACCATCCAGGCCAGGGGACGGAGACCCAGGGCTACTGACGGAGTTGGCAATCTCGTCGGTAGAGAAGCCGCCTCCGTCCGCCGACGCCCCCAAGCACCCCAGCAGATCCTCGCTGCCATCCTCGCCGCGAATGCAAGGAGGAAGACGGAATGTTGCATCCTAGCTGGGAAGCAACAGTTCACCCTCCCCGGCATGGCTGGAGGAAGTCTCCGCCGTGGGGCTGGAGGGCGATTGCCACCACCAGAAGCTGGAGGATGAGGTGGTCCGCCAACCCGTGCAGAAGGTGGAGCCCCGGCTCGCCTCGTTCCCCGCCCCGGCGAGGATGACGAACACCCTCGACACTGAGGGCGAGGCCGGGACCACAGCCCGGTTTGCCTTTCCCCCTCCGGGAGCTGGAGGTCACCGTCTTGGGTGATCACCAGCGGAGGGGAGCAACCGGGCTGTGTGATGAAAATCCTTGAAGCCGAACGATGGCTGAAAGGTACCAGCTCCCACGGAGTTGCGTTCCTCCAACGATGGAGCGAA
Organism: Zea luxurians; assembly: GCA_029449295.1. Classification (NCBI taxonomy): domain Eukaryota; kingdom Viridiplantae; phylum Streptophyta; class Magnoliopsida; order Poales; family Poaceae; genus Zea; species Zea luxurians. Next base: position 77,599,288 of record JAOPSE010000004.1, on the reverse strand, counting down.
AAGACGGCGGTTCCCCCCATCCGGGGGCTCGGAAGATGGAGAGACACAATGCATAGGGGAGGAAGGAGACATGGTCACCTTACGAAGGGGGTCGCCCTCCTTTTAAAGGCAACTCCCCCTGCTTGCACCCTCAACCGTCACGGGCTGAGTCTTCTCCAACACGCCTCCAAAGTCCTCCCCTGCGGCGCGGGGGCTGGGGCCCGCCTGTCATGAAGACCGGCTCCAAGCAGAAGAAGCCGAACCGCCGCGCACGACGCACGCAACCGCCCAGCGGTTACAAGTAACCCTCCACTTTCGCCCGGACCAGCGGGCGAAAGGGGAGGCGGCCATGCAGGCGGCATGCAACCGCGCCAAGTGGACGCGCCTCTCCGACTCCTGACAGGCCAGCGCGACGGCTCAAGCCCACGCGTCGTGCAACTGGCGCGCCGGGTGCTGCATGCGAACCGCTGTGCCACTCGCTCCACCACCGCACCTCCTCGATTGCGGAACCGATACCGCGATTCGAGGCGACCCAGCCCGCGACCCAGCAGCGCCAGCCTGGCGCAGCGGTCAAACGCGGTCAAAAATGGGCCGGCAGTAATGACGGTGGCAGGCGCGCGAGAGCAGCGGTCACGCCATCTGCCAAGCTCATGTCCCATCCGGAGGCAGCAAGAGAACCCCCTCTCACGGCGTGAAGACGACGCGCCCGTGACCCGTACCTCGAACGGCTCGCGCACGCGCAACGGCAGCCTCGCCAACTACTCGCCCCTGCGCATTAACTCCGCGGCCGGACAGGCGACGCTTCTAGCAGGAGCGGCTGGCGACGCTTCGCCTTCGCCAACACGACCACACCAAAAAAGGTACGCCACGTCGCTTGGTTTTGTATCCTTTTTTCCCTTTTCCTTCTTTCTCTATCTCTTGCAACAGGGACTGGGAAGGAGGATACCCCCAAAGGGATCCTTCCCCGTGAAGGAACTAGGCTCCGAGCCTCCCTACTGATCAGGGGTTCGAAGGCTGGCCCCCCGAGGGGTTCAACAGCCGCCTCAGATCGCGTGGGCCCGACACCCACTACTGGTCAGGGGTTCGAAGGTTGGCCTCCCGAAAGGTTCCACGACCGCCTCAGGCTACTAGGGCTCCGCGCCCATTACTGATCAGGGGTTCGAAGGCTGGCCTGTCGAAGGGTTCACAGTCGCCTCAGACGCCGAGCGAGGGATGACCAGGGGTACGTTCGATACATAACCAAGGCTCGGGCTGCGCTCCCGAGGTACCCTAGGACATTTCCGAGACCAGCGGGAACGACTCTGTAACGGAATCCCATCGGAGGGAGGCAACGAGCCCTCGGACCCCGTCGCTAGGGGACCGGGTCCGGCAGATCACCCACAGGTACTTTTGGGCGTGCCTCCGGGCCCCTAGCCGACCCCCAACGAACGGGGCACGGACGTCCACTCGGATTACCCGATTGCAGCTCACCGGAGACACCATGTTCGGTGCCCATCGAGGGTAACATGGCGCACTCCCCCCCCTCCTTGCGGAAAGGCGACGTAGGGGCGTATATAAAAAAAGCCGAGTCTGTCCCTGATCGTCCTCTCGCTCCGTGCGGAGGCTCGGGGGCTGCTCTCGCAAACCTGGCTCCGGCCAAACCGTTGACAGCGTCAACATACCAGCCCGAGAACTTGGGCCCCGACAGTGCACCTGGGCTACGCCCTGCTCGCATGAGGGAACCGCCAGACCAGCCGAGGCATTACACAAGGCATTAAGACCTCGAAGGAGTGAAACCACTCCTCCGAGGCCTCGGGGGCTACACCCGGCGGGTGCGCTCGCGCGCACCCACCAGAACAAAGTACCACCGAGAAAGGCTGGTCCCCTTGCAAAAAAGTGCGACGCAAGCCTCCAAGCGAGTGTTAACACTCTCTTCGAGGCTCGGGGGCTACTGTCGGGGACCATAATTAGGGGTACCCTCAAGACGCCTAATTCTCAGCTGGTAACCCCCATCAGCATAAAGCTGCAGAGGCCTGATGGGTTTGATTAAGTCAGGGATCAGTCCATACGAGCGACTCGATCACGCCACGCCCGAGCCTAGCCTCGGGCGAGGGCAGCCGACCCTAAGATGACTCCGTCTCGCCTGAGGCCTCCTCTTTCACGGCAGACGCATCACCGGCTCGCCCGAGGCCCCGCCTTCGATAAGAAGTAACCCTGACTAAATCACCGCGCCAACCGACCAAGTCACCGGGGCGTTTAACGCAAAAGGTAAGACCGACGGGCGACCAGACTTCGCCAGAGGTGCCATAGGAGGCTCTGCCCGACCCAGGGCTCGGACTCGGGCTAAGGCCCCGGAAGACGGCGAACTCCGCTCCGCCCGACCCAGGGCTCGGACTCGGGCTAAGGCCCCGGAAGACGACGAACTCCGCTCCGCCCAACCCAGGGCTCGGACTCGGGCTAAGGCCCCGGAAGACGGCGAACTCCGCTCCGCCCGACCCAGGGCTCGGACTCGGGCTAAGGCCCCGGAAGACGGCGAACTCCGCTCCGCCCGACCCAGGGCTCGGACTCGGGCTAAGGCCCCGGAAGACGGCGAACTCCGCTCCGCCCGACCCAGGGCTCGGACTCGGGCTAAGGCCCCGGAAGACGACGACCTCCGCCTCGCCCGACCCAGGGCTCGGACTCCGCCTCGGCCTCTGCCGAACGACCTTCGCCTCGCCCGACCCAGGAGTTCGGGCTCGGCCTCTGTCATGCAGGACGGACTCGACCTCGACTTCGGAGGAGCCTCCACGACGCCCGACCTAGGACGCAAGACCGCCACGTCAACAGGAAGCGTCATCATCACCCTGCCCTGAGCCGACCCGGGTCGCAGAGAACATGACCGGCGTCCCATCTGGCCAGCTCCGCCAGATAGGCAATGATGGCGCCTCACTAGACCATGACGACGGCGACTCTCAGCTCCCTTACGAAAGCAGGGAGACGTCAGCAAGAGCACAGCTGTTCCAACAGCTGTCCCTCCATCAAGCTCCGTTACTCCTCCAACAGCCACGACGCCACACCAACAGGGTGCCAAGATCTCTCCGGCTGCCACCTTGGCATGTACTTAGGGCGCTAGCTCTCCCTCGCTAGACACGTAGCACCTTGCTACACCCCCATTTTGTACACCTGGATCCTCTCCTTACGACTATAAAAGGAAGGACCAGGGCCTTCTTAGAGAAGGTTGGCCTCGCGGGAACGAGGGCAGGGGCAGGCGCTCTCTCGGGGCCGCTCGCTCCCCTCACCCGCGCGGACGCTTGTAACCCCCTACTGCAAGCGCACCCGACCTGGGCGCGGGACGAACACGAAGGCCGCGGGAATTCTCCGACTCCCTCGCGACCCGGCTCCGGCCACCTCGCTCTCGCTCTCTCTCTCTCCCCCCTTCGCGCTCGCCCACGCGCTCGACACATCTGGGCTGGGGCACGCGGCACACTCACTCGTCGGCTCGGGGACCCCCCGGTCTCGGAACGCCGACAATTTCTAACGCTAACCCGGCTTGTAGTTGTGATTATTTTTTGAGAATTTCAGTTTCTCCCTATTCACCCCCCTCTAGGCGACTTTCAATTGGTATCGGAGCCCGGTGCTTCATTAGAGCCTAACCGCTCGAAGTGATGTCGGGAGATCACACCAAGAGGGAGATGGAGACCGGCGACAAGCCCACTACAAGCCAAGGGAGCACTTCATCGGAAGAGTCCCGCACCAAGAGGAGGGAGAAGAAGAAGGACTCCTCCAAACGGAAGGAGAAAAGATCTTCCTCTTCTCACCACAAAGAGAAGAAGGAAAAATCTTCTTCTCACAAGTCGCATCGGAAAGGCGACAAGCACAAGAGGATGAGGAAGGTGGTCTACTACGAGACCGACACTTCATCAACATCCACCTCCGACTCCGATGCACCGTCCGTAACTTCTAAGCGCCAAGAGCGCAAGAAGTTTAGTAAGATCCCCTTACACTATCCCCGTACATCTAGACATACTCCATTACTTTCCGTTCCATTAGGCAAACCGCCAACTTTTGATGGCGAAGATTATGCTAGGTGGAGTGATTTAATGAAATTTCATCTAACCTCACTCCACAAAAGTATATGGAATGTTGTTGAGTTTGGAGCACAGGTACCTTCTGTAGGGGATGAGGATTATGATACGGATGAAGTGGCCCAAATCGAGCACTTCAACTCCCAAGCCACAACCATACTCCTCGCCTCTTTAAGCAAGGAGGAATACAACAAAGTGCAAGGGTTGAAGAATGCAAAGGAGATTTGGGATCTACTCAAGACCGCGCACGAGGGTGATGAACTCACCAAGATCACCAAGCGGGAAACGATCGAGGGGGAGCTCGGTCGCTTCCGTCTTCGCCAAGGGGAGGAGCCACAAGATATGTACAATCGGCTCAAGACCTTGGTGAACCAAGTGCGCAACCTCGGGAGCAAAAAGTGGGACGACCACGAGGTGGTTAAGGTTATTTTAAGAGCTCTTATTTTCCTTAACCCTACTCAAGTTCAATTAATTCGTGGTAATCCTAGATATCCACTAATGACCCCCGAGGAAGTTATCGGGAATTTTGTGAGCTTTGAATGCATGATTAAGGGCTCAAAGAAGATCAACGAGCTTGACGAACCTTCCACATCCGAGGCGCAACCGGTGGCCTTCAAGGCAACGGAGGAGAAGAAGGAGGAGTCTACACCAAGTAGACAACCAATTGACGCCTCCAAGCTCGACAATGAGGAGATGGCCTTAATCATCAAAAGCTTTCGGCAAATCCTCAAGCAACGGAAGGGGAAGGATTACAAATCCCGTTTCAAGAAGGTTTGCTACAAGTGTGGTAAGCCCGGTCATTTTATTGCAAAATGTCCTATGTCTAGTGACAGTGACAGGGGCGACGACAAGAAGGGAAAGAGAAGAGAAAAGAAGAAGTACTACAAGAAGAAGGGCGGCGATGCCCATGTTTGCCGGGAATGGGACTCCGACGAGAGCTCCACCGAGTCCTCCTCCGACGAGGACGCCGCCAACATCGCCGTCACCAAGGGACTCCTCTTCCCCAACGTCGGCCACAAGTGCCTCATGGCAAAGGACGGCAAAAGGAAGAAGGTTAAATCTAAATCCTCCACTAAATATGAATCTTCTAGTGATGATAATGCTAGTGGTGAGGAAGACAATTTGCATAACCTTTTTGCCAACCTTAACATGGAACAAAAAGAAAAATTAAATGAGCTAATTAGTGCTATCCATGAAAAGGATGATCTCTTGGACTCCCAAGAGGATTTCCTAATCAAGGAAAACAAGAAACATGTTAAGGTTAAAAACGCTTATGCTCTAGAGGTAGAAAAATGTGAAAAATTGTCTAGTGAGCTAAGCACTTGCCATGAGACCATTAACAACCTTAGAAATGAAAATGCTAGATTAATTGCTAAGGTTGATTCTCATGTTTGTATTGATTCAATTCCCAATCTTAGAAATAATGATGATTTGCTTGCTAAGATTAAGGAATTGAATGAGTCTCTTGCTAGCCTTAGAGTAGAAAATGAAAATTTGATTGCTAAGGCTAAAAATTTTGATGTTTGCAATACTATAATTTCCGACCTTAGAACTAAGAATGATATGTTACATGCTAAGGTTGTAGAACTAAAATCTTGCAAACCCTCTACTTCTAATGTTGAGCATGTTTCTATTTGTACTAGATGTAGAGATGTTGATATCAATGCTATTCATGATCACATGGCTTTAATTAAACGACAAAATGATCATATAGCATTATTAGATGCAAAAATTGCCGAGCATAACTTAGAAAATGAAAAGTTTAAATTTGCTAGAAGTATGCTCTATAATGGGAGACGCCCTGGCATCAAGGATGGCATTGGCTACCAAAGGGGAGACAATGTCAAACTTAATGCCCCTCCTAAGAACTTGTCTAACTTTGTTAAGGGCAAGGCTCCCATGCCTCAAGATAACGAGGGTTACATTCTATACCCTGCCGGTTATCCTGAGAACAAAATTAGGAAAATTCATTCTAGGAAGTCTCACTCTGGCCCTAATCATGCTTTTATGTATAAGGGTGAGACATCTAGTTCTAGGCAACCAACCCGTGCCAAGTTGCCTAGAAAGAAAACTCCTAATGCATCAAATGATCATGCTATTTCATTTAAAACTTTTGATGCTTCTTATGTGCTTACTAGCAAATCCGGCAAGGTAGTTGCCAAGATTGTTGGGGGCAAACACAAGGGCTCCAAGACTTGTGTTTGGGTACCCAAAGTTCTTGTTTCTAATGCCAAAGGACCCAAAACCGTTTGGGTACCTAAAGTCAAGAACTAAAATTGTTTTGTAGGTTTATGCATCCGGGGGCTCAAGTTGGATACTCGACAGCGGGTGCACAAACCACATGACAGGGGAGAAAAAGATGTTCTCCTCATATGAGAAAAACCAAGATCCCCAACGAGCTATCACATTCGGGGATGGAAATCAAGGTTTGGTCAAAGGATTGGGTAAAATTGCTATATCACCTGACCATACTATTTCCAATGTTTTTCTTGTAGATTCTTTAGATTACAATTTGCTTTCCGTATCCCAATTATGTCAAATGGGCTACAACTGTCTATTTACTGATATAGGTGTTACTGTCTTTAGAAGAAGTGATGATTCAATAGCATTTAAGGGAGTGTTAGAGGGTCAGCTATACTTGGTAGATTTTGATAGAGCTGAACTCGACACTTGCTTGGTTGCTAAGACTAACTTGGGTTGGCTCTGGCACCGCCGACTAGCCCATGTTGGAATGAAGAATCTTCACAAGCTTCTAAAGGGAGAACACATTTTAGGACTAACCAATGTTCATTTTGAGAAAGACAGGATTTGTAACGCATGCCAAGCCGGGAAGCAAGTTGGCACTCATCATCCACACAAGAACATCATGACTAGTGACAGGCCACTGGAGCTCCTACACATGGACCTATTCGGCCCGATCGCTTACATAAGCATCGGCGGGAGTAAGTACTATCTAGTTATTGTGGATGATTATTCTCGCTTCACTTGGGTGTTCTTTTTGCAGGACAAATCTCATACCCAAGAGACCCTAAAGGGATTCTTGAGACGGGCTCAAAATGAGTTCGGCTTAAGGGTCAAGAAAATTAGAAGCGACAATGGGACGGAGTTCAAGAACTCTCAAATTGAAGGCTTCCTTGAGGAGGAGGGCATCAAGCATGAGTTCTCTTCTCCCTACACTCCACAACAAAATGGTGTAGTGGAGAGGAAGAATCGAACTCTATTGGACATGGCGAGAACCATGCTTGATGAATACAAGACACCGGATCGGTTTTGGGCCGAAGCGGTCAACACCGCTTGCTACGCCATCAACCGGTTATATCTTCACCGAATCCTCAAGAAGACATCCTATGAACTCCTAACCGGTAAAAAGCCAAATATTTCATATTTTAGAGTTTTTGGTAGCAAATGTTTTATACTTGTTAAAAGAGGTAGAAAATCTAAATTTGCTCCTAAAACTGTAGAAGGCTTTTTACTAGGATATGACCCAAACACAAGGGCATATAGAGTCTTTAACAAGTCCTCAGGACTTGTTGAAGTTTCTTGTGACGTTGTGTTTGATGAGACTAACGGCTCTCAAGTAGAGCATGTTGATCTTGATGAGATAGGTGAAGAACAGGCTCCATGCATAGCGCTAAGGAACATGTCCATTGGGGATGTGTGTCCTAAGGAATCCGAAGAGCCTCCACATGCACAAGATCAACCATCCTCCTCCATGCAAGCATCTCCACCAACTCAAATTGAGAATGAGGCTCAAGATGTTGAACAAGAAGATCAAGAAGATGAGCCACCTCAAAATGACGGCAACGATCAAGGGGGAGATGCAAATGATGAAGACAAGGAGGATGAACAACCAAAGCCGCCACACCCAAGAGTCCACCAAGCAATACAACGAGATCACCCCGTCGACACCATCCTCGGCGACATTCATAAGGGGGTAACTACTCGATCTCGTGTTGCACATTTTTGTGAACATTACTCTTTTGTTTCCTCTATTGAGCCACACAGGGTAGAGGAAGCACTCCAAGATTCGGATTGGGTGATGGCGATGCAAGAGGAGCTCAACAATTTCACAAGGAATGAGGTATGGCATTTAGTTCCACGTCCTAATCAAAATGTTGTAGGAACCAAGTGGGTCTTCCGCAACAAGCAAGATGAGCATGGTGTGGTGACAAGGAACAAAGCTCGACTCGTGGCCAAGGGGTATTCACAAGTCGAAGGTTTGGATTTTGGTGAAACCTATGCACCCATAGCTAGGCTTGAGTCAATTCGCATATTATTGGCCTATGCTACTTACCATGGCTTCAAGCTTTATCAAATGGACGTGAAGAGTGCCTTCCTCAATGGACCAATCAAGGAGGAGGTCTATGTTGAGCAACCTCCCGGCTTTGAAGACAGTGAGTACCCTGACCATGTTTATAGGCTCTCTAAGGCGCTTTATGGGCTCAAGCAAGCCCCAAGAGCATGGTATGAATGCCTTAGAGATTTCCTTATTGCAAATGGCTTCAAAGTCGGCAAAGCCGATCCTACTTTATTCACCAAAATACTTGATAATGATTTGTTTGTATGCCAAATTTATGTTGATGATATTATATTTGGGTCTACTAACAAATCTACATGTGAAGAATTTAGTAGGATCATGACACAGAAATTCGAGATGTCTATGATGGGGGAGTTGAAGTATTTTCTAGGATTTCAAGTCAAACAACTCCAAGAGGGCACATTCATTTGCCAAACAAAGTATATTCAAGACATTCTAAGCAAGTTTGGAATGAAGGATGCCAAGCCCATCAAGACTCCCATGGGAACAAATGGGCATCTAGACCTCGACACGGGAGGTAAGTCCGTGGATCAAAAGGTATACCGGTCGATGATTGGTTCATTGCGTTATTTATGTGCATCTCGACCGGACATTATGCTTTCCGTATGCATGTGTGCAAGATTCCAAGCCGACCCTAAGGAATCACACCTTACGGCCGTAAAACGAATCTTGAGATATTTGGCTTATACTCCTAAGTTTGGGCTTTGGTACCCTCGGGGATCCACTTTTGATTTGATTGGTTATTCGGATGCCGATTGGGCGGGGTGTAAGATTAATAGAAAGAGCACATCGGGGACTTGCCAGTTCTTGGGAAGATCCTTGGTGTCTTGGGCTTCAAAGAAGCAAAATTCGGTCGCTCTTTCTACCGCCGAAGCCGAGTATATTGCCGCAGGCCACTGTTGCGCGCAATTGCTTTGGATGAGGCAAACCCTGCGGGACTACGGTTACAAATTAACCAAAGTTCCTCTTCTATGTGATAATGAGAGTGCAATCCGCATGGCGGATAATCCCGTTGAGCATAGCCGCACTAAACACATAGCCATTCGGTATCATTTTCTTCGGGATCACCAACAAAAGGGGGATATCGAGATTTCATACATTAACACTAAAGATCAATTAGCCGATATCTTTACCAAGCCACTTGATGAACAATCTTTTACCAGACTTAGGCATGAGCTTAATATTCTTGATTCTAGAAATTTCTTTTGCTAAACTTGCACACATAGCTCATAAGAATACCTTTGATCATGTCTCTTTTATATGCTATGACTAATGTGTTTTTAAGTGTATTCCAAACCAAGTCATAGGTATATTGAAAGGGAATTGGAGTCTTCGGCGAAGACAAAGGCTTCCACTCCGCTCTACTACTCATCCTTCGCCGTCGCTCCGCATCACTCTCCAACGTTGGTATAATCTTCACTCATTTATTTTATGACCAAAGTAGGAGAAAGCACTTCTAAGGGCTCTAATAATTCCGTTTTTGGCGATTCATGCCAAAGGGGGAGAAAATATGAGTCCAAAGCAAAAGGACCGCACCACCACCCTAATTTTAAAACTAATGTTTGTCAATCGGATGAAAAATTTCAAAATTGGTATCTCTTTGTGCTCTAAAGGGGGAGCAAGTAGTATTTTCAAAATTGATGTCTTAAAACCCTCTTGAACACTAAGAGGAGACTTTATTTGAGGGGGAGTTTTGTTTAGTCAAAGGAAAAGCATTTGGAACAAAGGAAGAAAATTTCAAAACTTGAAAATGCTTTGCAAAATCTTATTCATTTACCTTTGACTATCTGGCAAAAGGACTTTGAAAAGAATTTACAAAAGAGTTTGCAAAAACAAAACTTGTGGTGCAAATATGGTCCAATATGTCAAAAACAAAGAAAACAATCCATGCGCATCATGTAAGTATTTATATTGGCTCAATTCCAAGCAACCTTTGCACCTACATTATGCAAACTAGTTCAATTATGCACTTCTATATTTGCTTTGGTTTGTGTTGGCATCAATCACCAAAAAGGGGGAGATTGAAAGGGAATTAGGCTTACACCTAGTCCCTAAATAATTTTGGTGGTTGAATTGCCCAACACAAATATTGAACTAACTAGTTTTGCTCTAGTGTATAAGTTATACAGGTGCAAAAGGTTCACACTTAGCCAATAAAATGACCATGTGTTGGATTCAACAAAGGAGCAAAGAGGCAACCGAAGGCACCTCAAGTCTGGAGGCACCGGACTGTCCGGTGTACACCGGACAGTGTCCGGTGCGCCACCGGACAGTGTCCGGTGCAGCAGAGGACTCCAACTCGAACTCGCCACCTTCGGGAATTTCTCAAGGCGCTCCGCTATAATTCACCGGACTGTCCGGTGTACACCGGACAGTGTCCGGTGCTCCAAGGAAGCGCGGCCTCCGCAACTCGCCAGCCTCGGGATCGCGTAGCAGCCGCTCCGCTATAATTCACCGGACATGTCCGGTGTGCACCGGACTGTCCGGTGTAACCACGGAGCAATGGCTATTTCGGCGCCAACGGCTACCTGCGGCGCATTCAATGCGCGCTCTGCGCGCGCAGAAGTCAGGCGCGCCCATACTGGCGCACCGGACAATGAACAGGAGATGTCCGGTGTGCACCGGACATATAGGCGGGCCCAGAAGTCAGAAGCTCCAACGGTCAGAATCCAACGGCATTGATGACGTGGCGGGGGCACCGGACATGTCCGGTGTGCACCGGACTGTCCGGTGCGCCATCGAACAGACAGCCTCCCAACGGCCACTTTTGGTGGTTGGGGCTATAAATACCCCAACCACCCCACCATTCATTGCATCCAAGTTTTCCAACTTCCAACCACTATACAAGAGCTAGCATTCATTGCAAAGCACACCAAAAGAGATCAAATCCTCTCCCAACTCCACACAAAGCCCTAGTGACTAGAGAGAGTGATTTATAGTGTTCATTTGAGCTCTTGCGCTTGGATCGCTTCTTTTTCTTTGGCATTCTTTCTTGTGATCAAACACTCACTTGTAATTGAGGCAAGAGACACCAATTGTGTGGTGGTCCTTGCGGGAAGTTTGATTCCCAAGTGATTTGAGAAAGAGAAGCTCAATCGGTCCGAGGGACCGTTTGAGAGAGGGAAGGGTTGAAAGAGACCCGACCTTTGTGGCCTCCTCAACGGGGAGTAGGTTTGAGAGAACCGAACCTCGGTAAAACAAATCCGCGTGTCTCACTTCATTATTTGCTTGCGATTTGTTTTGCACCCTCTCTCGCGGACTCTATTATATTTCTAACGCTAACCCGGCTTGTAGTTGTGATTATTTTTTGAGAATTTCAGTTTCGCCCTATTCACCCCCCCCTCTAGGCGACTTTCAGTCAATCAGTACCATGAAATACCTGAATGGCCCAAAAGTTGGCATAATTAGCCCACAAATATCTCCTTGAATCCTTTCAAGGAATTTAAGCGGTTCAGCTTTAATTTTGAGATATGATGGTCTCAAAATAAGTTTCCCAGTTGCACATGCAGTGCAAACAAAATCCTTAGATTTGGGAAAATTTGTTGTAGGCAAATTATGACCAATTGAATTGCCTGTAATTTTCCTCATCATCCCTATACCAGGATGACCAAGTCGATCATGCCAAATCTGGAATGCATCAACATCTTGGAAAATTACCTTATATGCAACATGTGCATTACTCTTAATATATGTATAGTACAACCCTGACGTGAGTGATGGAATTTTCTCGCATATGCGCTTGCCATATTTATTCGGCTTGGTCAAGAAGAGAAACTCTTCTTGATTTTCATCATGGGTTTCAATATGAAATCCATTCTGCCAGATATCTCTAAAACTTAGGAGGGTACGTGTAGAATCAGAATACAATAATGCATCCTCGATCACAATTTCAGTACCCATGGGGAGGGTAATAGTTGCTCGACCAGAGCCAACTATCACAACATCGCGTCCGGCGATGGTCAAAACTTTCCCATCTCTTTTCTTAAGAGTCTGAAAGTATTTGATCTCCCTAAGTATAGAGTTTGTGGTACAACTGTCCACAAGGCATAATTCCTCTTCCGTCGAGTTGTCATCATTATGCATCTATACATAAAGAAAATTCTAAATAAGAATTTTGTGATGCAACTCCACCAACTCAGTACTATACATAACATGATATTAAATATCACAATGTCAAAACAATATTACAATAATGGTATGGCGACTCCACCAATGAGTTCGCACTACTCACAGGACCCAACACTGGTCTGTAGAGTATGTTACATCTCAAAACATGAGATTGTATACCTCTACTTATTACAACAATATCATAAAGACAGTATAGAACAACCACACAAGCCACAATGATCATGATCAAATCTCCAAGCATGAGAGATTTATGCCAAATCTCCAAATGGATCCTTTGACATATACTCAATGATCATATCATCAGATTCATCTTCTTGTAGAAGGGGAGGCTTGTTGTCAACCGCATTGAGGTACTCTTTAGCAAGAGTGTTCTTCAGATCACTAGAAGCCAGTGAAGAACTTCCAACCTCAATTGGTGCTTCAGTAGAATTGAAATGAGCCTCAAAACCAGGCATATCAGACTTTGGCTTCTTTAGGGATTGTTGATACAAAAGAACAAGGTGCTTAGGGCAAGTGCAAAACCTAGCAAAATGGCCCTCAGTACCACATCTAAGGCAAGCTCTATTGCCCTTAGATGGTAGAGGCTTGCCATTTCCTTTTCCTTTTCCTTTCTTGTGGAATTTGTTCTTATTGAATTTGCGAGGTCCAGGAGTATTCTTAAAATTTTTCTTGAATCCTTTCTTATTCTCAGTCTTATGCACATTGAAATGTACCTCAGGCAGAGGGGCAGACCCAGGAGGGCGCTGCTGAGCATTCTTTAGAAGAAGCTCATGATGCTTTTCTGCTTGGGTCAATGTGTGCATAAGTTGAGAATATCTCTGGAAATTACTAGAGCGATATTGCTGATGCAATATCCTGTCCTCTAGGAGCATGGTAGATAGAGTCTTCTCTATCTTGTCTGCTTCAGAGGGCTCTTTCTCACAAAACTTCAATTTAGAACAAATGCTATGAAGAGCATGGTTATATTCTGCAACAAATTTAAAATCTTGCAGTCGAAGGTGGTTCTACTCATGGTTGGCTGACGACCATATGAGTTCCTTCTGCTGTTCATAGCGCTCTTTGAGAGCTTTCCACAAGTTGTGAGGGCATCTCTCCATAAGGTACTCTTGCTTAAGGTCCTTATGGATGTAAAGCCTCAAAATAAAAAGTGTCGTGTTCTTTTTAACCTCATTCACTGGATTAGTACCAGTGATGGGTGCTGCAATAGCATCAATGATCCCACGAGAAGCAAAAGTTATTTCAATATCTGAAGCCCAAGTTGGGTAGTTATGCCCATCAAGGGTGAGTTCCTCGAACTCTTTGGTTGACATGTTCCTACAGTCATTACCATGGACATCCATTAATTTACGCATAAATTAATAGTCACAATGGTGATGTTGTAAGCTCAATATGCAAAAATCCTTAAAATTACATGTGTAATGAGTTGCCTGAAGGTTCCAAACCTTCCAACTGAATAAATACTTTGAATTTTAGTGAGCATTGTATAGATAATCCTCAAATTAATGAGGTAGATCTCCTAATAGTGGGCAAGAAACTTGCTGCCTAAAAGCACGGTCTCTGGGCTGATAAGTTCACGGATGAACAAACCGCATCCAATGCTTAGGTCTCCACTACCCATGCTCTACTAATTATCAAAGTAAAATTCAATAACTCTTACATGTGATATGAGTTGCCTGAAGGTTCCAAACCTTCCAATTGAATAAATACTTTGAATTTTAGTGAGCATAGTATAGATAATCCTCAAATTAATGAGGTAGATCTAGTAGTAGGCAAGAAACTTGCTGCCTAAAAGCACGGTCTCTGGTCTGATAAGTTCACGGATGAACAAACCGCAGCCAATGCTTAGGTCTCCACTACCCATGCTCTACTAATTATCAAAGTAAAATTCAATAACTCCATATCTTGTTATTTTGGATAGCACGTATAGGTAATCATCCCGAGAGATGTAGACTTCATAGAGATAGGCATTTTAAATGCTGCCTAAAGCACGGTCTCTGGGCTACTAAACTCTATAAAAGAATTTAGTGCAGCCAATGCTTAGGACTCTATCTCTCTATGCTCTTAATCCAAAATAATGTAATTTCATTTTTGCATGAGTTTTATTAAGTCTGAACTTAATAAATGCTATATTTAAATGCAAACATAAATGAATGCGTAAATAATAGCAAGTAGAGATAAGTGAATTATTAATGTAAAACAAATAATAATTCACGAACTAAAATCTGCTATATTTACAATAAAACAGATATGTCTTTACAATATATAGTCTAAATTACGAATTTAGACGTCTAAGATAACTTGGAACTGAAATTGCATATAAAACTGAGTCTTATAATGAAATTCAGAATTTAAAGATAGTGAAACAGGCTATATTGGGCTCCTAAAAGTAGCCCAGGCGGGCCAGGCAGTGGCCTGGTGGCCTGCACGCCGGCCCAGCCTAACTGACCGGCCCAGGCGGCCCACCAGGGAGCCAATCGCCTGTTAACAAATTGGGGCGGCTAGGGTTTCCAACCCTAACCGCCCCTGTAGCCGCCGCCAGCCGCCAGGGAGAAGCTCCCAACCACCGTCAGGGCTCCACCAGGGAAAACGCTTCTGCACACCTACGACCGAGGCCGGAGACGGCCGCGCTGCGCCTGGTCAGCAGCCCCGCGTCGGGGCCATCCCGCGCCCGCGTCAGGCAGCAGGGTGGCGCGCTCGCCTGGCTTCCATGGCCGCCGCCGCCTGGCTTGAGGCCACCTAGCCTGCGCGCCTCGCCAGGCCTCGGAGCCGCGCGCGCCTTTGCCGAGGCGCGTGGAGACCCACCTGCCATGGCTGGTGGCGAGCCCGTGCCGGGCGCCAGGTTGGAGCGCTAGTGCCAGCCGCCGTCGCGCAGGGAGCCGAAGCTCCCATCCGCCAGGTGGGGAGCCGCGCCAGGGGAAGTCCTCCTGCTCCCAACGCGCCTCGTCCGACGCCGGGGCTTAGTCGACCGGTTGGAGCTTGATGGCCGCCGCCGCCCGTGGAGCAGGTGTCCCTGCGCACCGCGGCCGGGTCCTCTGCCCACGCTAGTGCGTGCACGGCTGCGCAGGAGCCCACCGAGCGAGTGCCAGGCCACCAGGGAGGCCCGCGCTCCATGGCTCGTGCGCCATAGTCGTGCCTCACCCAACGCCAGCCTTGACAGCCGCCATGGCTTCCCGTGCTGGGGAGCGCCGACACCCACGTCCGAGCCGCGCCGGGGTGGGGCCCTCGCCTAGCCGCCGTGTCGCCAGGCCAGAGGCGCCATGCGCCCGTGTGCCAGATTTGCCCACGCCGGTAAGGGCGAGCAGGACCCATGCGGGGGCCGGCCGTGCCACGCTTAGTCCGGCTTCCATCCCTTGGACGACTCATGCTCCCGCGGCCGAGGAGCGCCCTGCGCCCCCACCCCTCCCCCCAAACCGGCCGTCGCAGCGGAAACTACCACGGGCCGGGCAGAGGGCCATTAGGCCCTCCCATTGGAGGAGGAAGATGGTGCCACCCTATTTGGACGGTGGCCAGTGAGGATGACGCGTCCGCGAGGAGCATCGACGGCGCGCGGAGGCTGTCCTCGACGGACAGCAATGGTCCGGACGACCACGGGCGCTGACGGAGATGGAGAATGACGAGCAACTGCTTCTGCAGTGGGCGGAGGCGGTGGTGGTGCCTCCAAATCGATGTCCATGGGAGCGGATGCATACGATCCCGCATCAAACACCGGCACCGGTGGTGACGGGGATGCAGTGGGGAGTCCGCACTCCACCACCGGCAGCGGAACCACCGCTGTCCATCCATGGAGAACGCAGAAGTGCACATTTTGCACTTGCACACGGCGTTCAGGGATCTCATGCACCGGTGGAAGCGCTGCGGCTTGACCAGCAGCGAATGCCTCCAACATCGAATCATCAA
The DNA here is from genome assembly GCA_029449295.1 of Zea luxurians. Classification (NCBI taxonomy): domain Eukaryota; kingdom Viridiplantae; phylum Streptophyta; class Magnoliopsida; order Poales; family Poaceae; genus Zea; species Zea luxurians. Next base: position 77,582,923 of record JAOPSE010000004.1, on the reverse strand, counting down.
CAATATGCAGAACTTCGCGCATACGGCATATGCGCATGGAAACAGTATGTTCCATACCTTGCAGTAAATTTGCTGATCGAAGTTGCTGTTCTTATGAAGAACAGCAAGAGTTCTTCGCGCCTTTCTTCTGATTTCTTCCTTGAGACAGTGCTGATAACGTGTTGCAATCTATTGCAGTGCTCAGTGGCAAATCAGTGGAGAGACAAAAGAGAGAATGAGACAAATGACAGAGTTGTCTTGTTTATTGCAGAGATCTCCTTTATATACTTGTGTACAAAGGGTATCTGACCCTTGGATTAATAACTGTATAAATGGACGGTTGGATGGGCCTTGATCATATGCACATTATTTTGTAACATAATGAACACTCTAAATGCGAGCCTTCACCTCGGCTACTAACCGTCTGTCGGCGTTTTGGACCCGGGGGGTCCCTGGACCGACGAGTGAAATTGTCGCTGCGTGCCCCTACCTAGATGGGTTGGCGCGGGATGGAACACAAGAGGTGGGACAAGCCTTGTATTATCCTGCACCAGGGTGCTCGTAGTAGGGGTTACAAGCGTCGCGAGAGGGAAGAAGACAGCCGGTCCGTCAGCCCACCGTCCCGTCTGCGCGAGAGCCCTTTTTTTTCCCGCGAGAAGGCCCTGGACCTCCCTTTTATAGATGCAAGGAGAGGGTCCAGATGTACAATGGGGGTGTAGCAATGCGCTAACGTGCCTGGCTGAGAAATGCCTAAGCCCTATGTACATGTCAACGTGGCTGTTGGGGGAGAGCTTGAGCCCTGTATACGTGATAGCGTGGCCGTCGGAGAAGCGCCTGAGCCCTGTAGGAGCACAGCTGGCAGTGCAGCAAGGATCCTGCTGACGTCTCCTTGCTGCCGTAAGGGGCTGAGAGCCACCGGTGTCATGGTTGCACGCGGGGCACCATTATTACCCGTCACCGGGGTAAGCCAGATGGGACGCCGGTCTTGTTCCTTGTAGCCTGAGCTAGCTAGGGATAAGGTAATGATGTATCCCCTGTTGGCGTGGTCGGTCCGAGCCCAAGGTCAGGCGAGGCGGAGACTTCTCTTGAGGCCAAGGCCGGGGTCGGTGATAGCACCTAGAGGGGGGGGGGGTGAATAGGTGATCCTGTAGAACTTAAAAACTTATAGCCACAAAAACTTGATTAGGAGTTAGCACAGTAATGCCAAGTGGCTGGAGAGGAGTCTTAGCAAAACATAATAACCACAAGAAGATCAACACAGATAGACACAGTGGTTTATCCCATGGTTCGGCCAAGTCCAACGCTTGCCTACTCCACGTTGTGGCGTCCCAATGGACGAGGGTTGCAATCAACCCCTCTCAAGTGGTCCAAAGACCTACTTGAATACCACGGTGTTTTGCTTGCTTTACTTTATCCTGCTTGCGAGGAATCTCCACAACTTGGAGTCTCTCGCCCTTACAAAAGATGTTTCACAAAGAAGCGCGGAGTAAGGGAGGGATGAGCAACTCACACAAGACACAAAGATCACAGCAAATACGCACACACAAGACCCAGACTTGAGCTCAAGAGACTATCACGAGTTTCTCACTAGAACGGAGCTCAAATCACTAAGAATGTCGAACAAGTGCGCAAGAATGAAGTGTGAGTGATCAACTATGCTCAAGGAATGCTTGGATGTCTTCTCCATGCGCCAAGGGGTCCCTTTTATAGCCCCAAGGCAGCTAGGAGCCGTTGAGAGCATTGTAGGAAGGCAATTCTTGCCTTATGTCGACTGGCGCACCGTACAGTCCGGTGCACCACCGGACACTGTCCGGTGCGGATTTCTTTCCTTGTTTGGCGAAGTCGACCGTTGCAGTTTCAGAGCCGTTGGCGCACCGGACATTGTCCGGTGCACACCGGACAGTCCGGTGCACAATGTGACAGTTGGCTCGGCCACGCGTCACGTGCGGAATCCTCGGCCGACCGTTGCCCCGGCTGACTGTTGGGTCACAGGACAGTCCGGTGCCTCTCCGGACAGTTCGGTGGATTATAGCCGTACGCCGTTGATGACTTCCCGAGACCGACGACTTCGCCTGTGAACTGCTCACCGGACAGTCCGGTGCACCACTGGACAGTCCGGTGATTTATAGCCATACACCGCCGTCGAAGTCCCGAGAGCAGCAAGTTCGCCAGAGCCAGTCTGGCGCACCGGACACTGTCCGGTGCACCCAGACTGAGCACACTTTGGCTGAACAAAGCCATCTCTTTTCCAAATTGATTTCTCCTTTTGACTTGATTTGCACTTTGTCCACCACTTTGCATAGATTAACACAAAAGCACTTGTGTTGGCACTCAATCACCAAAATACTTAGAAATGGCCCAAGGGCACATTTCCCTTTCAATCTCCCCCTTTTTGGTGATTTATGCCAACACAACATAAAGCAACTAGAACAAGTGCAATATTAATGCAAATGAAAACTCAAAATTGTTTTGATTCAAATTTGGCATATATGGATCATACTTTGCCACCACTTGGTTTGTTTTTCAAATCAACCTCAATTTCCTATCTCTAAGTCAAACACACTTGTAGAGACATAAAGAGAGTTGTTCCAATAGAAATTGATCACAGTATCAAAAACTCCCCCTATTTCCCATAATCAACCATTCTCCCCACAAGAGACCAACTTTTGACAAAAAGAGACAACAAGAGAGTTTTGACAAACCAAAAGCTCTATTCTACTATTTTCAAAATTTCTCAAGTGGTAGCTGATCCATTTATTGCTTTGGCCTTATTTTCTCCCCCTTTGGCATCAAACACCAAAACGGGATCAATCTTGGCCTTTTAACCCCATTGCCTTACCAAAATCTTCAAATAAGAATACAAAGGCAATAGGAGTACATGAGATGAACTTGGAATAGGTTACCCTCTCATCGGAGTGCAGTGGAAGTCTTTCATGGTCCAAGTCCACCTTTTCCCTTTCAAACCTCCTTTGAGACTAAATTAAGAAAACTCAGACACATGGTTAGTCTCAAAGGGTCAAGTTATAGCACATCTCCCCCCAAATATGTGCATCACATGCAAATGGACTTGTGAGGTCCGGGGAGTACTTGTACAACTTGAGCACCATAAGTAAACAACAATATGCATAAGAAACATGATCAAGGGCATAAACACATGTATGCTATAAATCAATCCAAGTTCCACGAATCTAAGACATTTAGCTCACTACACAGCCTGCAAAAGGTCTTCTCATCTAAAGGCTTGGTAAAGATATCGGCTAGCTGGTTCTCGGTGCTAATATAGAACACTTCGATATCTCCCTTTTGATGGTGGTCTCTCAAAAAGTGATGCCGGATGTCAATGTGCTTTGTGCGGCTGTGCTCAACAGGATTTTCCGCTATGCGTATAGCACTCTCATTATCACATAGGAGTGGGACTTTGCTCAAATTGTAGCCGAAGTCCCGTAGGGTTTACCTCATCCAAAGTAGTTGCGCGCAACACTGTCCTGTGGCAACATACTCGGCCTCAGCGGTGGATAGGGCAACGGAAGTTTGTTTCTTAGAATTCCATGACACCAGGGACCTTCCTAAGAGTTGGCACGTCCCTGATGTACTCTTCCTATCGACCTTACATCCAGCATAGTCGGAATCCGAATATCCAATCAAGTCAAAGTTAGACCCCTTTGGATACCAGATCCCGAAGCAAGGCGTAGCGACTAAGTATCTAAGAATTCGCTTCACGGCCACAAGGTGACATTCCCTTGGATCAGATTGAAATCTAGCACACATGCATACGCTAAGCATAATATCCGGTCTACTAGCACATAAATAAAGTAAAGACCCTATCATGGACCGGTATGCTTTTTGATCAACGGACTTACCTCCTTTGTTGAGGTCGGTGTGTCCGTCAGTTCCCATCGGCGTCTTTGCGGGCTTGGCGTCCTTCATCCCAAACCGCTTTAGCAAGTCTTGCGTGTACTTCGTTTGGGAGATGAAGGTGCCATCCTTGAGTTGCTTCACTTGGAACCCAAGGAAGTAGTTCAACTCGCCCATCATCGACATCTCGAATTTCTGCGTCATCACCCTGCTAAACTCTTCACAAGACTTTTGATTAGTAGAACCAAATATTATGTCATCGACATAAATTTGGCACACAAAAAGTTCACCATCACAAGTCTTAGTGAAAAGAGTTGGATCGGCTTTCCCAACCTTGAAAGCATTAGCAATTAAAAAGTTTCTAAGGCATTCATACCATGCTCTTGGGGCTTGCTTAAGTCCATAGAGCGCCTTAGAGAGCTTACACACGTGGTCGGGGTACCGTTCATCCTCGAAGCCAGGGGGTTGCTCCACGTACACCTCCTCCTTGATCGGCCCGTTGAGGAAAGCGCTCTTCACATCCATTTGGAACAACCTGAAAGAATGGTGAGTGGCATATGCTAGCAAAATACGAATTGATTCTAGCCTAGCCACAGGAGCGAAAGTCTCCTCAAAGTCCAAACCTGCGACTTGGGCATAACCTTTTGCCACAAGTCGAGCCTTGTTACTCGTCACCACCCCGTGCTCGTCCTGTTTGTTGCGGAACACCCACTTGGTTCCCACAACGTTTTGCTTGGGACAAGGCACCAGTGTCCAAACTTCATTCCTCTTGAAATTATTGAGCTCTTCCTGCATGGCCAACACCTAGTCCGGATCTAGCCAGGCCTCTTCTACCCTGAAAGGCTCAATAGAAGAGACAAAGGAGTAATGCTCACAAAAATTAATTAATCTAGAACGAGTAGTTACTTCCTTGCTGATGTCACCCAAAATTTGGTCGACGGGATGATTCCTTTGAATCATCGCTCGAACTTGGGTTGCTTCTTCCTCCCTCACATGATCATCTTGTGCTCCCGATCACACGCCTCCTCCTGATGAACCTGTTCATTGTCTTGAGTTGGGGGATGCACCATTGTTGAGGAAGAGGGTTGATCTTGCTCTTTTTGTTCCTGAGGCCGCACATCTCCAATCTCCATGGTGCGTATCACGGCCGTTGGAACGTCTTCTTCATCTACATCATCAAGATCAACAACTTGCTCTCTTGGAGAGCCATTAGTCTCATCAAATACAACGTCGCTAGAGACTTCAACCAAACCCGATGATTTGTTGAAGACTCTATACGCCTTTGTATTTGAGTCATAACCTAACAAAAACCCTTCTACAGCTTTGGGAGCAAATTTTGAATTCCTACCCTTCTTCACTAGAATGTAGCATTTACTCCCAAAAACTCGGAAATACGAAACATTGGGTTTGTTACCGGTTAGAAGCTCATACGAAGTCTTCTTGAGGAGGTGGTGAAGGTAGACCCGGTTGATGGCGTGGCAAGCCATGTTCACGGCTTCCGACCAAAAGCGCTCGGGGGTCTTGAACTCTCCAAGCATCGTCCTCGCCATATCAATGAGCGTCCTGTTCTTCCTCTCGACCACACCATTTTGTTGTGGTGTGTAGGGAGCGGAGAACTCATGCTTGATTCCTTCCTCCTCAAGATACTCCTCCACTTGAAGGTTCTTGAACTCGGACCCATTGTCGCTCCTTATCTTCTTCACCTTGAGCTCAAACTCATTTTGAGCTCTCCTGAGGAAGCGCTTGAGGGTCCCTTGGGTTTCAGATTTATCCTGCAAAAAGAATACCCAAGTGAAGCGGGAAAAATCATCAACTATAACAAGACCATACTTACTTCCTCCTATACTTAGATAGGCGACGGGTCCGAAGAGGTCCATATGAAGCATCTCCAAAGGTCTTGATGTGGTCATCACATTTTTGGTGTGATGAGAGCTTCCCACCTGTTTGCCTGCTTGACAAGCTGCACAAGGTCTATCTTTTTCGAAATGCACATTAGTTAGACCTATCACGTGTTCTCCCTTTCGAAGCTTGTGAAGGTTCTTCATCCCCACATGTGCTAAACGGCGATGCCACAGCCAACCCATGCAAGTCTTAGCAATTAAGCATGCATCTAGACCGGCCTCCTCTTTTGCAAAATCAACTAAATAAAGTTTGCCGTCTAGTACACCCTTAAAAGCTAGTGAACCATCACACCTTCTAAAGGCAGACACATCTACATTTGTGAATAAACAATTATATCCCATTTTACAAAGTTGACTAACGGATAACAGATTATATCCAAGCGACTCAACTAAAAACACATTAGAAATAGAGTGCTCGGACGAAATAGCAATCTTTCCTAACCCTTTTACCTTGCCTTGGTTCCCATCACCGAATATGATTGAATCTTGGGAATCCTTGTTCTTGACGTAGGAAGAGAACGTCCTCTTTTCCCTCGTCATGTGGTTTGTGCATCCGCTGTCGATAATCCAGCTTGAGCCCCCAGATGCATAAACCTGCAAGGCAAATTTAGGCTTGGGTCTTAGGTACCCAACTCATGTTGGGTCCTACAAGGTTAGTTACAATAGTCTTAGGGACCCAAATGCAAGTTTTGTTTCCCTTACATTTGGCCCCTAACTTTTTAGCAATTATCTTCTTACCCTTTCTACAAATAGCAAAGGAAGTATTGCAAGCATAATAAATTGTAGAAGGTTCATTCATTACTTTCCTAAGAACATGAACAACATTTTTTCTAGGCATGGCATTTTTCCTAGCAACATTTCTATCATGCATAATAGAAGAACTAGAATCAACCATGGCATGGGAATCAAAAGCATCATAACTTCTAAAATCATTCCTAGAATGTCTCCTATCATGATACATGAAAGCATGGTTCTTTTTAGCACTACTAGCCATAGGGGCCTTCCCTTTCTCCTTGGCGGAGATGGGAGCCTTATGGCTTGTTAAGTTCTTGGCTTCCCTCTTGAAGCCAAGTCCATCCTTAATTGAGGGGTGTCTACCAATCGTGTAGGCATCCCTTGCAAATTTTATTTTATCAATCTCACTCTTGCTAGTCTTAAGTGGGGCATTAAGACTAGCCAATTCATCATTTAATTTAGAAATTGAAACTAGGTGTTCACTACAAGCATCAACATCAAAGTCTTTACACCTATTACAAATTGTAACATGTTCTACACAAGATGTTGATTTATTTGCTATTTCTAACTTAGCAGTCAAGTCATCATTTATGCTCTTTAAGCTAAAAATCGTCTCATGGCAAGTAGATAGTTCACAAGAGAGCATTTCATTTCTTTTAACTTCTAAAGCATGAGATTTTTGTGCCTCAACAAATTTGTCATGTTCTTCATACAACAAATCCTCTTGCTTTTCTAATAATCTATTCTTATCATTCAAGGCATCAATTAATTCGTTAATCTTATTAACCTTGGTTCTATCTAGACCCTTGAATAAACAAGAATAATCTATTTCATCATCATCACTAGACTCATCCTCACTTGAAGAAGCATAAGTAGTATTGTCTCATGTACATACCTTCTTCTCCTTCGCCATGAGGCATGTGTGACACTCGTTGGGGAAGAGGGATGACTTGTTGAAGGCGGTGGCGGCGAGTCCTTCATTGTCGGAGTCGGATGACGAACAATCTGAGTCCCACTCCTTGCCAAGGTGTACCTCGCCCTTAGCCTTCTTGTATGCCTTCTTCTTCTCCCTCTTGTTCCTGGTCACTATCATTATCAGGACAGTTAGCGATAAAATGACCAATCTTACCACATTTGAAGCATGAGCGCTTCCCCTTTGTCTTGGTCTTGCTTGGCTGTCCCTTGCGACCCTTTAGCGCCGTCTTGAAGCGCTTGATGATGAGGGCCATCTCTTCATCATTGAGCCCTGCCGCCTCAACTTGCGCCACCTTGCTAGGTAACGCCTCCTTGCTCCTCGTTGCCTTGAGAGCAACGGGTTGAGGCTCATTGATTGGACCATTCAACGCGTCGTCCACGTATCTTGCCTCCTTGATCATCATTCGCCCGCTTACGAACTTCCCAAGAACTTCTTCGGGCGACATCTTGGTGTACCTAGGATTTTCACGAATATTGTTCACCAGATGTGGATCAAGTATAGTAAAGGACCTTAGCATTAGGCGAACGACGTCGTGGTCCATCCATCGCGTGCTTCCGTAGCTCCTTATTTTGTTGACAAGGGTCTTGAGCCGGTTGTACGTTTGGGTTGGCTCCTCGCCCCTTATCATCGCGGATCTCCCGAGTTCGCCTTCCACCAACTCCATTTTGGTGAGCATGGTGACGTCGTTCCCCTCATGTGAGATCTTGAGGGTGTCCCAGATCTGCTTGGCATTGTCCAAGCCGCTCACCTTATTGTACTCTTCCCTGCACAAAGATGCTAAAAGGACATTTGTAGCATGTGCATTTTTATGAATTTGTTCATTTATAAACATGGGACTATCCGAGCTATCAAATTTCATTCCACTCTCTACAATCTCCCATATGCTTGGATGGAGAGAGAACAAGTGACTACGCATTTTGTGACTCCAAAATCCGTAGTCCTCCCCATCGAAGTGTGGAGGTTTGCCAAGAGGAATGGAAAGCAAATGTGTATTTGAGCTATGCGGAATACGCGAATAATCGAAAGAGAAGTTTGAGTTAACCGTCTTTCTTTTGTCGTAGTCGTTGTCGTCGTTGTCCTTTTGGGAAGAAGTGGACTCGTCGCTGTCATCGTAGTAGACGATCTCCTTGATGTGTCTTGTCTTCTTCTTCTTCCTGTCTTTTCGTTTGTGGCCCGAGCCGGAGTCGGTAGGCTTGTCATCCTTCAGCTCATTGACGAAGGACTCCTTCTCCTTGTCATTGATCATGATCCCCTTGCCCTTTGGATCCATCTCTTCGGGCGATTAGTCCCTTTGTGAAGAGAACGGCTCCGATACCAATTGAGAGCACCTAGAGGGGGGGTGAATAGGTGATCCTGTAGAACTTAAAAACTTATAGCCACAAAAACTTGATTAGGAGTTAGCACAGTAATGCCAAGTGGCTGGAGAGGAGTCTTAGCAAAACATAATAACCACAAGAAGATCAACACAGATAGACACATTGGTTTATCCCGTGGTTCGGCCAAGTCCAACGCTTGCCTACTCCACGTTGTGGCGTCCCAACGGACGAGGGTTGCAATCAACCCCTCTCAAGTGGTCCAAAGACCTACTTGAATACCACGGTGTTTTGCTTGCTTTACTTTATCCCGCTTGCGAGGAATCTCCACAACTTGGAGTCTCTCGCCCTTACAAAAGATGTTTCACAAAGAAGCGCGGAGTAAGGGAGGGATGAGCAACTCACACAAGACACAAAGATCACAGCAAATACGCACACACAAGACCTAGACTTGAGCTCAAGAGACTATCACGAGTTTCTCACTAGAACGGAGCTCAAATCACTAAGAATGTCGAACAAGTGCGCAAGAACGAAGTGTGAGTGATCAACTATGCTCAAGGAATGCTTGGATGTCTTCTCCATGCGCCAAGGGGTCCCTTTTATAGCCCCAAGGAAGCTAGGAGCCGTTGAGAGCATTGTAGGAAGGCAATTCTTGCCTTCTGTCGACTGGCGCACCGGACAGTCCGGTGCACCACCGGACACTGTCCGGTGCAGATTTCTTTCCTTGTTTGGCGAAGTCGACCGTTGCAGTTTCAGAGCCATTCGCGCACCGGACACTGTCCGGTGCACACCGGACAGTCCGGTGCATCAAGGTGACCGTTGGCTCGGCCACGCGTCATGCGCGGAATCCTCGGCCGACCGTTGCCCTGGCTGACCGTTGGCTCACCGGACAGTCCGGTGCCTCACCGGACAGTCCGGTGGATTATAGCCGTACGCCGTTGATGACTTCCCGAGACCGATGACTTTGCCTGTGAACTGCTCACTGGACAGTCCGGTGCACCACCGGACAGTCCGGTGATTTATAGCCGTACACCGCCGTCGAAGTCTCGAGAGCAGCAAGTTCGCCAGAGCCAGTCTGGCGCACCGGACACTGTCCGGTGCACCACCGGACACTGTTCGGTGCACCCAGACTGAGCACACTTTGGCTGAACAAAGCCATCTCTTTTCCAAATCGATTTCTCCTTTTGACTTGATTTGCACTTTGTCCACCACTTTGCATAGATTAACACAAAAGCACTTGTGTTGGCACTCAATCACCAAAATACTTAGAAATGGCCCAAGGGCACATTTCCCTTTCAGTCGGGCGAGGACGCGATTCCTCCCGAGATCGAGGTCGAGGCCGAGTCCGGAGGTCGGGCGAGGCGGAGACCTCCTCTTGAGGCTGGAGCCTGAGGTCGGGCGAGGCGGAGACCTTCTCCCAAGGCCGGAGCCTGAGGTCAGGCGAGGCGGAGCTTCCTGTTGCGCCCGAGACCGAACTCGGTGGTTGATCGTGACTTGTTGTCAGCTTTGCCTGGGTGGTTGGCACAGTAGTCGGAGCAGGGCGAGCGGCGCTGTTTTCCCATCAGATCGGACAGTAAAAGGGGGGTGAAGTGACTGCGGTCACTTCGGCCCTGCCGACTGAGGCGCGTGTGTCGGGATACGGTGTCAGACGATCCTCGCATTGAATGTGCCTGCGATGTGGTCGGTTGGTGAGGCATTTTGGCCAAGGCTGCTTCACAACGAAGCCTGCTCGAGCCAGGCTTCGGGAGAGCCTAGGGGGTGCCCGCTGCCTGAGGAGGCCCTCGGGCAAAGCGTGAACTCGTCTGGACTACTGCTCCAGCCCGAGGCTGGGCTCGGGCGAGGTCGCGTCCCTTGGGTAGACGAAGCCTTGACTTGAACCGTGCCCGTCAGTTGGTCTGAGGGTGTTTACCAGCTGTGATTAGGAGTGTTGGGGGTACCCCTAATTATGGTACCCCACAGTAGCCCCCGAGCCTCAAAGGGAGTGTCGGTACTCACTTGGAGGCTTTTGCCGCATTTTTGGTGAGGGGACCGGCCTTTCTCGGTTTTGCTTTGTTCTGGTGGGTGCGCGCGAGCGCACCCGCCGGGTGTAGCCCCCGAGGCCTCAGAGGAGTGGTTTGACTCCTCTGAGGTCTTAATGCTTTTCGTGGTGCCTTGGTCGGTCTGATCATTCCCTCATGCGTCCTGGCCGTAGCCCGAGTGCATGGTCAGGTTCCAAGTTATCAAGCTGGTTTGTTGACGCTGTCAACAGTTTAGCCGTAGCCAGGTGTGAGAGCAGCCCCCAAGCCTCTGCATGGAGCGAGAGGACGATCAAGGACTTTCCCGACTTTTATCAAATGCCCCTGCATCGCCTTTCCGCAAGGAGGAGGGGGGGGGGAAGCGCCATGTTGCCCTCGGAGGGCGCCGAACATGGTGTTTCCATTGAGCTGCTAACGGGTGATCCGAGTGGACGCTCGTGCCCCATTCGTTAGGGGTCGGCTGGTGGCCCAGAGGCGCGCTCCAAAAGTACCTGTGGGTGATTCGCCGGACCCGGACCCCTTCGACAGGGTCCGAGGGCTCGATGCCTCCCTCCGGTGGGATTCTGTTACAAATCATTCCCGCCGGTCTCGAAAATGTCCTAGGGTACCTCAGGAGTGTAGCCCGAGCCTCGGCCATGTATCGGACGTACCCAGAGTCATCCCTCACTCTGCGTGCTCTGGGGCGGCTGTCGAACCCTTCCGAGGGGCCAACCTTCGAACCCCTGATCAGTAATGGGCGCGGAGCCCGGGTGCTCTGGGGCGGCTGTCGAAACCCTTCCGAGGGGCCAGCCTTCGAACCCCTGATCAGTAATGGGCTTGGAGCCCGAGTGCTCTAGGGTGACTGTCGAAACCCTTTCGAGGGGCTAGCCTTCGAACCCCTGATCAGTAGGAGGGCTCGGGGCTCACTTCCCTCGCCGAGAAGGATCCTTTCCACAACATCCCCTTTCCCGGTCCCTGTAGCAAGAGAGAGAGAGAGAGAGAGGAGGGGAAGGATATGAATTTAAATAAGGTGTCGCACCTTTTTTTGACGCGGTCGTCATGGCGGAGGTGAAACGACGCCCGCCTCGTCTGCCAGAGGTGTCGCTTGCTCTGCCGGGGAGTTAATGCGACGGGACGGGCGATTTGCGTGGCGCCCGTTGCGCGTGCGAGCCATTCGAGGAACGGGATGTGGGGGATAGATATCCCCCGGGTCCACTAAAAGAGTAAAGGACCTCACGAAAGGCCCAAGGGCCCAATAAATCGTAAGGTTATTCTTTCGTGGGCCTGGGGAAAAGCAACCGGCAACGCAGGACGACATGAGGCCGGATTGGTGCAAACCCGGACGGCCCATAGCGTCGAGCGAATGGCTGCAACGGAGATCCGACTTTCCCGCGTCGGGGCCTCCATGCAACGGAGCCACGTGAAGATAAGTCGGCAAGGGTTACGTAAAGGATAATCTCGAGAGGTTCACTATCTTTTAGCCACTTGTTGTTATCCTATCCATATGTACTGCCCCACGGTCGAGTATATAAGGCCTAGGGGGCACCCCTTCAGAACATTCGACCCATTACTTAGCCATCCACCTCAACTCTCTGTATTCTTAATCCAGAGAGCTCTCCTGTAATCATTCCCACCAAGCATACTCATCAGGACGTAGGGTGTTACGCATCACTAAGCGGCCCGAACCTGTAAACCTTGTCTACCGTCTCTCGTGCGATCAGCACGAACCATTTTGCTACAGTTGTCGACACCTTCCTACTCCTAAAACACCTCGAGGGGCAACCCCAGGTGTGCGGTCGGACCCTAAACACCGACAGCTGGCGCGCCAGGTAGGGGGTGTGTCGACAATCCAAGCTAGCTCAATGGCCATCTCTTTCTACAGCAAGATCGCCCTACGCCCTGGATCTATGTTCTGCTTCGGAACAATCTCATTCATAGCGGACGAAGAAGGAATTCTGCACCGTATCGCAGATCCGCCGGAAAAGGAATCTTCCCCAACAAACTCCGAAAATACCGGAGAAGTGCAATCTCCGACTTTCCGAAAGAAGATCACTACGACGACGGCACCATTCTACCCCGACGTCCTCTTCATCGGAAGGGTGGAGTCGCCCGCCATCTCCGATGACGAGCCGACTGTACCCGGGGAGGAACCGCCTCAGCGAGAGTCCCGTCGACGGAGGAACCGGCGCAGGAACGTTCGACGACATCACGCAGCCGGAGAGCAGAATCCGGAACAACCTGTCTCGCGAGACGAGGTCTCGGAGGTAGGAGAAACCCCGGAAGAACGCGTCTTCAGAGAGCGAAGGAACTCCCGACGGCGTGATCGTCGGCGAGCTTAGGAACATGCTGAGCAGGAGGCAAGGCAACGTCGAGAGAATCCATTCTTCGGGCGCAACCTGAACCCCGATTTCGCCCGGGCCATGAACACGCCGAGCGAAGTCGGAGGGGTGCTAGCTCGGATAGCGGAAGGACTTCCTCGAACTCCTGACGCCGACGGCTACCGACGACTGTTCACCCAGGCGGCCAACCATCTTCTACCGCTTGCTCACCCGCCGAACGATCTACGACACGCCATCAACAGTCGCCGAGACGCGCGGAGCTCCATCAATGCTTCGCGGGAACGGCGGCATGAGAACGAAATCCGTCGTCGAGAGGAGTACGACAGGGATCATGGCGCCCCGACTCAGAGCCAAGCTACCAGGACTGAGTCGGCAACAGCTTCAACTGGCGGAACCACCCGGGGACGGTCGAGGAATCACGATCACAACTCCCCTCCCCGGGACAGACATCGACCCCAACGACAGGAGGACACGTGCGGAGTGTCCGCCCTTACTCCGCGCCTTAGGTCCATCCAATGGCCTCCCAACTTCAAGGTATCCAATGTTGACAAATATGAACCTAAGCAGGATCCATGGGGTTGGCTAGCCGTCTACACCACCGCTGCTCGAGCTGCCGGAGCGTCCGAAGACGTGATGACCGCGTACTTACCCATTGTCCTTGGGCAAGACGCGCTGCAATGGCTGCGACATCTACCACGACACTGCATCGACGTCTGGGGAGATTTCAGTCGGTGCTTCACCGCCAACTTCCAGTCCCTCTCCGACAAGCCGGCGCAGCCGTGGGACCTTAAATCTATCAAGCGCCGGGGGGACGAAACTCTCCGGTCGTACCTCAAGAGGTTTCAAACCATGAGGAATCGTATCCCCGATGTCACGGAGGCGGCCGTGATCGAGGACTTCTACCGAGGATCTAATGATTCGGTTTTCGTCCGAGCCATACTACAAAAGGCGCCGACCACCTCGGAGGAGCTGTTCCGGGAAGCCGACCTCTACATCACCGCCGACGAGCGAGCCCAGGACCTCATCGGAGGAGCGAAGCCCGCACCGGCTGCACCACGACGCGACACGAACCAGCAACCTGACAAGCGGTGGGAGAAGAGGCCACGCGAAGAAGTGCACGCTGCCGGACCACCTGCCTCTCGCGCTCGAGGAGGACCTCATGGAGGCGAACGCACGCTGGACGACATCCTCGACGCCCAGTGCCCGTACCACAAGGACATGCGCCACACTCTTCGAAACTGCCGAGACTTCAAACACTCCGTCGGACACGGCCGACCCTTCCAACCTCTGCCTCCTCCTCCACCGAGGGGAGGACCAGATGAACCACGACAACCCCATCGGCAGGAGGAGGGAGGAGGAGGAGGAGCTTTTCCACGCGTTGACAGGGAGGTCAACGTCATCTTCGGCGGACATGGATCGCAGGAGAGCAGAAGACAGCAAAAGCTCAATGATCGCCAGATACTGGTGGCGACCATCGGTCCTCCCGCTCCATACCGGTGGTCGGAGCACCCGATCACCTTCACTCGGGCGGATCAATGGCTCAACTTCGACCACCCGGGCAAGTACCCGCTTCTCGTCGATCCGGTGATCCGAGAGAGCCGGGTGAAAAAGGTGTTAGTGGACGGGGGGAGCAGCATCAACATCACCTTCCCTCGGACACTCCAAAGCTTGGGAGTTCATCTCAAAGAGCTCCACGAGTCAGACACTCCTTTCTTCGGCATCGTGCCGACGGAAGGGGAATACCCGCTGGGCCACATCTACATGCCGGTCACCTTTGGAACTCCGGAGAACTACAGAACCGAGTTCCTAAGGTTCGAAGTGGCGAACTTCGACTGCGGATACAACGCCATCATCGGGAGGCCTGGATTGGCCAAGTTCATGGCCATTCCACATTACACCTACATGATACTGAAGATGCCAGGACCGCAAGGGATCATAACTGTGCGCGCCGACTTCCAAGGCGCCGCAGAATGTTTCCGAGTGGCTATTCAAGCAGCCCTCACCGCCAAGCCATCGACAGCTCCCTCCGCAATGGCGAACTCTAAGCCTGAGGAGAGCCTCGCAATACCGACGAATGAAGCTCAGACCGCGACCTCTATGCGGCCGACTGAAGAAACCAAGAGAATCAACCTGGGGTTCGTTGACGAGCGCAAGACGGCCATCATCAGCTCCAGTTTGGATGACAAATAGGAAAGCGCGCTCGTCCAGTTTCTGCAAGATAACCGAGATGTATTCGCATGGCAACCTGCGGATATGCCGGGAGTCCCGAGAGAACTGGCCGAGCACAAACTGAAGGTTTTTCCCCAGGCGAGGCCGATTCGACAGAAATTACGTCGTTTCACGCCTGATAAGAGGGAAGCAATTCGCGCCGAGTTAGCTCGCTTGGTCGCGGCTGGATTCATTAGAGAAGTATTACATCCCGAGTGGTTAGCCAATCCTGTTCTTGTACTCAAAAAGAATAAAGTGGACTGGCGCATGTGTGTTGATTATACCGATCTCAACAAACACTGTCCGAAGGATCCCTTCGGGCTCCCGAGGATAGATCAGGTGGTGGACTCCACCGCTGGATGTTCTATGCTGTCTTTCTTGGATTGTTATTCCGGGTACCATCAGATCAGTCTGGCAAAGGAAGACGAAGAAAAGACGGCATTCATTACCCCGTTTGGTGCTTTCTGTTATACCTCCATGCCGTTTGGCCTCAAAAACGCTGGAGCGACTTACCAGAGAGCTATTCAAACATGCTTAGCCGATCACTGGGGCAAGCGTGTGGAGGCTTATGTGGATGACGTGGTGATCAAAACACAGGACTCAAAAGACTTCATCGAAGATTTGCAACTGGTTTTCAACAGCCTGAGGCGATATAGATGGAAGCTTAATCCCGAGAAATGTGTTTTTGGGGTACCAGCCGGAAAGTTGCTCGGATTTATTGTCAGCCACCGAGGAATTGAGGCTAATCCGGATAAGATTGAAGCTATCATGAAGATGGAAGCACCTCGATCGCAGAAGAAGGTTCAGCGACTTACTGGATGCATGGCAGCTTTAAGCAGATTTATATCCAGGCTGGGGGAAAAAGGTTTGCCGTTTTACAAGTTACTCAAGAAGGTGGATAAATTTCAGTGGACTTCAGAAGCACAAGAAGCTCTAGATGCTCTGAAAAAATTCTTGACAACACCGCCAGTACTGAAACCACCTCGGCGAGCTACATCAACTCAACCAGTCGAAGATTTGCTATTGTACATCTCTTGCACGACTCACGTGGTGAGCACCGCGTTGGTAGTCGAGCGAGTGGAAGAAGGGCATGCCTATCCAATACAACACCCTGTCTACTTCATTAGTGAAGTCCTCGGCCCCTCAAAGAAAAAGTATCCTCAAGTTCAGAAACTATTGTATGCAGTACTTCTAACTGCCCGCAAGCTGCGTCACTACTTTGACGACCACAAAGTCATAGTAGTCACAAGTTTTCCAATAGGGGATATTCTTCACAACAAGGAAGCCATCGGTCGAATAGCCAAATGGGCTTGTGAGCTGGGATCTCATGACATCGAGTTTCGGCCTCGCACTGCCATCAAAACCCAAGCACTGGTTGATTTCGTATCAGAGTGGACTGAACAACAAGTACCAGACAACCCGGAGACTGCAGAAGTATGGCGAATGTATTTTGACGGCTCACTCAAGCTGCAGGGAGCAGGAGCGGGGATTCTTTTCACTGCACCTGGAGGCGAACACCTCAAGTACGCCCTCCAGCTGCTATTCCCGGCCTCCAACAATGCAGCCGAGTATGAAGCTTTGATCCATGGATTGAACATTGCCATATCATTGGGCGTCAAAAGATTAATGGTATATGGGGATTCTCTGGTAGTCATCAGCCAGATAAATAAGGAGTGGGATTGCTCAAACGATTCGATGGGAAGATACTGCACTGCCGTCCGAAAACTGGAGGATAAATTCGAGGGTCTAGAATTTCATCATGTGGAAAGAGATCGGAACACGGCAGCCGATGTACTGTCCAAGCTAGGGTCCAGTCAAGCTCAGGTCCCATCCGGGGTTTTTGTACAAGAAATTCTGCAGCCAAGTATCTCATTGGATCAAATGGAAGAGTGCAACATCATAGATCAACCCGAGTCAGATCCCGATGACTGGAGAAAGCCAATCATTAAGTACATAAGGAATGAAGAAGAACCAGATGATAAGAACTCGGCAGAGCGCATTGCAAGACAGTCAGCTCACTATACACTTATTGGGGAGACATTATACAGAAGGGGAGCATCAGGCGTCTTCATGAAGTGCATTCTCCCATCCACTGGAAAGCAACTCTTAGAAGAGGTCCACGCTGGACAATGTGGGATACATGCAGCCTCCAGAACACTAGTTGGGAAGGTCTTCAGGTCAGGATTCTATTGGCCAACAGCAAAGAATGATGCAGCCGAGTTAGTTCAGAGGTGCGAAGCCTGCCAATACTTGTCAAAGCAACAACACCTGCCAGCACAGCAGCTGCAGACCATACCAGTAACTTGGCCTTTTGCATGCTGGGGGCTGGATATGATTGGACCTTTCAAGAAAGCTCAAGGGGGATATACTCATGTGTTGGTAGCGATTGACAAGTTCACTAAATGGATAGAATTCAAGCCCATTGCCTCCTTAACTTCTGCTAAGGCCGTGGAATTCGTACAAGACATAATATTCAGATTCGGGATACCCAACAGCATCATAACTGATTTAGGATCCAATTTCACGAGTTCAGAATTCTTTGACTTCTGCGAGCAAAAGAGCATTCAGATCAAGTATGCATCTGTGGCCCATCCAAGAGCCAACGGGCAGGTTGAACGAGCTAATGGGATGATTTTGGATGCACTTAGGAAAAAGATTTTCGATAAGAACGAAAAATTCGTAGGGAAGTGGATAAGGGAATTACCTTATGTTGTTTGGAGCCTAAGAACCCAACCTAGCCGAGCTTTGCATGGAAACACTCCTTTCTTCATGGTCTATGGGTCGGAGGCAGTGCTGCCTGCTGATCTCAAGTTTGGAGCGCCAAGGCTGATCTTTGAAAGTATAGCAGAAGCTGAGACCACCAGGCTGGAGGACATAGACGTACTCGAGGAAGAACGGCTAAGCGCAGTAATCCAATCAGCAAGATACCAGCAGACTCTAAGGCGCTATCACGACAAGGCTGTGCGGCAACGATTCTTCTCAGTAGGGGAGCTCGTCCTTCGCCGAATTCTAACGGGAGAAGGACGACACAAGTTATCACCCTTATGGGAAGGACCCTTCATAGTAGCAGAAGTCACTCGGCCCGGATCATATCGCCTCACTCAGATGGATGGCACAGAAGTTGGGAACTCCTGGAACATAGAGCACCTGAGAAAGTTTTATCCTTAGCCGTACCTCAAAACCGCTGGGATAACGATGATGTACTCTGTAAAGTGGAAATATGTCATCAATAAAGGAAAGATTTCAAGGATACTCAATTTATTTACGATTGACTTGCGCGCTTACTTAACTCGGGGTGACCACTATGCCCTGCTAACGGAGCAATCGACTTAAGTCGGCAACGACTTAAGACGGTGCGACATGCTCGCGCTTACTTAACTCGGGGTGACCACTATGCCCTGCTAACGGAGCAATCGACTTAAGTCGGCAACGACTTAAGACGGTGCGACATGCTCACGCTTACTTAACTCGGGGTGACCACTATGCCCTGCTAACGGAGCGATCGACTTAAGTCGGCAACGACTTAAGACGGTGCGACATGCTCGCGCTTACTTAACTCGGGGTGACCACTATGCCCTGCTAACGGAGCAATCGATTTAAGTTGGCAGGCTACTTAAGACCAATGCAACATGCTCTCGCCTATATAATTCAGGGGATGATTTCCATGTCCCACAGACAAAATTCATAGTCATCATGCGTCATAACTACCGAACTCATTAACTAAAAAATTCTGATACAATGAGAGAGTAACTATGTTTTTCAAATAAACCGGTGTCCTCAAACAAATGTTCAATCACGCAAGCTGCGCGCTTGGAGCACGCGAAATGTTTTCTCTATTTTGCAATGTCTTTTCCAGGAGCAATTGACGAGGAAGGACGACTCGAGGAATCAGGGGCAGCGTTCACGTCAGCCCTTATATCTTCAGGGACGACTACGCCAGGTCTCCTCATCAGGATTCGTCCCGCCCGAATGGCCTTATCCATGGCCCTATCGCGCTGGGCTCTCAGAGTACTGGAAGTCTCTTCAGCAACCTTGACAGCCAACTGGGCAGCCTCTAGCTCCTGGGTAACAGATTTCTTGGAAGCACGCAGATTCTTGATGACAACGTCTTTAGCCGATATCAACTCCCGAAGGCGAATCACATCATCCAAGGACTCCTGCAGCTTATAGCGAAGATTGTTTAACTCCTCCATGGAAAAGCGATGACTCCTCTCCAGAATAGTCAACGAGTTGCTAGAATCTCGATACAACCTATCAAGATTGTCACGAGAAGCCGCAAGGATACGTTTTTCTTCCTGCAAGCACAAATCAGTTCCTTCAGAAAACCAGGCAAATAATAGGAGTATAGCAAGGCAGAAGCACAGTTTCGTATATCACCTTTTCAGAGTCGAGCTGAGCATGCAGGGAAGAACTCAACGCATTGGCATCATCTAAGGCGGCAGAGACTTGACTCAGCTCAATCTGACTTTGAGAGTACTTTTCCTCAAGATCAGTGCATCGCTGAGACAGTTCAGCCCGATCTTGAGAATGTTTCTCCTCAAGAAGTATAATCTGTCGAGTCATCCCTAGCAAAAGGTAACCAAACAAAACGAGGTCAGAAGGTAAAACAGTCCACAACAAGCGCGAAGAAAAGAAAAAAGGGCACTAACCAGTGTTAGTCGCCTCCAACTCGGATACACGGCGATGAAGCGACACCGGATTCCAACACGAAAAGGATGAAGCCACTTCTGGGACAGGAGCACCATGCAATTTCAGCTGGCTGGTCATCCCATCCACCAAAACCTGATGAGAAGAACAGATGAGCATAGTGGCAAAAGTTCATGCAACGTAAAAGTCAAGCTAAGAAACAACACAGTACCTGGAGGTTGGAGAAGAATGAAGGGATCCCCAAATCAGGAGAAATCAGATGATAACCAGGCGCAAGGTCATCACCCGAAGCAGCTTGCAATGGAACAGTGGGAATCAGTTCAGCGCCTTCAACAGAGCCGGATACCCGATCAGTGGGGACGCTGCTCTCCAAAGCGATGCCCCGGTCCAAAGTTCGGGCCACCACCATGCAGCCAGAGTGTGGAGGTGACCCTGCGTGAACATCCATGGAAGTGCCGGAGGGAGACCCTGTTTGGGCACCCTCAGGGATTGGACCATAGTTGGCACTGCCCACTTGAGCTGGATTATCCCCGGCAGCACCCTCGGGGGCTGGGCAGTAGCTCGCACTCTTCGCCCGAGCCAAGTCATCCCCGACGACACCCTCGGGGGCTGGACATGTGTCAACACCATCCTTGAGGTCCAAACTTTCAGCAGTAACCACCTCTAAGGTTGATGGGCCCTCGGCTACTTCCATGAAATCAGGACAATCCAAGTTAGCATCCCGACCCTCGAGATCGCGCTCTAAGGTTGATGAGGCACGGGATGACCTCAACCCAGCGTCCGGCACGGCACCACAAGCTTCAGTTACATCTTCATCCACTGGCCCTGATAACAAGTCCTCTGGGACCATATCCTCGAGGGTTTGATCAAAGTCGGCCAGGGATATGTTTTGCAGACCAACAAGGGCAGATAAAGCAGGAGAAGGAACTCCACTACTTTCCCCACTGGCGAGGAATTGCCGACTGTTCTTCCGAGTCAGAGGGATCTCATTCTCTTCCTCTTCGTCGTCTTCATCAACAACACTGGCAACACCCCCATTGGGATCAGCAACAGATGGACCACACCCATTGGGATCAGCAACAGTCATACCACACCCATTGGGATCAGCATCAACAAATTCAGGCGCAGGAACCTCTTCATCGGCAGGAACCGAGGGACCAGCATCCTGATCCAAGCTAGATACTCGCCGAAGGCATCTCCTTTTCTTTTTCTGCTCGTCAGCAGGAAGATCAGCTTGATTAACTCGGCAAGGACGCCTCGAGCGAGCACGGACAGGTCTCTGAACATCCAGGGTTATACCGGCCTCTGGGAGAGGTGCCATTGCCAATGTCTCAGCAGGAGTAGCGTCAGAAGAATCTTCAGCCAACATATCAAGCATGGCATTCATTTCCGCGTCATTAGGATCCAAAGGCACCTCGAAGTGGACTTGTCGTTCATCATCAGGAATTTTCCCAAGTGAGGCGACCAAAGCACTAACCTCCTCATCAGAGGGCCGAGTTCTAAGGCCCAAACTGCCATCAGTCGCAGGTGGGTTTGACACGAAACGAGTGAAAGCCTTGGCAGGAGGCAGATTCCAGGCTGAATACGCCACCGGAGCACCAACATTGGATACTTTGCCTCTGAGAATCATCTCCAGTCGGCTCACCAAATCTGCAGATGGGATTCTTCTATTGGAAACTCGAGTCGGGTCGGCTAGCCCTTGATACAGATAAGCCGGGTGGACCCTATCTTTCAGTGGCTGAATGTTTTTGAAAACGAAGTCAGCAACTATAGCTTCAGCAGTTAAACCCCTTTCTTTCAACAGTCCAACTTCAGCTAGCAGCACACTGGCTTCGGCTACTTCTTCGTCTGTGGGCGACTCGGTCCAGCTTGGGGTGCGAACATCTGGTTGTCTTCCCGACCGGGGGGGAGAGAATTTCCATAGTTATCAACTATAAACCACTCCAGGCGCCATCCCTTAATGCTGTCTTTAAGGGGGATCTCAAGATATTCAGTTTTCCGTCCCCGGCGCATCTCCAAGCTGGCACCTCCAACCAACTGATGTTGTCCCCCGGCCATCCCGGGGCGACAATGATACAGGTGTTT
Organism: Zea luxurians; assembly: GCA_029449295.1. Lineage (NCBI taxonomy): Eukaryota > Viridiplantae > Streptophyta > Magnoliopsida > Poales > Poaceae > Zea > Zea luxurians. Next base: position 77,560,891 of record JAOPSE010000004.1, on the reverse strand, counting down.
CCACAGGCCAAAATGCGGCAGCACGCCAAGAAAGGCCTCACATAAGTGGACGAAGATAGAAATTTGCAGAATTGAGTTAGGGTTCAGATGGGTTAGGTTGATGTGGTAGAAATCAAGAAGACCACGGAAAAAGGGAGAAATAGGAAGGCCAAGGCCGCGGAGAAGAAAAGGAGCGTAAACCACGGACTCGTGGGTATCCTCCGTCGGGACCGTAGTCCCGTGGCAAACCCGCCAAGAACAGAGTTCCCGTGGAGGAAGAACCCCGATGGACACGAGATGGAGAAGTTCGGCTTCAGAGATGATGGACATATGGTTACCTGCGAAAGGCAACTGGCTGTTGGGATCAATCGGAGGGATCACCACAGCGGAAGAGCTCGCGATTTTCCTCTTGGGAGCCATCTCGATTTCACCAGTGAGCAGATTGGAGGCGAGCGCAGAGAGGATTTGGAAGCAGGAATGCAAGAACTAGGGCGCGGAAAGCAAAGGCGGCTAAAAGTGCAGCTCTTATGGGATATTCTCGGACCAGATACCGTTTCAAAAAGTGCCCAGTCATCACCCGGCAGTTATTTCCGAAATCCCAGCATGCCACGTGGTCACTCGGCGGTTCTTTCCAAAAAACTGGTGGGCCATCCCTTCACTCGGGTGTTAATCCTCAAAATAACTCGGCGTTGCCTCTAAAATGCCGACGTCACTATGCAGTCACTCGGGGTTACCTCCAAAACATCGATCTTGGGCTCAATCGCTCGGCATTACTTCTAAAATGCCGACAACGGCCCTTAATAACTCGGCGTTGCCTCTAAAACGCCGATCTCGAGTTCAGTAACTTGGCATTTGCCTCTAAAATGCCGACGTCACTACTTAATCACTCGGCGTTGCTTCTAAAACGCTGACCTCGAGTTCAACCGCTCGGCATTACTTCTAAAATGTCAACGACGACCTTCAATCACTCGGCATTGCCTCTAAAACGTCGTTCTCGAGTTCAACCGTTTGGTATTACTTCTAAAATGCCAACGTTGACCTTCAATCACTCGGCGTTGCCTCTAAAACGTCGCTCTCGAGCTCAACCGTTTGGTATTACTTCTAAAATGCCAACGTTGACCTTCAATCACTCGGCGTTGCTTCTAAAGCGCTGACCTCGAGTTCAACCGTTCGGTATTACTTCTAAAATGCCAACGTTGACCTACAATCACTCGGCGTTGCCTCTAAAACGCTGACCTCGAGTTCAACCGCTCGGCATTACCTCTAAAATGTCAACGGCGACCTTCAATCACTCGGCATTGCCTCTAAAACGCCATTCTCGAGTTCAACCGCTCGGCATTACTTCTAAAATACCGACGTTGACCTTCGCTCACTCGGCGTTATTTCTAAAAATGCTGACGTCGACTTTCAATCACCCGGCGTTGCCTCTAAAACGCTGATTTGGAGTTCAACTACTCGGCATTACTTCTAAAATGTCGACGGCGACGTTCGATCATTCGGCGTTACCTCTAAAACGCCGACCTCACGATCAATTGCTCGGCGTTACTTCTAATGTCAATACAGACTGCAATATTACTCGGTGGCTACTTCTGGAAGCATCAGTATGATGATCGAGTCGTCTGTCTATGGCCTCAAAAGAATCAGATTTATAGTCAGACAAAACGAGTCATCAAGAGGAAGCCAAATTCATTCTTCATTCAAGGGAAGTGGCAATACTTACAAATCAACTCATTATGAGTTGATACTCCCCTACCGCTACTACTACTACGCTACACTATACTACTCTACATTACTAATACTACTACATTATCTAACTATACTATTTCTAATCTATACTAATATTTAAAAAGACCAGTGGCATCTAGCCACTGGCCCTGCCCCTGCCGCCGCCGCCGCTCTTGGTGCCGCCCCTGCTGCCGCCGCCCCTGGTGCTGCCCCTGCTGCTGCCGCTCTTGGTGCTGCCCCTGCTGCTGCCGTTGCCGCCGCCCCCGCCACTGCCGCTGCCGTCGTCGTCGTCGTCGTCATCGTCGTCGTCGTCGTCGTCGTCGTCGTCCTCGCCCTCGCCGCCGCCGTCCGAGTCCTCCTCATCCGAGGAGTACTCGGACTCATCCGAGCCCTCGAGCCCGGAGCGCTCGACGGCCCGGATGTACGCCCAGACCTCTGCGGCTATCCCCTGGGAGTCGTCCGAGTCATCGGACGACGCCGGGGGAGAGACGGGGGCCGGAGACCTCTCGGACTCGGAGGAGAACTCCTCCTCCGAGTACTCCGAGTCGCCGAAGTCCTCCGATGGAGGAGTCGGCTCGCGCTTGTGCTTATTGTTTTTTCCCATGGTGGAAGCAAGCAGAAAAGGAGAGAAGGAAGCAGTAAGGAATAGCGAAGAGATGTGAAGAAACCAGAGGAGCAACAGCGTTATTTATAGAAGAGAAAGGCAACCGCTCACCTCCAACCGCGGTCACTGAACAGTCGCAAAGCATTCATTATGCACTTCCACCCGTCCAAAGACACGTCAGGCGGCTGACGCCGTTTCATGCAGCACTACGCCCATTGGGACTCCAGTCAACAGTGCAAAGGATATGATTACACTCGCCGTCCCATCACATTACAACTCAGAAGCAGCCGGTTAAAACACTCAGCGTACCAAGCCGTCCCTTGCCCACACCCATTGGGGGGGGGACGCCCAGGAATTGTCAGTATATTTTTAAAATTGGTCACATCTGTGCAGAGCATGCAGTGAATGCCTCAAGACAAAAATGAGATATCAACAAGGGTTAGAGAGAAGCCAAGTATAGCCAGCAGAGTGCAAAATATGGTCGACAGACAGGACTTGAAGACTAGACAGAGAACGTCCATCGAATGTCCAATCAGATGCAGAGCAAATAAACTACGCTACCTAGCAGGATATGGAAGGATTGCAAATTCGGCTGCAAAAGACAAAACACATGCTGACCTCTGAAGCATAATGTTGATGACATAGCACGGATGACATCATGCCAACTTTTTTATATGCAGAAAGAGTAATCTTCAGCGAAAGGACACAAAAAGAAGACCTTCAAGCGAATTATCCTCAAAAATCCACTTGAAGGTCGGGGGCTACACCCATTGGGTGCACCTTCGGTGCACCCCATGGATTGTTATTCTAAGCCAGGATAGCACCAATTCCTAAGGGCATGGGACAAGATTAAGAAGCCAATCCTCAACTGGAATAAAGGAACACAAATGGAAGTAATTTCTGCTGAAGACCTTCGAGTAGATTATTTTCTAAAATCTACTCGAAGCTCGGGGGCTACACCCATTGGGTGCACCTCCGGTGCACCCAATGAAGTTCAGGATCCTACAAACAGGAATGCCGATCTCTAAGGCACAAGCACGAAGCTAGGTTTTGGTCAACAAGTGATCGAAGTAGGAGAGAACAACAAGGAGCCATCTTTCTTCAAGTCACCTACAAGCTGGACCTGAGATCTTCGGGTTGATTACCTCTAAATTAACCCAAAGATCGGGGGCTTGTGGGGGATAGATATCCCCCGGGTCCACTAAAAGAGTAAAGGACCTCACGAAAGGCCCAAGGGCCCAATAAATCGTAAGGTTATTCTTTCGTGGGCCTGGGGAAAAGCAACCGGCAACGCAGGACGACATGAGGCCGGATTGGTGCAAACCCGGACGGCCCATAGCGTCGAGCGAATGGCTGCAACGGAGATCCGACTTTCCCGTGTCGGGGCCTCCATGCAACGGAGCCACATGAAGATAAGTCGGCAAGGGTTACGTAAAGGATAATCTCGAGAGGTTCACTATCTTTTAGCCACTTGTTGTTATCCTATCCATATGTACTGCCCCACGGTCGAGTATATAAGGCCTAGGGGGCACCCCTTCAGAACATTCGACCCATTACTTAGCCATCCACCTCAACTCTCTGTATTCTTAATCCAGAGAGCTCTCCTGTAATCATTCCCACCAAGCATACTCATCAGGACGTAGGGTGTTACGCATCACTAAGCGGCCCGAACCTGTAAACCTTGTCTACCGTCTCTCGTGCGATCAGCACGAACCATTTTGCTACAGTTGTCGACACCTTCCTACTCCTAAAACACCTCGAGGGGCAACCCCAGGTGTGCGGTCGGACCCTAAACACCGACACGGGACACGGGTGCGTCGTCTTCACGCCGTGGGAGAGGGCTCTCCCGTCCTTCAGGAGGGGACGCGAGCCTGCAGGCAATTTGACCGCTGCTTCCGCTCGTCTGCCGCTGCAATTACTGCCGGCCCACTTTTGGCCATGCCAACCGTTGTGCCTATCCCCGCGGCTGACTGACCCGTGGTCGTTGCCTTTAATTGGCACTGTTGGGTCATGCGTAGGGCTGCTTCGAGTCGCGGTACTGGTTCCACAGTCGAGGAGGGCGGCATTCGGCGCAAGTGGCGGTGCGGCTCTTTGCACGTCGTAACCGGCGCACCGGTTACATGACATGCGGGCCCGCTTTCTTTACGCTGGTCCACCGGATGTGGTCGAAGCCGAAAGGGCGCATAGTTGCGATGCGGTTGGATGCCTGTCGCGTGGCAGTCCACCCTTTTGACCACCGGTTTCTGCGAAGATGGGAGAGCGCTTGTAACCGCGGGACGGTTACATGCCTCGCGTGCGGCGGTTCGCCTTCTTCGCGCTTCAGATCAGCTCGTATGACGTGTGGGACCCAGCCCCCGTGTCGTAGGGGGAGAACCCTGGAGCACGTCAGTGGAGACTTTGCCCGTGACGCTAGGGGGTGCAAGTGAGGAGGTCTGCCTATAAAAGGGGATCGATCCCCCGGGCAGTGGTCGTGCCTTCGTTCTCCCCTCATGCATTGCGCCCTTCCACCTTCCGAGCCCCCGGATGGGGTGCACCAGCGTCGCCTTGCTCTTGCTGTCGTGGGAGGAGCGCGACCTTGTGGAGATCGGTGCTCTTCAGCCATCGCTCGGCTTCAAGGATTTTCGTCGTGCAGCCCGGCTGCATTCCCTCACCAATGGTTAGTTTGGTGGGGAGAAGCAAGCCGGGCTGCGGCCTCCGCCCCGCCCTCAGCTTCAAGGATCTTCGTCATCCGAGCTAAGGCGGAGGAGCGCACCGAGTAGGGGGTTGCCTCCGCGTGGGTCGGTGACCCTTTTCTTCCCCCAGCGTTTGGGGGAGAAAGGCATCCTCCAGCCCTGCGGAGGCGTCCTCCAGCCATGCGAGGGAAGGCGAACTGCTACTCCCTGGCCAGGGTGTAGCTTTTCGTCCTTCATCCGGGCGGCGTTCGTGCCGCGCGCGGGCCGGCCACGTCTAGGTCCTCCTCGCACCGTCAGCCGCGCCGGGGGGTCGCCCAGCACGTTGTACGCCGCGAGGGCGTTACTCGTGTTCTGGGATGGCCTCGGCGAGGACGGGAGTGAGGACCTGCCGGTGCGCTTTGGGGCGGCCGCTGTTCGCCGGCGCGGTGTCAGTGGGTTTGATCCCACGGACAGCGCCCTTCGACTCTTTGGCCTTAACGGCTTGTCCTCGCCCCTCGTATGGGGACGTGGGCGAGGGCCTTTTCACAGCAGCGTCTGTCCTAAGGTCATCGCTGCTGCTGTTTAGCCGCCCGAGGTGGAGGTCGTTGTCTCTGCTGCTGCAGAGGTCGCCGGCGAGCCGCTTGGAGTTCGTTATCCTGCGGGCTCCCTGGTGTGGAGGTTGTTCATACCCACGGGAATGGAACCAGAGTCCCATTTGTAAGGGGATATACTGGGTTTTTGCCTAAGCAAAATGTAACCGCTTCAAGGACTTAGACATTTGTCGTAGGTCGGGAGAACCGCCGAGGGTTCTGCCGATGTCTAAGTCTGTGTAGCATAGTTACCTCAAGTATATGTGTTTGTTCTTTGTGGCTGTCGAGGCCTGAACATTTGGGTATTCGAGTATAAAGCTACGTTTCTTCCTCATTTTGAGCACTGGGACTTGCCTGTTGGCTAGCCGAACCACTTAATCCGAGCGTGAGTTGCCTTTCGCGGAAGGTGACGAGTGAGGTATCCGTATCTCGGAGGCGTAGGAGTCCCTCGGCTCGGTCGGCCTTGCCGCTCTAGGCCTCTCTTGCTCAGTTTTTAGAACCCTCGGCTGCTTTGCGATGAGCCAGAGCTGGAGGCAGCGGTGTTGGAGCGGACAGAGGCGGAGTCGGCTCGAAAAGAGACTTCGTCGGCCCGGGAGCTGGTGGCTTCCCAGGCCGAGGAAGATGTGGCAGCAGCAGCTGGAGCTTGGCCAAGACATCCGCGGGCGCGGTGCTGGCGTCCTCCCTTGGGTGGAGGTCCTTTCGCCCGGGTCACCGTCCGAGGCCGGGCCAGGTTCCGCCGAGGGTGGAAACAACGCCGAGGGTGCTGCTGCTCCCCCTGCCGATGCCTGAACCTGCAGGAACAGTTTGTCTGTAGCATGCACATGTTTTTCGTGGCCGCCAAGGCCTAAACACTTTGTCCTCGTGTTAAAAAGCTGCGTTTTCTTTCCTCTCGTTTCGAGCATCACGACTTATCTGTCAGTAGCAGAATCGTTTATCCAAGCGAGAGTTACTTTTCGCGGAAGGTGATGAGTGAGGTATCCGTATCCCAGAGGCGTAGGAGTTCCTCGGCTCGGTCGACCTTGCCGCTTACGTGCACTCTCATTTGGTCATAGGATTCCGTTATCGATACAGTCGAGAAGGCACGAAAGTCGCTTTCTACCCGAGTGTTTGGACTTGTTCGGTAGCAGGATCGCTTATCCGAGCGTGAGTTACTTCTCGCGGAAGGTGATGAGTGAGATATCCGTATCCCGAAGGCGTAGGAGTTCCTCGGCTCAGTCGGCCTTGCCGCTTACGTGTACTCCCGTCATTTTTAGGATCCCGCTATCGATACAGAAGTCGAAAGCACGAAGGTCGTTTTGGTAGAAAATTTTTTCCGAGGAAAGTTTTGACGCAGAGGGGGCTCCCCCCTTCTAGCCCCCGAGGGAGGGTCGGGCTTTGCTGAGGCAAGGCCAACCCTTCCTTGACGGTTAGACTTTATGTATGTAAAGAAAACGAGGTACATGAACGACTTAAAACATCTTGAGAGTAGAAGTGACGTAGCTGTTGGATGTTCCAAGCGTTGCTGTAGACCTCGCCTTGGTCGTTGGCCAGCTTGTATGTTTCGGGCTTCAAGATCTTGGCGATGATGAATGGCCCTTCCCAGAGAGGAGTGAGCTTGTGGCGCCCTCGGGTGTCCTGTCGCAGACGAAGCACCAAGTCTCCCACTTGGAAGCCTCGGGGCCGAACGCTTCAGGCGTGGTAGCATCGCAGTGACTGCTGATCCCGCGCCGAATGTAGTAAGGCAATGTCCCGAGCCTCTTCGAGCTGGTCCAGCGAGTCCTCTCGGCTGGTCTAGTTGCTTTGGTCGTCGTACGCCCTAGTCCTCGGGGAGCCATATTCTAAGTCCGTGAGGAGGACGGCCTCGGCCCCATAGACTAGAAAAAACGGCGAGAAACCCGTGGCTCAGCTCGGCGTCGTCCTCAGACTCCAGACTACCGAGGGTAGCTCTTTCATCCACCGCTTGCTGAACTTGTTGAGGTTGTTGTAGATCCTCGGTTTGAGTCCCTGCAAAATCATACCGTTGGCACGCTCCACCTGCCCATTCGTCATGGGGTGAGCTACGACGGCCCAGTCCACACGGATGTGGTGGTCGTCGCAGAAGTCTAAGAACTTTTTTCCGGTGAACTGTGTGCCATTGTCGGTGATGATGGAGTTTGGGACCCCGAATCGATGGATGATGTTGGTGAAGAACGCCACCGCCTGCTCGGACCTGATGCTGGTCAAGGGTTGAACCTCGATCTACTTGGAGAATTTGTCGATGGTGACCAACAGGTGCGAGAAGCCCCCGGGTGCCTTTTGCAAGGGACCGACGAGGTCTAGACCCCATACTGCAAACGGCCAGGTGATGGGTATCGTCTGCAGGGCCTGAGCGGGTAGGCGTGTCTGCTTTGCGTAGAATTGACACCCCCGGCAGGAGCGTACAATCCTAGTGGCGTCGGCCACCACGGTTGGCCAGTAGAAACCTTGTCGGAAGGCATTCCCCATGAGGGCTCGAGGTGCTGCATGGTGGCCGCAAGCCCCCGAGTGTATTTCTTGCAACAGCTCTTGTCCTTGGGCGATGGATATGCATCGTTAGAGGATGCCCGAGGGGCTGTGGTGATAGAGCTTCTTTTCATCACTCAGCAAGACAAATGACTTGGCGCGCCGAGCCAGCCATCGAGCTTTGGCCTTGTCGAGGGGAAGCTCTCCTCGGAGGAGATATTCCAGGAATGGGGTCTGCCAGTTTGGATCTAGTGTGACCCCATTCTGTTCCCCTCGACGGGCAAGGCTTCCTCCTCGATGGCCGAGGGTACCTCGGGCTCGGCCGAGGGTACCTCGGGCTGGGCCGAGGCTTCCTCGGGCTCGGGCGTGTCGTCGATCTTGACAGATGGTTGATGTAGGTCTCTAGAGAAGACGTCCGGGGGAACCGTTGTCCACCCCGAGGCTATCTTCGCCAGCTCATCCGCAGTCTCGTTGTACCATCGGGCGATGTGGTTGAGCTCTAGCCCGTAGAACTTGTCTTCCAGGCGCCGGACTTCATCGCAGTAGGCTTCCATCCTCCGGTCGTGGCAGTGGGAGTTCTTCATGACTTGGTCGATGACAAGCTGCGAGTTGCCACGAGCGTCGAGGCACCGGACCCCTAGCTCGACGGTGATGTGCAGCCCGTTAACCAGAGCCTCGTACTCGGCCAGGTTGTTTGATGCCAAAAAATGGAGGCGTATGACGTAGCGAAGATGCTTTCCGAGGGGTGAAACGAAGAGCAAGCCAGCGCCTGCTCCTGTTTTCATGAGTGACCCATTGAAGTACATGGTCCAAAGCTCAGGTTGGATTGGAGTTGTTGGTAACTGGGTGTCAGTCCACTCAGCCAGGAAGTCTGCCAAGACCTGGGATTTTATGGCCTTCCGAGGGGCGAATGATAGCGCTTCGCCCATGAGCTCCACTGCCCACTTTGCTATCCTACCCGAGGCCTCACGGCACTGGATGATCTCCCCCAGGGGGAAGGATGACACCACAGTCACCGGATGAGACTCGAAGTAGTGTCGCAACTTTCGCCGTGTCAGAATCACTGTGTAGAGCAGCTTCTGGATCTACGAGTAGCAGACTTTGGTCTTGGAAAACACTTCGCTGATGAAGTAGACTGGCCTCTGGACGAGCAGTACATGCCCTTCTTCTCGTCTCTCGACTACGACCGTGACGCTGACCACCTGAGTGGTTGCGGCTACGTAGATCAAGAGGGCTTCTCCTGCAGCGGGGGGCACCAGGATGGGTGCATTTGTAAGGAGCGCCTTAAGGTTTCCGAGGGCTTCCTCGGCCTCGGGGGCAGCGACAAGATTCACGTCAGCAGCGTCGCGCTTCGCTTGCGACTTTTTCTTGGCCTTCTTCTTCGTGCCCCGCTGGGCGGACGCCTTGGGGGCGTCTTTCTTCAGCTCTCCCTGAGGCTGCTTGTCCTTTCGGAAGATGGCTTCGACCGCCTCTTGACCCAAGGCGAACTTGGTGGTGACGTCCATTAGTTCGCTCGCACTGGTGGGAGTCTTGCGCCCCAGTTTGCTCACCAGGTCTCGGCAAGTGGTGCCGGCAAGGAAAGCCCCGATGACATCCGAGTCGGTAACGTTGGGCAGCTCGGTGCGCTGCTTCGAAAACCGCCGGATGTACTCTCGGAGGGACTCCCCTGGCTGTTGGCGGCAGCTTCAGAGATCTCACGAGTTCCCAGGGCGCACGAACGTGCCTTGGAAGTTTCCCGCGAAAGCCTTGACCAGATCGTCCCAGTCGAAGATCTGCGCAGGAGGCAGATGCTCCAGCCAGGCTCGGGCGGCGTCGGAGAGGAAAAGGGGTAGATTACAGATGATGAGGTTGTCATCATCCGCCCCTCCCAACTGGCATGCCAGTCGGTAGTGAAAGGGAAATGTGCCCTTGGGCCATTTCTAAGTATTTTGGTGATTGAGTGCCAGCACAAGTGCTTTTGTGTTAATCTATGCAACATGGTGGACAAGATGCAAATCATGTCAAAAGGTATGTTTCTAGACTTAGTACATTGTTTTTATGGACTAATGTATTGTGTCTAAGTGCTGGAAACAGGAAAAATTGAATTAGAGAAGAGATGGCTTTGTTCAGCCAAAGTCTGCTCAGTCTGGGTGCACCGGACTGTCCGTTGGTGCACCGGACAGTGTCCGGTGGTGCACCGGACAATGTCCGGTGTGCCAGGCTAGCTCTGGCGAACAGGCTGCTCTCAGGACTTCGACGGTGGTGTACGGCTATAATTCACTGGACTGTCCGGTGGTGCACCGGACTGTCCGGTGAGCCGTTCACAGGCGAACTCGTCGCTCTCGGGAAACCATCAACGGCGTACGGCTAAAATTCACCGGTCTGTCCGGTGGTGCACCGGACTGTCCGGTGAGTCAACAGTTAGCCGGGGCAATGGTTGGCCGAGGATTCCGCGCGTGACGCGTGGCCGAGCCAACGGTCACATTGGTGCACCGGACTGTCCGGTGTGCACCGGACAGTGTCCGGTGCGCCAACGGCTCTGTAACACCCGGATTTTAGGGGTCCAAAACCCGGGGTTAAAACACCAGGTATGCTGGGACCAAGTCTCAAACATATGATGTAAAGTGGCACAGGATCGAATGTCACATCTTTATATATAACAGGAGTTCTATACAAAATAAATAATTACATTATAAGAAGACAACGGTCCAGCAACCCAAAGTTGACTGGGAGACGACGACCTAGACCTCTCACGAACTCATCGCAGCATCCTCCAAGAGCATCATCCTGCAGTACCTGGTCTTGACCTGTGGTGTATGTGAGACAGCAAGGGTGAGCTCACATACGTTCATCGCTCAACAAGTTGTGGGGAATAATGTGCATGAACTCGCCAAAGGTGGGAGCTCATGTGAAGTGTAAGGCTTACCAAAGAGGATGGTTAGAGCTGAGCATTGCTTTTAAAGTTGGTCAAAATTTTATTAGCAGTTACTAAGTATAAGTAAATACCAAACCCAATTAAGTAATAGAACAAAAGTAACAACTTCACCTGCAATGCAATGCATATGACAAATTGAGTTTAAGTTCCATAATTTAATCATGTGAGGGTCCGAGCTGCTCATGACCGTGAGCACGGCTAGTATACCAGTTTTACACTCTGCAGAGGTTGCGCATCTTTACCCACAAGTCGTGTTACCCATCTGCCAAGGGGTCATGAATCCCATACACCTCTACCAAGGAAGTGAGGCAGGGTAGCACTACGAGGCCTTTACAAAGTTCCACTAGCTTCCGAAAACCCGCTACAGTTTATAGGAAGATCCAGTACAGGAATCCCTTGCAGGACCGCCATCGCAGCAAAATCCTCCCGAGGGCACTTCCCGCACTGACCTCTCCCCTACTGCCCTTGCCCCTTTCGGGTAAGGTAGTCTTCCACTAGCTTTCCTAATTAATCAGCCAAGGGCATCCCATACTACCCTTGTGGTAGCACTGTTTTCCCGGGTGGTTCTCCATGTTCCAATTAACATAATGATCTTAACATGAACCATAAATAACAACTGATAACAAAAGTATAATCCTGAATAGTAAGGTGTATCTTTATACCCAAAGCCACATATAGCACTAGCAAGTACTACCCAAAGATTCAGTGGTGAACAAGGTATAAAGATAGTCAAACTAGGGTAACCTATTGGGTCCCATCAAAATTAACCTATGCAGATCATTATGATTAATTAGAACATGAGTAGGTAAAAAAAGAAGTGATCAAGGGCACAACTTGCCTGGGCCTTGAGAATCCAGGTGCCAGGATGATTCTCAGCTCCTCGTGACCTCACTGCTAGTCGTAGCAATACAAACATACATGGTATAGGCAGAATTAACATTACACCAAACATATATGCAAAATACATTTTAATAATCTACATATTAAAATAAGATCACAGGAAAAAGAATTATTAATTTTGGAGTTGTAGAATTCAAGTTATGATTTTCCTAAGGTTTAATGTGATTAAAATATGATTAAATGATAAATAAATTTTCTGACAGAGTTCTTGTCAAAACAGTGATTCAAAATGATAGAGAATATTATTACAAAATTTTAGGAATTGGAATGGTTCAATTTGGAGCTAAAATGGATTTTCTATGAATTATCTAAGTTCTAGCAATTATTTTTGTATTAAAAATCAAATTTCTAATTCATTTAATCAATTTAAACGAGTTCTGGACTGGGCCTCAATTATAAGAAAGATCAGGGGGCTCGGGGCAAAAATTCTAAGACTCAGTCAACAGCGCCCATGGGACGGCGGGTTGATTCAACAGAACCCGAGGGGCTCTTATGCAAAACAACCCGGCCGAAGGGGTATCGGCCATCGAGAGCCATCCGATCAAGCGCGGACGGCCGAGATTAGATTTAGTATAACCCGAACCGGTACGCATCTACAACCGTTCGATCAGCGATCAACGGCCCAGATTTAATGAAGCCGAGATCCACTCCGCAGCCCTCCGATTGAATCCTACGGTCCAGATCGGCCCAGCGAAGGGGTACGCCCCGATCTAATCGTGGCCGTTGAATAAGATCCAACGGTCAGGAGTCCTTCCCCCAACCCCCAGCATCCCGAGCGGCGGCGGTGGCGCTCCCACGGCGGAGCTTCGCCGGCGAGCGCGCAATCCGGTGAAAACCGCCACTATATAGAAATTAATTGCTGCGACACCGAGAGGGGAAGATGGCGAACACGGCCCAGGGCATCTTACCGGCAATGACGTCGCAGAGGAGTCGGGCCACGGCACGCGGCGGATCCAGGCGAAGAAAACGCTCCGACGAGCGATTAAGGTCGCTCAGCTTGTCAATACGGCCGGTCAATGCCACGACCACCCTCGCAGCAACCCGGCGAAGGTCCCTGAGCTTATCCTCGACTCTGGACGGCGGCGCGGGCGAGACTCACAGGCGCGAACTCGAGGCGGAGGCGGAGCTCGGCCCAGGGAAGCGAGATGAAAAGGAGGGGGGGTCGCGGCTACGTACTTATACTCAGGGGCACTTCGCGGTTGTTATATGGTTACCGAGATTGCCGGCGAGCTCGCGGAGTCCGCACGGCGAGATCCAGACTCGCGGTGCGAGCGGCGACGACGTCGCGTTCCGTTGAAGAAGGACCCGACAAGGCGGTCCCACCTGCAGCGATACGGGAGAAGGGGACGAGTGCGGCAGCGGCTGATGACTGGGCCCCGCGGTACAGTGGCTGAGGAAAGGTGAGCGCGCGCGTGATGAGGGGCAGACGTGAGGGCCCCCGTCGTCAGCGAGTAACGGGGACGCGGAAGCGGCGAGCTGTGACTGACGCGTGGGTCCGACTTGTCAGCGTGGCGCGGACGCGGAGGTGGGCTGCGCGGGTGGAAAGTGGAAATGGGCCGAAAACCAGGTAGTCGGCCCAGTTAGGTTAGAATTCCCTTTTTCTTTTTCTTTTCTATTTTCTTTTCTCCATTTTCAAATCCAATTTGAATTCAAGTTTAAATTCAAACTTTGTGATTAAATTGTCCTCAGTTTGAAAGGTATAATTTCATAATATAAGTGTGAAGGATATTTATTTTATTTTATGTAATATTTTTCTTAGTTCTTCCCTTCTCCTTTATTTTCTATTTTCTATTCCAAATTCAAATTTATATTTCTATTTTAGTTTTCAGATTTTTCAAATGTATCAATTGAAATCCAAGGGTGAATATAAACTATACTATTTTATTATTACTAATGTAAGTTTTACTCTCCTTGTTATTTATTTTATGGGATGTATAAATGGTTTCTTTTAAAAGAAAAATTCTTTTTCCATCTTTTTCTTATTTCCCAATTTCCAAACATTATGATATTTTGTTCAAATTTCTCCTACCAATTCTCAATCTAGAATTTGGGTGTTACAAATCCTACCCCCCTTAAAAATAATCTCGTCCTCGAGATTTGTAAGGAAAAAGGATGCATACTCATATGCACAAACAAAGAGATCTCAGCATGAGGTATAATTCTTTAACAAAACATTGGGTCAACAGACCTTTATTATTTCTTCTAAAATATTATCATATTACTAAAGTAACACCTAGATCTTACAAATCATCATAATTTATATCTATGTAGCTTGGTGAAGCTGGTGGTGGTGGGGGTTGTTGTTGTTGTTGTCTCTCCAGCCGTGCTTGCCTTATTTCTTGGCGGGCTTGACGTATTTCCTCGCGTTGTTGTCTTATCTGATTCTGCATCTCGGTCACCATGTCTGTTAACTGTTGTATTACCAGTCTTTGGGTAGCAACCACTTGATTGATGTCAACAGGTGGAGGATTTGGAGGATTCATTTTCTGTTTGTTGTTACGTGATAATCTTCCCTTTCCTGGTATCGACCATGAAAGTTAGAAGCATGTGATAATAGTTTTGCAAAGGAAGTTACTAAGCGGAATGGATAAGCTAGTAGTTGGTTATAATCTATAGATTCTTTGGTAGGGCTTAATTTATGTCCAGATTGGGGTAACCAATCATATAAGGTGAATATCCAAGGGTAAGATAGAATCTGTCAAGATGAGAGATATACATGGGTGAGATAGGCTACAAGATGTAGGTTAAAAGTTTGTTTGTTATTAGGTGGGAATAGAAAGGTTATACCATTCATCATGGCACTATGGGTTGGGTTTGAGTTGATCCAATGTGCTAAGATAATTTTAATACATGGCTAGTGGGGTCTAATCTCTTCTACTAGTGTCATTAATCTGTTTAAGTGAACCACATTAAGTTAGATAACATTAGACCACACTGGATCAGGTCACATTAGGTAAGATAAGATCTAGATTAAATTGGATGTGACTAGATTAGACTAGTTTAGGTTAGATAGATCTATCAGGGTAAGATATATCTGAGTAGGATGGATTATGTGTAGGTTGGTTAGAATCTCTTGCTGGGTTAGAATCGAAGGGTTATGCAACTATTGGATGGTTAAGGTAGTTGCATATGGCCAAGTTGATCTGACATTCTTAATTTAGTGCAGGGTGATCTAAGTTAAGACTGGTTCTATAGTTTTAGAGTCTAAACTATTTCATCAGTATTATCTAACATGTTTGATAAGTCACTTTAAATTTGATCAGATCTGGGTTAGATTGGTGTGACTTGTTTGACTAGATAAGATCTAGTTAATCTGCATTAGATCATGGTTGTTAAACTAGGGTGGATAAGTATGCTTATTAGGACAAGAGGGATCCATAAAGATAAGATAGAATCTTTTAAGACCAGTTAGACCTATTAGGATGAGATACAATCTTTTCAAGATAGGATGAGTATCTTTTAAGATAAGATGGATCTATTAAGATAAGGGAGAATCTTTTTAAGATAAGATGAATTGGTTAGAATGAGAGCTTTTTAGGATAAGAATAATCTCTTAAGCTAGATATGTTCCAATGGGGATAATCTAGGTTGTCTAGTTATTTTATAAATATATTTTTGTTCCTATGTATATATGCAGATGCAATCGTGGACATTACTCCACCACTCATCATACTCAAACAAAGATCCAAATCAGACAGATGTCATAAGAACAAACATTCAAATATATAAACACTAATAAAAATAGTTTTGTTTTTGTTCCTAGGATTAGGTCTCCTATTCCTAAAGGTCACTTTAGGCACAGGATTTCAAAGTGTGAAATCCAAGTTTGTCTTTAGAAGGAAAAGGTAAGAATAATCAGAGTAAGCGGAAATAGATGAGAAAAGATTAAGATAAGTTTGGAAAAGAATCAGAGTAAGGTAAGTAAGGAGTGGTTGTCCAGTTCTATCTAGGTTTCGTCCTACAGTCAACATTCCTCTGATACCACTTCTGTAACACCCGGATTTTAGGGGTCCAAAACCCGGGGTTAAAACACCAGGTATGCTGGGACCAAGTCTCAAACATATGATGTAAAGTGGCACAGGATCGAATGTCACATCTTTATATATAACAGGAGTTCTATACAAAATAAATAATTACATTATAAGAAGACAACGGTCCAGCAACCCAAAGTTGACTGGGAGACGACGACCTAGACCTCTCACGAACTCATCGCAGCATCCTCCAAGAGCATCATCCTGCAGTACCTGGTCTTGACCTGTGGTGTATGTGAGACAGTGTAACACCCGGATTTTAGGGGTCCAAAACCCGGGGTTAACATAAACACCAGGTATGCTGGGACCAAGTCTCATACATATGATGTATAGTGGCACAGGATCGAATGTCACAACTTTATATATAACAGGAGTTCTATACAAAATAAATAATTACATTATAAGGAGACAACGGTCCAGCAACCCAAAGTTGACTGGGAGACGACGACCTAGACCTCTCACGAACTCATCGCAGCATCCTCCATGAGCATCATCCTGCAGTACCTGGTCTTGACCTGTGGTGTATGTGAGACAGCAAGAGTGAGCTCACATACGTTCATCGCTCAACAAGTTGTGGGGAATAATGTGCATGAACTCACCAAAGGTGGGAGCTCATAAAGTGTAAGGCTTACCAAAGAAGATGGTTAGAGCTGAGCATTGCTTTTAAAGTTGGTCAAAATTTTATTAGCAATTACTAGGTATAAGTAAATACCAAACCCAATTAAGTAATAGATCAAAAATAACAACATCACCTGCCATGCAATGCATATGACAAATTGAATTTAGTTCCATAGATTAATCATGTGAGTGTCCGAGCTGCTCATGACCGTGAGCACGGCTAGTATACCAGTTTTACACTCTGCAGAGGTTGCGCATCTTTACCCACAAGTCGTGTTACCCATCTGCCAAGGGGTCATGAATCCCATACACCTCTACCAAGGAAGTGAGGCAGGGTAGCACTACGAGGCCTTTACAAAGTTCCACTAGCTTCCGAAAACCCGCTACAGTTTATAGGAAGATCCAGTGCAGGAATCCCTTGCAGGACCGCCATCGCAGCAAAATCCTCCCGAGGGCCTCCCTACACTGACCTCTCCCCTACTGCCCTTGCCCCTTTCGGGTAAGGTAGTCTTCCACTAGCTTTCCTAATTAATCAGCCAAGGGCATCCCATACTACCCTTGTGGTAGCACTGTTTTCCCGGGTGGTTCTCCATGTTCCAATTAACATAATGATCTTAACATGAACCATAAATAACAACTGACAACAAAAGTATAATCATGAATAGTGTAATCTTCATACCCAAAACCATATATAGCACTAGCAAGTACTACCCAGAAAGTTCAGTGGTAAACAAGGTATAAAGATAGACAAACTAGGGTAACCTATTGGGGTCCCATCAAAATTAACCTATGCAGATCATTATGATTAATCAGAACATGAGTGGGTAAAAAGAAGTGATCAAGGGCACAACTTGCCTGGGCCTTGAGAATCCAGGTACCAGGATGATCTTCAGGTGACTCGTGACCTCGCACTAGTCGTAGCAATACAAACAAACAGTGTATAGGCAGAATTAACATTACACCAAACATATATGCCAAAATTCATATTAATAATCTACATATTAAAATAAGATCACAGGAGAAAGAATTATTAATTTTAAAGTTGTAGATTTTAAGTTATGAATTTCCTAAGGTTTAATGTGATTAAAATATGATTAAATGATAAATAAATTTTCTGACAGAGTTCATGTCAAAACAGTGATTCTAAATGGTAGAGAATATTATTACAAAATTTTAGGAATTGGAATGACTCAATTTGGAGTTAAAATGAATTAGTTATGAATTAATTAAGTTTCAGGATTTATTTTAACACTAAAAATCATTTTCTAAATCATTTTCTATGATTTTCTTATTCACTGGACTGGGCCTCAATATCAGAAAAGTGCAGGGGCCTTCTCGAAAGAATCCCCAGACTCAGGCTACACCCGCACAGGACGGCGGGTTGATTCTTATTAAACCCAGGGGCTCTTTAGAAAGTTTGCCACGGCGAAGGGGTACGGGGCATTGTGAGCCGTCAGATCCGAGATGTGCGCACCAGATTAGATCTAGGCTTCCGTGAAACGGTATCCAGGGATAGCCATCCGATTAGATCTCGACGGCCCAGGTTTAATGTTACCTACATCGATCTTCAAGCGTCAGATCAAGATCGGACGAACCAGATTGGTTCAGCCGAACCGGTACGGGTGTTCTAATCTACACCGTTTGTTTCGCGATCGACGGTCACCGGCCCATCTTCCTTACGACGGCCTCCCAGGCAGCATCCCAGGACGACGGCGCCGCCCACCCGCGGTGGAGCTCGCCCGCGAACGGCAATTCCGCCGCCACCGAGCACTAAACCAAAATTAAACGGTGCAGCGCGATGAAGAGAGCGAGGCGAATCTGCCGGTGGGCTTGTTACCTCGAATTGTCGACTCGACGGCGTTGGCCACGGCGAGCAGCGGATTCACGGCGGAATAGCAACGGCGGCGAGCAATTACTTGAGCTCTGGTGGTGTTCAAC
Source organism: Zea luxurians (assembly GCA_029449295.1). Classification (NCBI taxonomy): domain Eukaryota; kingdom Viridiplantae; phylum Streptophyta; class Magnoliopsida; order Poales; family Poaceae; genus Zea; species Zea luxurians. The sequence continues at coordinate 77,542,481 of JAOPSE010000004.1, read as the reverse complement.
TCGAATTGGAGGCGCGGACAGCTTCACGGGTCACCGGCGATCGTCCCCACCCACACACGCGGACCGGAACGCGAGCCCAGAGGAGAAACGCCGGCGGCGGACCTCACCCTTTCTCTCGGTGTGCGGCGGAGCTAGGCGACGGCGTGCACGGCTATGGCTTGGGTACCGAGGAAGAACGTAGGTCTTATAGGAGGCGGGTCCGAGGTTGGTTGCGCCATACACGGCGGCCGAGATCCACGGCGAGCTCCGCGGAGTTCGCGCGGTCTGTTCGCCGCGAGGAAGAAAGCGCTGACGAGGGTGGCCCGCAGATCAGTGAGAGAAGCGCAGCAAGCGATGGGGGGTGGGTGGATGACGTGCGGGCCCCACGACGTCAGCGATGAGCGCGCGCACGCGGGAGGCTGACGGGGTGGAGCCCACCTGTCGGCGCCGTGATTTGGAGTGGGCTGCGCGGCTGAAAACAGTTGTGGGCCGAATTCGTGGCCGCCGGCCCATGAAGGTATAGTATCCTTTTTCTTTTTCTTTTCTATTTTCTTTTCCCCATTTTCAAATCCAATTCAAATCCAATTTGAATTCAAGTTTAAATTCAAACCTTTGTGAATAACTTGTCCTCAGTTTGAAAGGTATAATTTCATAATATAAGTGTGAAGGATATTTATTTTATTTTATGTAATATTTTTCTTAGTTCTTCCCTTCTCCTTTTATTTTCTATTTTCTATTTTCCTTTCCATTTGAATTTCAAATCATCACAAGTTTAAAGTTCAAACACTTAATTTGGATACACATTAGAACTTCAGCATAATGTGCAAAAACATATTTTATATATATTTCTTTATTTATTTTAGTCCTTTTAGACAAGTTTTTATTCATATAGTAGAATAATCCCTACCTTATTACTTCTAGGGAAATCAAATTTATATTGTAGACTTATATATGTTAAGAAATAGTTTAACCATAATTCTTTTATATATCCTAACCCAAAGGCAATTTAGATTATCTAAGTATCTTTAATTATGTATTTTTAACATATATATGAGTGGAAACTCCTAAATTATGATTATCTTTAAGGAAAGGTGTTTTGATTTAAAATCTTTGAGAATTTTTCCTTGTCTTCACAAAATTGAACTTTAGGGTGTTACAAATCCTACCCCCCTTAAAAATAATCTCGTCCTCGAGATTTGAAAGAAAAAGGATGCATACTCATATGCACAAACAAAGAGATCTTAGCATGAGGTATAATTCTTTAACAAAACATTGGGTCAATAGACCTTATCGTTCCTTCTAAAATAATATCATATCATCTACTAACTAAAGTAACACTTAGACCTTACAAATCATCATAATTTATATCTATGTAGCTTGGTGAAGCTGGTGGTGGTAGTGGAGGTTGTTGTTGTTGTCTTTCCAACCGTGCTTGCCTTATTTCTTGGCGGGCTTGACGTATTTCCTCGCGTTGTTGTCTTATCTGATTCTGCATCTCGGTCACCATGTCTGTTAACTGTTGTATTACCAGTCTTTGGGTAGCAACCACTTGATTGAGGTCAACAGGTGGAGGATTTGGAGGATTCATTTTCTGTTTGTTGTTACGTGATAATCTTTCCTTTCCTGGTATTGACCATGAAAGTTAGAAGCATATGTTAATAGTTTTGCAAAGGAAATTGTTCACTAAGCGGAATGAATAAGCTAGTAGTTGGTCATAATCTATAGATTCTTTGGTAGGGCTTAATTTATGTCCAGATTGGGGTAACCAATCATATAAGGTGAATATCCAAGGGTAAGATAGAATCTGTCAAGATGAGAGATATACATGGGTGAGACAGGCTACAAGATGTAGGTTAAAAATTTGTTTGTTGTTATTAGGTGGGAATAGAAAGGTCATACTATTCATTATGGCACTATGGGTTGGGTTAGCTCATGGTTGAATTGATCCAAGGTGCTAAGTTAAGTTAATACATGGCTAGTGAGGTCTAATCTCTTCTACTAGTGTCATTAATCTGTTTAAGTGGACCACATTAAGTTAGATAACATTAGACCATATTAAATTAGCTATGATCTAGATTAGACTAGTTTAAGTTAGATAGATTTATCAGGGTAAGATATATCTTGTTAGGATATGTTAGATTCCTTTGAGATAGGATGGGGTATACAGTGTAGGTAGGTCAGAAGCTCTATTAGGTTAACACAGAGGGATTATGCAACTATCGGATGGGTAAGGTAGTTGCATATGTATATGGTCAAGTTAATCTAGGGCATCAATTTAGCTTAAATTATTTTATAGGAGTGAGGTCTAATCTATCTAACATGTTTGATATGTCACTTTAGATTAGATCATATTAGGTTAGATGAGATCTAAATTAGATTGGTATGACTAGTTTAACTAGACAAGATCTAATTAATTTGCATTAGATCATGGTTGATAAACTAGGGTGGATAAGTATGCCTATTAGGATAAGATGGATCCATAAAGATAAGATAAAATCTTTTGAGGTCAGTTAGATCTATTAGGATGAGATAAAATCTTTTCAAGATAGGATGAGTATCCTTTAAGATAAGATGGATCTGTCAAGATAAGGGAGAATCTTTTAAGATAAGATGAATTGATTAGAATGAGATCTTTTAGGATAAGATAAATCTCTTTAAGCTAGATATGTTCCCATGGGGACAATCTAGGTTGTCTAATTATTTTATAATTATATATTTTTTTTTTTCATACCTATGTGTATATGCAGATGCAATTGTGGACATTACTCCACAACTCATCACACTCAAACAAAGATCCAAATCAGACAAATATCATAAGAACAAGCATTCAAATATATAAACACTTATAAAAATAGTTTTGTTTTTGTTCCTAGGATTAGGTCTCCTATTCCTAAAGTCACTTTAGGCACAGGATTTCAAAGTGTGAAATCCAAGTTTGTCTTTAGAATGAAAAGGTAAGAATAATCAGAGTAAGCGGAAATAGATGAGAAAAGATTAAGATAAGTTTAGAAAAGAATCAGAGTAAGGTAAGTAAAGAATGGTTGTCCAGTTCTATCTAGGTTTCGTCCTACAGTCAACATTCCTCTGATACCACTTCTGTAACACCCGGATTTTAGGGGTCCAAAACCCGGGGTTAACATAAACACCAGGTATGCTGGGACCAAGTCTCATACATATGATGTATAGTGGCACAGGATCGAATGTCACAACTTTATATATAACAGGAGTTCTATACAAAATAAATAATTACATTATAAGGAGACAACGGTCCAGCAACCCAAAGTTGACTGGGAGACGACGACCTAGACCTCTCACGAACTCATCGCAGCATCCTCCATGAGCATCATCCTGCAGTACCTGGTCTTGACCTGTGGTGTATGTGAGACAGCAAGAGTGAGCTCACATACGTTCATCGCTCAACAAGTTGTGGGGAATAATGTGCATGAACTCACCAAAGGTGGGAGCTCATAAAGTGTAAGGCTTACCAAAGAAGATGGTTAGAGCTGAGCATTGCTTTTAAAGTTGGTCAAAATTTTATTAGCAATTACTAGGTATAAGTAAATACCAAACCCAATTAAGTAATAGATCAAAAATAACAACATCACCTGCCATGCAATGCATATGACAAATTGAATTTAGTTCCATAGATTAATCATGTGAGTGTCCGAGCTGCTCATGACCGTGAGCACGGCTAGTATACCAGTTTTACACTCTGCAGAGGTTGCGCATCTTTACCCACAAGTCGTGTTACCCATCTGCCAAGGGGTCATGAATCCCATACACCTCTACCAAGGAAGTGAGGCAGGGTAGCACTACGAGGCCTTTACAAAGTTCCACTAGCTTCCGAAAACCCGCTACAGTTTATAGGAAGATCCAGTGCAGGAATCCCTTGCAGGACCGCCATCGCAGCAAAATCCTCCCGAGGGCCTCCCTACACTGACCTCTCCCCTACTGCCCTTGCCCCTTTCGGGTAAGGTAGTCTTCCACTAGCTTTCCTAATTAATCAGCCAAGGGCATCCCATACTACCCTTGTGGTAGCACTGTTTTCCCGGGTGGTTCTCCATGTTCCAATTAACATAATGATCTTAACATGAACCATAAATAACAACTGACAACAAAAGTATAATCATGAATAGTGTAATCTTCATACCCAAAACCATATATAGCACTAGCAAGTACTACCCAGAAAGTTCAGTGGTAAACAAGGTATAAAGATAGACAAACTAGGGTAACCTATTGGGGTCCCATCAAAATTAACCTATGCAGATCATTATGATTAATCAGAACATGAGTGGGTAAAAAGAAGTGATCAAGGGCACAACTTGCCTGGGCCTTGAGAATCCAGGTACCAGGATGATCTTCAGGTGACTCGTGACCTCGCACTAGTCGTAGCAATACAAACAAACAGTGTATAGGCAGAATTAACATTACACCAAACATATATGCCAAAATTCATATTAATAATCTACATATTAAAATAAGATCACAGGAGAAAGAATTATTAATTTTAAAGTTGTAGATTTTAAGTTATGAATTTCCTAAGGTTTAATGTGATTAAAATATGATTAAATGATAAATAAATTTTCTGACAGAGTTCATGTCAAAACAGTGATTCTAAATGGTAGAGAATATTATTACAAAATTTTAGGAATTGGAATGACTCAATTTGGAGTTAAAATGAATTAGTTATGAATTAATTAAGTTTCAGGATTTATTTTAACACTAAAAATCATTTTCTAAATCATTTTCTATGATTTTCTTATTCACTGGACTGGGCCTCAATATCAGAAAAGTGCAGGGGCCTTCTCGAAAGAATCCCCAGACTCAGGCTACACCCGCACAGGACGGCGGGTTGATTCTTATTAAACCCAGGGGCTCTTTAGAAAGTTTGCCACGGCGAAGGGGTACGGGGCATTGTGAGCCGTCAGATCCGAGATGTGCGCACCAGATTAGATCTAGGCTTCCGTGAAACGGTATCCAGGGATAGCCATCCGATTAGATCTCGACGGCCCAGGTTTAATGTTACCTACATCGATCTTCAAGCGTCAGATCAAGATCGGACGAACCAGATTGGTTCAGCCGAACCGGTACGGGTGTTCTAATCTACACCGTTTGTTTCGCGATCGACGGTCACCGGCCCATCTTCCTTACGACGGCCTCCCAGGCAGCATCCCAGGACGACGGCGCCGCCCACCCGCGGTGGAGCTCGCCCGCGAACGGCAATTCCGCCGCCACCGAGCACTAAACCAAAATTAAACGGTGCAGCGCGATGAAGAGAGCGAGGCGAATCTGCCGGTGGGCTTGTTACCTCGAATTGTCGACTCGACGGCGTTGGCCACGGCGAGCAGCGGATTCACGGCGGAATAGCAACGGCGGCGAGCAATTACTTGAGCTCTGGTGGTGTTCAACTCGAATTGGAGGCGCGGACAGCTTCACGGGTCACCGGCGATCGTCCCCACCCACACACGCGGACCGGAACGCGAGCCCAGAGGAGAAACGCCGGCGGCGGACCTCACCCTTTCTCTCGGTGTGCGGCGGAGCTAGGCGACGGCGTGCACGGCTATGGCTTGGGTACCGAGGAAGAACGTAGGTCTTATAGGAGGCGGGTCCGAGGTTGGTTGCGCCATACACGGCGGCCGAGATCCACGGCGAGCTCCGCGGAGTTCGCGCGGTCTGTTCGCCGCGAGGAAGAAAGCGCTGACGAGGGTGGCCCGCAGATCAGTGAGAGAAGCGCAGCAAGCGATGGGGGGTGGGTGGATGACGTGCGGGCCCCACGACGTCAGCGATGAGCGCGCGCACGCGGGAGGCTGACGGGGTGGAGCCCACCTGTCGGCGCCGTGATTTGGAGTGGGCTGCGCGGCTGAAAACAGTTGTGGGCCGAATTCGTGGCCGCCGGCCCATGAAGGTATAGTATCCTTTTTCTTTTTCTTTTCTATTTTCTTTTCCCCATTTTCAAATCCAATTCAAATCCAATTTGAATTCAAGTTTAAATTCAAACCTTTGTGAATAACTTGTCCTCAGTTTGAAAGGTATAATTTCATAATATAAGTGTGAAGGATATTTATTTTATTTTATGTAATATTTTTCTTAGTTCTTCCCTTCTCCTTTTATTTTCTATTTTCTATTTTCCTTTCCATTTGAATTTCAAATCATCACAAGTTTAAAGTTCAAACACTTAATTTGGATACACATTAGAACTTCAGCATAATGTGCAAAAACATATTTTATATATATTTCTTTATTTATTTTAGTCCTTTTAGACAAGTTTTTATTCATATAGTAGAATAATCCCTACCTTATTACTTCTAGGGAAATCAAATTTATATTGTAGACTTATATATGTTAAGAAATAGTTTAACCATAATTCTTTTATATATCCTAACCCAAAGGCAATTTAGATTATCTAAGTATCTTTAATTATGTATTTTTAACATATATATGAGTGGAAACTCCTAAATTATGATTATCTTTAAGGAAAGGTGTTTTGATTTAAAATCTTTGAGAATTTTTCCTTGTCTTCACAAAATTGAACTTTAGGGTGTTACAGACAGCAAGGGTGAGCTCACATACGTTCATCGCTCAACAAGTTGTGGGGAATAATGTGCATGAACTCGCCAAAGGTGGGAGCTCATGTGAAGTGTAAGGCTTACCAAAGAGGATGGTTAGAGCTGAGCATTGCTTTTAAAGTTGGTCAAAATTTTATTAGCAGTTACTAAGTATAAGTAAATACCAAACCCAATTAAGTAATAGAACAAAAGTAACAACTTCACCTGCAATGCAATGCATATGACAAATTGAGTTTAAGTTCCATAATTTAATCATGTGAGGGTCCGAGCTGCTCATGACCGTGAGCACGGCTAGTATACCAGTTTTACACTCTGCAGAGGTTGCGCATCTTTACCCACAAGTCGTGTTACCCATCTGCCAAGGGGTCATGAATCCCATACACCTCTACCAAGGAAGTGAGGCAGGGTAGCACTACGAGGCCTTTACAAAGTTCCACTAGCTTCCGAAAACCCGCTACAGTTTATAGGAAGATCCAGTACAGGAATCCCTTGCAGGACCGCCATCGCAGCAAAATCCTCCCGAGGGCACTTCCCGCACTGACCTCTCCCCTACTGCCCTTGCCCCTTTCGGGTAAGGTAGTCTTCCACTAGCTTTCCTAATTAATCAGCCAAGGGCATCCCATACTACCCTTGTGGTAGCACTGTTTTCCCGGGTGGTTCTCCATGTTCCAATTAACATAATGATCTTAACATGAACCATAAATAACAACTGATAACAAAAGTATAATCCTGAATAGTAAGGTGTATCTTTATACCCAAAGCCACATATAGCACTAGCAAGTACTACCCAAAGATTCAGTGGTGAACAAGGTATAAAGATAGTCAAACTAGGGTAACCTATTGGGTCCCATCAAAATTAACCTATGCAGATCATTATGATTAATTAGAACATGAGTAGGTAAAAAAAGAAGTGATCAAGGGCACAACTTGCCTGGGCCTTGAGAATCCAGGTGCCAGGATGATTCTCAGCTCCTCGTGACCTCACTGCTAGTCGTAGCAATACAAACATACATGGTATAGGCAGAATTAACATTACACCAAACATATATGCAAAATACATTTTAATAATCTACATATTAAAATAAGATCACAGGAAAAAGAATTATTAATTTTGGAGTTGTAGAATTCAAGTTATGATTTTCCTAAGGTTTAATGTGATTAAAATATGATTAAATGATAAATAAATTTTCTGACAGAGTTCTTGTCAAAACAGTGATTCAAAATGATAGAGAATATTATTACAAAATTTTAGGAATTGGAATGGTTCAATTTGGAGCTAAAATGGATTTTCTATGAATTATCTAAGTTCTAGCAATTATTTTTGTATTAAAAATCAAATTTCTAATTCATTTAATCAATTTAAACGAGTTCTGGACTGGGCCTCAATTATAAGAAAGATCAGGGGGCTCGGGGCAAAAATTCTAAGACTCAGTCAACAGCGCCCATGGGACGGCGGGTTGATTCAACAGAACCCGAGGGGCTCTTATGCAAAACAACCCGGCCGAAGGGGTATCGGCCATCGAGAGCCATCCGATCAAGCGCGGACGGCCGAGATTAGATTTAGTATAACCCGAACCGGTACGCATCTACAACCGTTCGATCAGCGATCAACGGCCCAGATTTAATGAAGCCGAGATCCACTCCGCAGCCCTCCGATTGAATCCTACGGTCCAGATCGGCCCAGCGAAGGGGTACGCCCCGATCTAATCGTGGCCGTTGAATAAGATCCAACGGTCAGGAGTCCTTCCCCCAACCCCCAGCATCCCGAGCGGCGGCGGTGGCGCTCCCACGGCGGAGCTTCGCCGGCGAGCGCGCAATCCGGTGAAAACCGCCACTATATAGAAATTAATTGCTGCGACACCGAGAGGGGAAGATGGCGAACACGGCCCAGGGCATCTTACCGGCAATGACGTCGCAGAGGAGTCGGGCCACGGCACGCGGCGGATCCAGGCGAAGAAAACGCTCCGACGAGCGATTAAGGTCGCTCAGCTTGTCAATACGGCCGGTCAATGCCACGACCACCCTCGCAGCAACCCGGCGAAGGTCCCTGAGCTTATCCTCGACTCTGGACGGCGGCGCGGGCGAGACTCACAGGCGCGAACTCGAGGCGGAGGCGGAGCTCGGCCCAGGGAAGCGAGATGAAAAGGAGGGGGGGTCGCGGCTACGTACTTATACTCAGGGGCACTTCGCGGTTGTTATATGGTTACCGAGATTGCCGGCGAGCTCGCGGAGTCCGCACGGCGAGATCCAGACTCGCGGTGCGAGCGGCGACGACGTCGCGTTCCGTTGAAGAAGGACCCGACAAGGCGGTCCCACCTGCAGCGATACGGGAGAAGGGGACGAGTGCGGCAGCGGCTGATGACTGGGCCCCGCGGTACAGTGGCTGAGGAAAGGTGAGCGCGCGCGTGATGAGGGGCAGACGTGAGGGCCCCCGTCGTCAGCGAGTAACGGGGACGCGGAAGCGGCGAGCTGTGACTGACGCGTGGGTCCGACTTGTCAGCGTGGCGCGGACGCGGAGGTGGGCTGCGCGGGTGGAAAGTGGAAATGGGCCGAAAACCAGGTAGTCGGCCCAGTTAGGTTAGAATTCCCTTTTTCTTTTTCTTTTCTATTTTCTTTTCTCCATTTTCAAATCCAATTTGAATTCAAGTTTAAATTCAAACTTTGTGATTAAATTGTCCTCAGTTTGAAAGGTATAATTTCATAATATAAGTGTGAAGGATATTTATTTTATTTTATGTAATATTTTTCTTAGTTCTTCCCTTCTCCTTTATTTTCTATTTTCTATTCCAAATTCAAATTTATATTTCTATTTTAGTTTTCAGATTTTTCAAATGTATCAATTGAAATCCAAGGGTGAATATAAACTATACTATTTTATTATTACTAATGTAAGTTTTACTCTCCTTGTTATTTATTTTATGGGATGTATAAATGGTTTCTTTTAAAAGAAAAATTCTTTTTCCATCTTTTTCTTATTTCCCAATTTCCAAACATTATGATATTTTGTTCAAATTTCTCCTACCAATTCTCAATCTAGAATTTGGGTGTTACAGGCTCTCAGACTCCAATGGTCGGCTTCGCCAAATAAGGAAGGATATATGCACCGGACAGTGTCCGGTGGTGCACCGGACTGTCCGGTGCGCCAGTCGACAGAAGGCAAGATCTGCCTTCCAGGATTGTTCTCAACGGCTCCTAGCTGCCTTGGGGCTATAAAAGGGACCCCTAGGCGCATGGAGGAGGACACCAAGCATTCCTTGAGCACTCTTGATCACTCACACTCCATTCTTGCGCACTTGTTCGACATTCTAGTGATTTGAGCTCCGTTCTAGTGTGCTAGTCTTTTGAGCTTAAGTCTGGGTCTTGTGTGTGTGTATTTGTTGTGATCTTAGTGTCTTGTGTGAGTTGCTAATCCCTCCCTTGCTCCGTGCTTCTTTGTGAACTTCAAGTGTAAGGGCGAGAGGCTCCAAGTTGTGGAGATTCCTCGCGAACGGGATTAAGAAAAGCAAGCAAAACACCGTGGTATTCAAGTGGGTCTTTGGACCGCTTGAGAGGGGTTGATTGCAACCCTCGTCCGTTGGGATGCCACAACGTGGAGTAGGCAAGCGTTGGTCTTGGCCGAACCACGGGATAACCACCGTGCCATCTCTGTGATTGATCTCTTGTGGTTATTGTGTTTTGTTGAGACTCCTCTCCAGCCACTTGGCAATTATTGTGCTAACGCTTAACCAAGTTTTTGTGGCTTAAGTTTCAAGTTTATAGGATCACCTATTCACCCCCCTCTAGGTGCTCTCAATTGGTATCAGAGTCGTTCTCTTCACAAAGGGACTAATCGCCCGAAGAGATGGATCCTAAGGGGAAGGGAATCGTGATCAACGATAAGGAGGAGGAGTCGTTCGTCAACGAGCTGAAGGATGACAAGCCTACTGACTCGGGCTCGGGCCATAAACGGAAAGATGGGAAGAAGAAGAAGACAAGGCGCATCAAGGAGATCGTCTACTATGACGATAGCGACGAGTCTACTTCTTCCCAAAAGGACGACTACGACTACGACTATGAGAAACGAAAGACGGTTAATTCGAACTTTTCTTTCGATTACTCTCGTATTCCGCGAAGTTCAAGTGCACATTTGCTTTCCATTCCTCTCGGTAAGCCTCCACACTTTGATGGGGAGGACTACGGATTTTGGAGCCACAAAATGCGTAGTCACCTGTTCTCTCTCCATCCAAGCATATGGGAGATTGTTGAGAATGGAATGAAATTTGATATCTCAGATAGTCCTATATTTATTATTGAACAGATTCATAGAAATGCACAAGCTACTACTGTGTTGTTAGCCTCCTTGTGCAGGGACGAGTACCATAAGGTGAGCGGCTTGGACAATGCCAAGCAAATCTGGGACACCCTCAAGATCTCTCATGAGGGGAACGATGTCACCTTACTCACCAAGATGGAGTTGGTAGAGGGAGAGCTTGGAAGATTCGCAATGATAAGGGGCGAGGAGCCAACCCAGACATACAACCGGCTCAAGACCCTTATCAACAAAATAAGGAGCTACGGAAGCACGCGATGGATGGACCATGACGTCGTCCATCTGATGCTAAGGTCCTTTACCGTTCTTGATCCACACTTGGTGAATAATATTCGTGAGAATCCCAGGTACACCAAGATGTCGCCCGAAGAAGTCTTTGGGAAGTTCGTAAGCGGACGAATGATGATCAAGGAGGCGAGATACGTGGACGACGCGTTGAACGGTCCAATCCATGAGCCTCAAACCATTGCTCTCAAGGCAACAAGGAGCAAGGAGGCGTTACCTAGCAAGGTGGCGCAAGTTGAGGCGGCAGGGCTCAATGATGAAGAAATGGCCCTCATCATCAAGCGTTTCAAGACGGCGCTTAAAGGTCGCAAGGGACAGCCAAGCAAGACTAAGACAAAGGGGAAGCACTCCTGCTTCAAATGTGGTAAGATTAGTCATTTCATTGCTAACTGTCCCGATAATGAAAGTGACCAGGAAAAAGGGAACAAGAGGGAGAAGAAGAAGAACTACAAGAAGGCCAAAGGCGAAGCACATATCGGAAAGGAGTGGGATTCGGATTGCTCCTCCTCCGACTCCGACAATGAAGGACTCACCGCCACCGCCTTCAACAAGTCTTCCCTCTTCCCCAACGAGCGTCACACATGCCTCATGGCAAAGGAGAAGGTATGTACTCGAGACAGTACTACTTATGATTCTTCTAGTGATAATGATTCTAGTGACGACGATGAAATAGACTATTCTGAGGATTAGATAGAATTAAAATTGGCAAAGGATTAGATAGAATTAAAATTGGCAAAAATAATGAGTTAATTGATGCCATGAATGACAAGAATAGGTTGCTAGAAAAGCAAGAGGATTTGTTGTATGAAGAACATGATAAATTTGTAGAGGCACAAAAATCTCATGCTTTAGAAGTTAAAAGAAATGAAATGCTTTCTTATGAACTATCTACTTGTCATGAAACCATTGCTACTTTAAAAAGTGTTAATGATGATTTAAATGCTAAACTAGAAGTAGCTAGTAAATCTAACTCTTGTGTAGAGCATGTTACTATCTGTAAGAGGTGTAAAGATTTCGATGTTGATGCTTGTAGTGATCAATTAGTTTCAATTTCCAAATTGAATGATGAATTGGCTAGTCTTAATGCTCAACTTAAGACTAGCAAAAATGATTTTGATAAACTAAAATTTGCAAGGGATGCCTACACTAGTGGTAGACACCCCTCTATTAAGGATGGTCTTGGCTTCAAGAGGGAAGCCAAGAACTTGACAAGCCATAAGGCTCCCATCTCCGGCAAGGAGAAAGGGAAGGCCCCTATGGCTAGTAGTGCTAAAAAGAACCATGCTTTTATCTACCATGATAGTAGACAATTTAGAAATGCTTATAGGAATCATAATGCTTATGATGTTTTTGATTCTCATGCCATGTTTGCTTCTAGTTCTTCCTATATGCATGGTAGAAATATGTCTAGGAGAAATGTTATTCATCATGTGCCTAGAAAGAATGTTGTTAATGTTCCTAGGAAAGTTTATGAACCTTCTACAATATATCATGCTTGCAATGCTTCATTTGCCATTTGTAGAAAGGGTAAGAAGGTAATGGCTAGGAAGTTAGGGGCCAAATGTAAGGGTGACAAAACTTGCATTTGGGTCCCTAAGACTATTGTGACTAACCTTGTAGGACCCAACAAGAGTTGGGTACCTAAGACCCAAGCCTGAATTTGCCTTGCAGGTTTATGCATCCGGGGGCTCAAGCTGGATTATCGACAGCGGATGCACAAACCACATGACGGGAGAGAAGAGGATGTTCTCTTCCTACGTCAAGAACAAGGATCCCCAAGATTCAATAATATTCGGTGATGGGAACCAAGGAAAGGTAAAAGGGTTAGGTAAAATTGCTATTTCGTCTGAGCACTCTATTTCTAATGTGTTTTTAGTTGAGTCGCTTGGATATAATCTGTTATCCGTTAGTCAACTTTGCAATATGGGATATAATTGTTTATTCACTAATGTAGATGTGTCTGTCTTTAGAAGGTGTGATGGTTCACTAGCTTTTAAAGGTGTACTAGACGACAAACTTTATTTAGTTGATTTTGCAAAAGAGGAGGCCGGTCTAGATGCATGTTTAATTGCTAAGACTAGCATGGGCTGGCTATGGCATCGCCGCTTAGCACATGTGGGGATGAAGAACCTTCACAAGCTTCTAAAGGGAGAACACGTAATAGGTCTAACTAATGTGCATTTCGAAAAAGATAGACCTTGTGCAGCTTGTCAAGCAGGCAAACAGCTGGGAGGCTCTCATCACACCAAAAATGTGATGACCACATCAAGACCCTTGGAGATGCTTCATATGGACCTCTTCGGACCCGTCGCCTATCTGAGTATAGGAGGAAGATAAATCTGAAACCCAAGGGACCCTCAAGCGCTTCCTCAGGAGAGCTCAAATTGAGTTTGAGCTCAAGGTGAAGAAGATAAGGAGCGACAACGGGTCCGAGTTCAAGAACCTTCAAGTGGAGGAGTTCCTTGAGGAGGAAGGGATCAAGCACGAGTTCTCCGCTCCCTACACACCACAGCAAAATGGTGTGGTAGAGAGGAAGAACAGGACGCTCATCGATATGGCGAGGACTATGCTTGGAGAGTTCAAGACCCCCGAGCGCTTTTGGTCAGAAGCCGTGAACACGGCTTGCCATGCCATCAACAAGGTCTACCTTCACCGCCTCCTCAAGAAGACCTCGTATGAGCTACTAACCGGTAACAAACTCAATGTGTCTTATTTTCGTGTATTTGGGAGCAAGTGTTATATTCTTGTGAAGAAAGGTAGAACATCTAAATTTGCTCCCAAAGCTATAGAAGGGTTTTTATTAGGTTATGACTCAAATACAAAGGCGTATAGGGTCTTCAACAAATCATCGAGTTTGGTTGAAGTCTCTAGCGATGTTGTATTTGATGAGACTAATGGCTCTCCAAGAGAGCAAGTTGTTGATCTTGATGATGTAGATGAAGAAGACGTTCCAACGGCCGCAATGCGCACCATGGCGATTGGAGATGTAAGGCCACTGGAACAAAAGGAGCAAGATCAACCTTCTTCCTCAACAATGGTGCATCCTCCAACCCAAGATGACGAACAGGTACCTCAAGTGGAGGCGTATGATCAAGGGGAGCACAGGATGTCCAAGTTGAAGAGGAAGAAGCACAACCGGCACCTCCAACCCAAGTTCGAGCGACAATTCAAAGGGATCATCCCGTCGACCAAATATTGGGTGATATTAGCAAGGGAGTAACTACTCGTTCGAGATTAGTTAATTTTTGTGAGCATTACTCCTTTGTCTCTTCTATTGAGCCTTTCAGGGTAGAAGAGGCCTTGCTAGATCCGGACTGGGTGTTGGCCATGTAGGAGGAGCTAAACAACTTCAAGCATAATGAAGTTTGGACACTGGTGCCTCGTCCCAAGCAAAACGTTGTGGGAACCAAGTGGGTGTTCCGCAACAAACAGGACGAGCACGGGGTGGTGACGAGGAACAAGGCTCGACTTGTGGCAAAAGGTTATGCCCAAGTCGCAGGTTTGGACTTTGAGGAGACTTTTGCTCCTGTGGCTAGGCTAGAATCTATTCGTATCTTGCTAGCATATGCCGCTCACCATTCTTTTAGGTTGTACCAAATGGATGTGAAGAGCGCTTTCCTCAACGGGCCGATCAAGGAGGAGGTGTACATGGAGCAACCCCCTGGCTTCGAGGATGAACGGTACCCCGACCACGTGTGTGTAACACCCCAGGATCCACAAACACCCTGAAATGCTACTAAACTACACAACTAACATTCATATATAAAATTTCGACAGCATCTTCTTTGGAAATTTGCATAAACGTGGAAGCAACAGAGTATAAACAGATATCATGATAAGAAAACATACTAGACATTAATAATCTGCTAGCAATGAGAAGATAACCATAACGACATAAACTGAATTAACTAGTGTGCACGACTAGTTAAAAACAAACATCCTTGACAAGAAGTTTCTAATTAAATCATGGTTGTGCCTGGGCAGCGTTATTATGAGAGTGAAGGTGGACGTGCTGCTACTTCCCTCATTCCCAACATGAATTAAGTACCTGCATTGAGTAATGCAAGAGTGAGATGAAACATCTCAGCAAGTAAAATATTTTGACGAGATATTTAAACCAAAAGAATTGAATTAATCAACATTTTAAAAGGGATCACAATTGAGATCAGAAATACTTGTAGATATAGAACTCAATAGTCCCAAAATAACCAATGCCATCTCATTTCCTCGAACGACCACAATAGGTTGTATAACACTTCCCTGCGTCAACAATACCTGCAAATATCACTTCAATGTATGCATAGGAATGCAATGTGTAAGTCCTCTGCCTTCATATCTCTTAGAGTATAAAACCACACCATCTGCAAATATCACTTCAATGAATGCATATGAATGCAATGCATATGTCCTCTGCCTTCATACCTCTAAGGGTATGAAGCCGCATCGTACCCCTCCTCGGGCAACGTACGATGCTAAGTTGTACCGGTACGGTCGGACCATAGGTCACGACAAAACTTCAGATGCAAGTGAATCATGCAATGTATATGGCATGCTGCATTTATCAATATACTTCACTTCCTTCAAATACAATACAAACCTCAAACAATACTTCGTTTACCTTCAGATACAATACAAACCTCAAATAATACTTCATTCACCTTCAGGAGTGTGAATTAATCTCGTGGGTCATACTCGAATCATCATCATCATCAATATATGATTAAGCATCAATATAATACAATCAAGTAAAGCATCCCATAGAGTTCAATTATGAAAGAATTCGATGATTCTGAATATTAGAGTGTAGGCGATGAAACAACAAGTCAAAACGGTAGCAACCACCGCTACATTCACTTGCCTTCATCGAAGAAGAAAATGTACTAAGCATGATCCGGAGCATAACCACCTGTTGCGGGGCATAAAACTTAGTACAAATATTTCATAAACATTTGCCAACAATCAACAAATCGTTCCTACGCTTGAAACCAAGACCTGGTGAAAAGACTCCCACCGTGAACCACATGTCAAACAGCAGCAGCGCTGTTTGTTAATTTTGTATCTTTAAAATTATAACAGTGGTGATATCAAACAAATACTCTAGAAGTATCTACACAAAATACTCTACAACTTCGGTATTCAATAGATAATTAAATTCTGCCATCTATAAGTATAAAACATATTACAAGATAACTGACTGAATCTGTTTTAGACAGCCGCATTGTTAACTTTCAAAATTCGATATCTCACAAACTACTCAACCAAAAATCATGAAATTCTGCTGGAAGTAAGAACTTTTATCCCTCTACAAAAGTCTCCATAGCTGGGAGAGCCAATTCGGCCATTTACTTGATGAAACCTACTAGTGAACAGACCCGCTCATTTCTGTCAGGCCAACAGAAACAGCCACCGTAAAACAAACATAACTAGAGTTTCATAATTCATATGAATGCACTCTTTAACAATCTGGAAAGCTTATGAAATTATCTACAACTTTTCTTATAAACCCAAGGTTGAATTATGTTGATAAAATTGCCTAAATCTTAATAGAACAGATTCTGCACAGAATTATGAGACTGAAAAACTGCTATAATAAAACTGCAATAACTTTCTGATCTGATGTCCGATTGAGGTGTTCTTCACGGCCACGGAAAGATATCTAAATTATCTACAACTCATAAATATACTTTTTATTTTTTTGAGGCCTCTAAGACCACGGAAAACTGGCATGAACAAAAACTATCGAATCTGTTATTCTGCAGAGACTAATTTCGAGATCAAAAATCTAATCTCCCATCTAATCCAACATAAAGGGCTAATTGCAGGGCCTAAAACTCATCCAAAACAAGGTAAAACATCCATCAAGTGGGGACAATGGAGAGAGGAAAGGAAATCCAACCAATTCTTGAAGAGGAACGATGACGACGACAGGCGACTGTGTGCCCTAATCTTCCCTCTCTTCTCTCCCTTGTTCTTCCTTTCTTCTCTTGGGCAAGGCACAAAAGGGGATGGCTTCTAGGGTGGGAGGACGTGGCTGCTAGGGTTAGGGAGGTATAAATAGAAGAAAACTCCCTCAATCCTAATATCCAATGGCTCAGATCGACTGGCACTTGAAAAAACTCATTCAGACTCCAAACAAGGCAAACTAGTAGTCGATCGGAATCGTCTCGACGATATCTATGCATCTACGGTCTCCGATCATCAGTAGGACACACCATATTAGGATTATAAACATGGTTTGGTTTTTAGGGTATTATATTCTACCCCCCTTAAAAGAATTCGTCCTCGAATTCAGCCACTTCTACAAATCAAGACATTCACCAACGGTAAAACTCGGCCAAACACCCTAAATAGACTCATATAGTAGACTAGTAGCCTTGATGAGATCATGAAAAGAGTTTTTCATGAAATAACCTCTAAGTCGGACTAATTTACTAAAGAAAATGACACACCTTGACAACAATCACAAAACAATATAAAATGAATTCCCAAGGCATTGTCATAGGTGCAATCAACACTAGGATTTGCTATCATTGAATTTGGATGCAACTATACATCAAGATCAATGTCTTAAAACAACACTCTTTTTATGAAGAGGTAATATGCACTAAGAACAACTCTTACCAACTTCAACAATTCATTTTAATTCAATTGTCAAACATCCACACCAGATGAATGCATAAGAAGATCAAACACCTCACATCAAAGCACCACGAAACATGTCGTTCTATTGAAACAAAACTCCTAATCTTCCTAAACCTTGTTCTTGACGTCATGAAAAAGATAATCATGTAATCTAACGTTCTTTACACCCCACAAAAGGGAGAAAGTCTACAGAACTAATGGAGCAATAAAGCCAACAAGAAGCCAATAACATTCTGTGCGGCACAGTTCATCGAACAAATGCCAAAACTCCACAAAGAGCACTGACAGCACAGCAACAACACAATACTTTGCTTAACTAATGTCACTATACTTCATCCAACAACTCAACTAAAAAAATATCCAAACTAGTAAGGTTAACCTACTCATAATATAAGTCTTCATCTACTGTAGTTCAGAAACATACATTTCATTCCATCATACGATGCACTCAAAGTACCAGACATACAGGGTCAATAATAACCCTGTAATCCTTCACACACATGACAAACATCTCAATCTGATGTAAGAACCACATCATTTAGAAATAGGTGACTAACCACACCCAACCAACTCTAGGCTAGGCAATGACTTCATTCAAACCAATAGATAAGTGGTCCAACAATGGCTCCACAAGCATGCATCAGGGAGATAACCATCAGATACTCAACGTATTAATATATAATCAATGGATCAAGAAAATAAAAGATTTATTCTACAATTAGCATGACTAACATGCAACCACTTTAAACCACATCTAGGCTTTGTGGCTACTAAAACACAAGATAGAAGGGAGACATGTAATTCACTCTGGCTAGCTATGTAAAGACTTTCCCCCCAAAATCCATATAAAAGTACCAATATTCATTTCTTTCAGAATTGGTTTCTCGGCATAAACAATCATTCCTTGCAAAGATAGTTGGAGCTATCCACCAACCGCCCAACAACTTAAATCCAAATCGATGGTTACCTTGTAACCCAAAACATGCAATTCACACTCCTCTTGGAAACATCCTCGATCAAACATATATAACAATATTATTGTAATAAAACTCAACCATGAAAAACATGTTGAAAACAACATAGGCATACACGTATATCACAAGCATAATAACGACTTCAATCTCACAAAAGAACAACGATATCAATCTTATTAATAAACAATATCAAAATTTAGAAATGAATTATATCAGGCATTAAGTCATAAACAACTTACCACATCACCGTAAAGGATTAGGGAGGGTGAAATTATTTCATCTGCACTTCAAAGACATTAACATATATCAAAGATATTTGAACCCACAACCTTCCTATATGTGCAAGTGTGTCAAATTTATCTTCAAATTGCCAAGAATCTAAAGCCTATGCTTTGATACCAACTGTAACACCCCAGGATCCACAAACACCCTGAAATGCTACTAAACTACACAACTAACATTCATATATAAAATTTCGACAGCATCTTCTTTGGAAATTTGCATAAACGTGGAAGCAACAGAGTATGAACAGATATCATGATAAGAAAACATACTAGACATTAATAATCTGCTAGCAATGGAAAGATAACCATAACGACATAAACTGAATTAACTAGTGTGCACGACTAGTTAAAAACAAACATCCTTGACAAGAAGTTTCTAATTAAATCATGGTTGTGCCTGGGCAGCGTTATTATGAGAGTGAAGGTGGACGTGCTGCTACTTCCCTCATTCCCAACATGAATTAAGTACCTGCATTGAGTAATGCAAGAGTGAGATGAAACATCTCAGCAAGTAAAATATTTTGACGAGATATTTAAACCAAAAGAATTGAATTAATCAACATTTTAAAAGGGATCACAATTGAGATCAGAAATACTTGTAGATATAGAACTCAATAGTCCCAAAATAACCAATGCCATCTCATTTCCTCGAACGACCACAATAGGTTGTATAACACTTCCCTGCGTCAACAATACCTGCAAATATCACTTCAATGTATGCATAGGAATGCAATGTGTAAGTCCTCTGCCTTCATATCTCTTAGAGTATAAAACCACACCATCTGCAAATATCACTTCAATGAATGCATATGAATGCAATGCATATGTCCTCTGCCTTCATACCTCTAAGGGTATGAAGCCGCATCGTACCCCTCCTCGGGCAACGTACGATGCTAAGTTGTACCGGTACGGTCGGACCATAGGTCACGACAAAACTTCAGATGCAAGTGAATCATGCAATGTATATGGCATGCTGCATTTATCAATATACTTCACTTCCTTCAAATACAATACAAACCTCAAACAATACTTCGTTTACCTTCAGATACAATACAAACCTCAAATAATACTTCATTCACCTTCAGGAGTGTGAATTAATCTCGTGGGTCATACTCGAATCATCATCATCAATATATGATTAAGCATCAATATAATACAATCAAGTAAAGCATCCCATAGAGTTCAATTATGAAAGAATTCGATGATTCTGAATATTAGAGTGTAGGCGATGAAACAACAAGTCAAAACGGTAGCAACCACCGCTACATTCACTTGCCTTCATCGAAGAAGAAAATGTACTAAGCATGATCCGGAGCATAACCACCTGTTGCGGGGCATAAAACTTAGTACAAATATTTCATAAACATTTGCCAACAATCAACAAATCGTTCCTACGCTTGAAACCAAGACCTGGTGAAAAGACTCCCACCGTGAACCACATGTCAAACAGCAGCAGCGCTGTTTGTTAATTTTGTATCTTTAAAATTATAACAGTGGTGATATCAAACAAATACTCTAGAAGTATCTACACAAAATACTCTACAACTTCGGTATTCAATAGATAATTAAATTCTGCCATCTATAAGTCTAAAACATATTACAAGATAACTGACTGAATCTGTTTTAGACAGCCGCATTGTTAACTTTCAAAATTCGATATCTCACAAACTACTCAACCAAAAATCATGAAATTCTGCTGGAAGTAAGAACTTTTATCCCTCTACAAAAGTCTCCATAGCTGGGAGAGCCAATTCGGCCATTTACTTGATGAAACCTACTAGTGAACAGACCCGCTCATTTCTGTCAGGCCAACAGAAACAGCCACCGTAAAACAAACATAACTAGAGTTTCATAATTCATATGAATGCACTCTTTAACAATCTGGAAAGCTTATGAAATTATCTACAACTTTTCTTATAAACCCAAGGTTGAATTATGTTGATAAAATTGCCTAAATCTTAATAGAACAGATTCTGCACAGAATTATGAGACTGAAAAACTGCTATAATAAAACTGCAATAACTTTCTGATCTGATGTCCGATTGAGGTGTTCTTCACGGCCACGGAAAGATATCTAAATTATCTACAACTCATAAATATACTTTTTATTTTTTTGAGGCCTCTAAGACCACGGAAAACTGGCATGAACAAAAACTATCGAATCTGTTATTCTGCAGAGACTAATTTCGAGATCAAAAATCTAATCTCCCATCTAATCCAACATAAAGGGCTAATTGCAGGGCCTAAAACTCATCCAAAACAAGGTAAAACATCCATCAAGTGGGGACAATGGAGAGAGGAAAGGAAATCCAACCAATTCTTGAAGAGGAACGATGACGACGACAGGCGACTGTGTGCCCTAATCTTCCCTCTCTTCTCTCCCTTGTTCTTCCTTTCTTCTCTTGGGCAAGGCACAAAAGGGGATGGCTTCTAGGGTGGGAGGACGTGGCTGCTAGGGTTAGGGAGGTATAAATAGAAGAAAACTCCCTCAATCCTAATATCCAATGGCTCAGATCGACTGGCACTTGAAAAAACTCATTCAGACTCCAAACAAGGCAAACTAGTAGTCGATCGGAATCGTCTCGACGATATCTATGCATCTACGGTCTCCGATCATCAGTAGGACACACCATATTAGGATTATAAACATGGTTTGGTTTTTAGGGTATTATAGTGTGTAAGCTCTCTAAGGCGCTCTATAGACTTAAACAAGCCCCAAGAGCATGGTATGAATGCCTTAGAGACTTTTTAATTGCTAATGCTTTCAAGGTTGGGAAAGCCGATCCAACTCTTTTCACTAAGACTTGCGATGGTGATCTTTTTGTGTGCCAAATTTATGTCGATGACATAATATTTGGTTCTACTAACCAAAAGTCTTGTGAAGAGTTTAGCAGGGTGATGACGCAGAAATTCGAGATGTCGATGATGGGCGAGTTGAACTACTTCCTTGGGTTCCAAGTGAAGCAACTCAAGGACGGCACCTTCATCTCCCAAACGAAGTACACGCAAGACTTGCTAAAGCGGTTTGGGATGAAGGACGCCAAGCCCGCAAAGACGCCGATGGGAACTGACGGACACACCGACCTCAACAAAGGAGGTAAGTCCGTTGATCAAAAGGCATACCGGTCTATGATAGGATCTTTACTTTATTTGTGTGCTAGTAGACCGGATATTATGCTGAGCGTATGCATGTGTGCTAGATTTCAATCCGATCCTAAGGAGTGTCACTTAGTGGTCGTGAAGCGAATTCTTAGATATTTAGTCGCTACGCCTTGCTTCGGGATCTGGTATCCAAAGGGGTCTAACTTTGACTTGATTGGATATTCAGATTCCGACTATGCTGGATGTAAGGTCGATAGGAAGAGTACATCGGGGACGTGCCAATTCTTAGGAAGGTCCCTGGTGTCGTGGAACTCTAAGAAACAAACCTCCGTTGCCCTATCCACCGCTGAGGCTGAGTACGTTGCCGCAGGACAGTGTTGCGCGCAACTACTTTGGATGAGGCAAACCCTCCGGGACTTTGGCTACAATATGAGCAAAGTCCCACTCCTATGTGATAATGAGAGTGCTATCCGAATAGCGGAAAATCCTGTTGAGCACAGCCGCACAAAGCACATTGACATCCGGCATCACTTTTTGAGAGACCACCAGCAAAAGGGAGATATCGAAGTGTTTCATGTTAGCACCGAGAACCAGCTAGCCGATATCTTTACCAAGCCTTTAGATGAGAAGACCTTTTGCAGGCTGCGTAGTGAGCTAAATGTCCTAGATTCACGAAACCTAGATTGATTTATAGCATACATGCGTTTATGCCTTTGATCATGTTCCTTATGCATTTTGTTGCTTTCTGTGGTGCTCAAGTTGTACAATCACTCCCCGGACCTCACAAGTCCTTGTGCAAGTGATGCACATATTTAGGGGGAGTTGTGTTACAACTTGACCCTTTGAGACTAACCGTGTGTTTAAGTTTGCTTAATTTAGTCTCAAAGGAAGTTTGAAAGGGAAAAGGTGGACTTGGACCATGAAAGACTTCCACTGCACTCCGATGAGAGGGTAACTTATTCCAAGTTCATCTCATGTACTCTTATTGCCTTTGTATTCTTATTTGAAGATCTTGGTGAGGCAATGGGGTTCAAGGGCCAAGATTGATCCCGTTTTGGTGCTTGATGCCAAAGGGGGAGAAAATAAAGGCCAAAGCAATAAATGGATCAGCTACCACTTGAGAAATTTTGAAAATAGTAGATTAGAGCTTTTGGTTTGTCAAAACTCTTTTATTGTCTCTTTTGTCAAAAGTTGGCCTCTTGTGGGGAGAAGTGTTGATTATGGGAAAAGGGGGAGTTTTTGAAATCCTTGATCAATTTCCTTTGGAATACCTCTCTTTATGTCTCTACAAGTGTGTTTGACTTAGAGATAGGAATTTGAGTTTGATTTGCAAAAACAAACCAAGTGGTGGCAAAGAGTGATCCATATATGCCAAAATTGAATCAAAACAATTTTGAGTGTTCATTTGCATTGATATTGCACTTGTTCTAGTTGTTTTATGTTGTGTTGGCATAAATCACCAAAAAGGGGGAGATTGAAAGGGAAATGTGCCCTTGGGCCATTTCTAAGTATTTTGGTGATTGAGTGCCAGCACAAGTGCTTTTGTGTTAATCTATGCAAAATGGTGGACAAGATGCAAATCATGTCAAAAGGTATGTTTCTAGACTTAGTACATTGTTTTTATGGACTAATGTATTGTGTCTAAGTGCTGGAAACAGGAAAAATTGAATTAGAGAAGAGATGGCTTTGTTCAGCCAAAGTCTGCTTAGTCTAGGTGCACCGGACAGTCCGGTGGTGCACCGGACAGTGTCCGGTGCGCCAGGCTAGCTCTGACGAACAGGCTGCTCTCGGGACTTCGAAGGCGGTGTACGGCTATAATTCACCGGTCTGGTGAGCCGTTCACAGGCGAACTCGTCGCTCTCGGGAAACCATCAACGGCGTACGGCTAAAATTCACCGGTCTGTCCGGTGAGTCAACGGTCAGCCGGGGCAACGGTCGGCCGAGGATTCCGCGCGTGACGCGTGGCCGAGCCAACGGTCACATTGGTGCATCGGACTGTCCGGTGTGCACCGGACAGTGTCCGGTGCGCCAACGGCTCTCAGACTCCAATGGTCGGCTTCGCCAAATAAGGAAGGATATCTGCACCGGACAGTGTACGGTGGTGCACCGGACTGTCCGGTGCGCCAGTCGACAGAAGGCAAGATCTGCCTTCCAGGATTGTTCTCAACGGCTCCTAGCTGCCTTGGGGCTATAAAAGGGACCCCTAGGCGCATGGAGGAGGACACCAAGCATTCCTTGAGCACTCTTGATCACTCACACTCCATTCTTGCGCACTTGTTCGACATTGTAGTGATTTGAGCTCCGTTCTAGTGTGCTAGTCTTTTGAGCTTAAGTCCGGGTCTTGTGTGTGTGTATTTGCTGTGATCTTAGTGTCTTGTGTGAGTTGCTAATCCCTCCCTTGCTCCGTGCTTCTTTGTGAACTTCAAGTGTAAGGGCGAGAGGCTCCAAGTTGTGGAGATTCCTCGCGAACGGGATTAAGAAAAGCAAGCAAAACACCGTGGTATTCAAGTGGGTCTTTGGACCGCTTGAGAGGGGTTGATTGCAACCCTCGTCCGTTGGGACGCCACAACGTGGAGTAGGCAAGCGTTGGTCTTGGCCGAACCACGGGATAACCACCGTGCCATCTCTGTGATTGATCTCTTGTGGTTATTGTGTTTTGTTGAGACTCCTCTCCAGCCACTTGGCAATTATTGTGCTAACGCTTAACCAAGTTTTTGTGGCTTAAGTTTCAAGTTTTACAGGATCACCTATTCACCCCCCCCCCCTCTAGGTGCTCTCAGGTAGTCCGCGAGCCATAGTTCCGGCCTCGTCTCCCCCAAGTACTTGGTGATGGTAGTCGAGGCTCGGAAACGGGCGGGGAACGGCGCTCGTCGTATGGCCCGGCTGAAGACTCACGGACGGGTGGCTCGAGCGAAGGACTCCGATCCTCCTCGCTGTCGCAGCGTCCCCCGTGCCTAGGATGATAGCCTCGGTGCACCTTCTCCTCGAGGCGAGCTCGACGGTCAAGATGGTGGTGCTCGTTGCCGAGGCAATCTCGGGCGGCAGGCGCCTCGTCCCACGTGCGCTCGGGGCAGAGCGAGGCTTCCCGCATGCGTCGGGAGGACGTCGCGTGATGCTCTGAGGGGTCAGCTCGCCTCCAGGAGGCGGAGCTCTCGGCTCGTCGAATTGCGGCGCCTTCCAGGAGATCCTTGAGTTCGCCCTGGATACGCCATCCCTCAGTGGTGGATGGCTCCGGCATGGTTCGAAGTAGCATCACCGCTGCAGCAAGGTCCTAGCTGGACCCGCAAACGGCCAGGGGCAGCGCTGCCCTGGCATTGTCGACGATGCGGTGCTGGACGTCTTGGGCCCGATGACAGGCTCCTCCGGGGAGTGTCCGGCCTGCCCGCTCCTGTTCCTGTTCGATGTTCTGTCAGAGCTGCACAAGCCGGCCTGCTTCCCCGTCGACCCGGGCCTGCATCTCACGGATTTGCTCGAGTTGTGTGTCCCGACCCCTCGCAGGGACTGGGACCACAGCTAGGTCCTGCGGGATGTCAACGCGAGACGCAGGCCCAGGGGGATCGTCAACCTCCGGCATACCGAGGTGGTTGCCTTCGTTGTGATCTCCCTGATCGACGTGGAAACATTCGCGACTTGGGTCGTAACCCTTGTCGTCAAGGCCGTGGCCATCGTCAGAACAACCGGAGAGGCAGTGGTCACATGCGGACATGAAGTCCCGCATGGCACCGAGGTCATTGAGGCCGGAGAAATCCCAACCAGAGTCGGGGCCATCCTCTTCGTTGGAACCCGTCGGTCCGAAGGTTGAGACGGCTGTCAGTCGGTCCTAGGTCGACCACATATGGTACCCCGGAAGGTTTGGATACGCCTTTACAAAAGCACTCACCGTAGCGGGGTCGCTAGGTGGATTGAAGCTAAATCGAAAGGGTACGGGATGGAAAACGGATGGTACCTCTTGGTTGATGGATGGTGGTGAAGTCGCGTCGGGGGCGGAGCACACCGTCATCTCAGGTACGAGGGTAACGCCCAGCAGATCCTTTGCGAGGGTGCTGGCGTCATCAGTCCGCTTGGGGTTGACATGTTGCGGGGAAGTGACACCCGCCGTCGTCTCAGGTGCGAGGACAACACCCGACATGTCCCTCGGGGGAGTGCCGGCGTCGTCGACTCGCTCTAGTGCGACAGCCGACAAGGTGCCGCCTCCTGCGTGGCCATGGTTGCCCCGTCTCCGCCTCCTCCGGCGAGGAGGGTGGCGGGGACGACCGGAGTGCTCCTCTTCTGCCGCGGGGAGATGCTGTCGCCGAGCTCGCCGCCGCCGGGCGAGTCGGAGACCGTCGTTGTTGTCGTGCCGCGAGGGGAGGAGTACCATGTCGTAGCTGCCATCGAGGGACATGAACTTGAGACTCCCGAAGCGGAGCACCGTCCCGGGCTGAAGAGGTTGTTGAAGACTCCCCATCTAGAACTCAACGGGAAGGCGTTCGTTAACACGCAGCAGCCCCCTACCTAGCGCGCCAACTGTCGGCGTTTCGGACCCAGGGGGTCCCTGGATCGACGAGTGAAATTATCGCTGCGTGCCCCTGCCCAGATGGGTTGGTGCGGGATGGAACAGAAGAGGTGGGACAAGCCTTGTATTATCCTGCACTATGGTGCTCGTAGTAGGGGTTACAAGCGTCGCGAGAGGGAAGAAGAGAGCTGGTCCGTCAGCCCGCTGTCCCCTCTGCGTGAGAGCCCTTCTATTTTTTCCCGCAGGAAGGCCCTGGACCTCCCTTTTATAGATGCAAGGAGAGGGTCCAGATTGTGACGGAACCTCCCAAGTAATTAGGCCCACCTACAGTTGTCCTTGTCCAACGGACCTCAGACAACCCTGTAGGTGCCCCTGAATTACTTAACAAGTTCGGTATCTTTCCTTACCTTACCAGGAACGATTCACCCGTCTTGCAGACATTACAGAACATCGGAGATAAAGAATTGCGGAAGCGATTACATAATTCATATTTATTTAAAAGCAAGCACAAGTTGTTTTATTACAGACCAGAACTAAGAGCGAGTGCTGAGTAGTAATATTATACAAACCAAGGGAGGCAAAAACTCCTCCCGAGAAGATTTAAGTAAAAGATCTATATGGAGGACCAAGTCCTCCCGCACTTCAGTCTTGTGTTTCTTCTTTGGGAACCACCTTGGCACAGAAGCAGCAGAAATCTGCTACTTCCTCACCTAAAAACAACGAAGGGATAAACCCTGAGTATGGAATTACTCAGCAAGACTTACCCGACTAAAGAAAAGACTCTCAAGGGTATGCTGGCTTTTAGGGAGTCAAGGTAAGGCTTCTCAATACTCAAAGACTCTGTTTTGCATAAATGCTTACTAAAGTGGATCCTTAAAAATCCAGTTTTATTTGTCCAGTTAAGTTCAATTACCTGCAACTAGAGATCTTTCTACCCAAGTTCAATCGCTGGTCCTGCACTAGCCAATTTCTTAACAAATACCCATCATCTTTAGTGGAATGCTACGTGTAGGGTAGTGACCAAGTCTTCATAACCGCGAAGGTACGGCGATCCGAATCAATTATACTCAGGTGAGGATCTCCAATCACACGACATATGTAGCACTTAACCCTTGCATATGTCAACCCGCCACCGAGGTTCTTAAGACCGGATCAGGTTCACGCAAACCGAGAGCACAGATACACCACCGTCCGGCCTCTTGCCACGGAGGGTACACGCTACTCTCGCCACCGCTCCACGCCCATTTCGTGTTATCTTATTCCGGCCTTAGTCTGCCCGAGGCAAGGCTTACCCATGACGAGGCATGTGACCAGTTAAAGGGTCCTCGATCAACAAGCCTACATCGACAAGGTCCTTAATCGACTCAGACGGAGACACTACACCGAGACTCCTTTCTCGTGCAAGTCACCCGCCCGGTCTCATCTTAATTATTTCCAACCCAAAGTTTGGTACCTGGCAGAGGTACATCTTTTCCAGATGTTGAATCCATCAAGGCCCTGAGGGATCCACCATCAAATTTTATTTTCAAAAACACCCCACCCACTTTTGCCACATCATCTTTTGTGAAAACAAAACATTTTGTTTTTCTAAAGCAAGGCTAAGCATCAAAATCTTTTGTAAAACGGGTGATCAAGGAAGGTAATCAAATTCAAGGAAGGTAATGCAGGAATTATTTTATCAATCAACTCCTATCACCTAATGCATCAAGCAAGTGAGAAAGATTTTAAAACAACAAGGAGGGTGGCAAATGCACCGGGGCTTGCCTTTGTTAACAGGTGAGTCCTGCTCGGATCCACAAATATCGAAATAAAAGCAGTTGCCTGCTTGAGGATCTGAGGTTGGTGGAGTCCCCTCTTCAGTGACTTCTTCTTCTTCTTCTTCGTGTTCTAACATAACCATATATATGCATAAGAATGGATGCCATGGGATGCTCATGAGGATGCAAAGATAATATAGACTTATTATCTAAGTCTTGAGTACAACTTTCCTTCACGGTACTCCGAGAACCTAGGGTTTCCGGAGTCGGTAAAGGAGTTCACAGGGCAGGGGGGTGGTTTTGGGTTCTAGTTATCAAACATGGTCCAAATCAACTCAGATTCTACCCAAGGCTTCTAAATATTGTTTTAAGTTCCCATAAAACGTTTGGGCATTTTTGGACTTACCAATTATTTTCTAAAAATCCATAACTAATATTTTTAACCCCTTTAAATGCCCTAAAATTTCTTATTTCCACTAAAAATCACAAAACTATTTTTATTAAATTCTAGGGAAAATAACAAGCCTAGGAAAATTGGTTTCACAATTTTATTATTTTTCTACTGTTTTCTATAATTGTTTTGGCTCTGGAGATAAAAGAAAAAGAAAAACAGATGAATAGTACTGGGCTGGTTTCGGCCCAAGCGGCCCAGTCAAAAGGGGAAAAGCGCGCGTGTGCGCCCGCGCGCTGACAGCTTTGCAGAAAGGCCCTCGTGTTCTAGGCTAACTGGGAATAGGTTCTTTCACTATTTTAGTGTGTCGCTGACGGTTTGCAGAAACGTCCCCGAACTTCTATTTCTTCGCAGATGGAGGTCCACGACGGCGTCGCGCCCGGCCGAGCTCCTGCGAGCTTCAATACCGGCCGATTAAGGCGATGACCGGCGTCGGGACTAAGACTAACCCAAATTCGTGACCAGGGGAGCATTTTCCCCAAACTAATTGCATCTAAAACTAACTATGGAGCACTAGCCACGGTGACCGAGAACGTCGCGGATGGATGAAGGTGTTCCCGGTGAACTATGGCGACTTAGCTCAATCAAAGGGGTCAGGGAGTTTGAGAGGAGATGAGGGATGCTAGAACAAGCAGCAGAGGGACTTGAGCTCACCTGAATCGAGCTGGCCACGGTGGGGTCTTCTTCGCGGTGGCGGAAACCGAATTGGGGGAACTGTGAAATTCAAGCTCGCTGGCGATCCACTAGGGACAATACTGGGTGTCGGGGTTCTTGACTACCCTACGGAGCTTGCAGTGGCTTCAATTTATAGAGAAGTTAGGCGGCGGTGACGAATTCGGCCGAGCAGTGCTGGCGGCCGGAGGTGAAGACGAACACGGGTGCGGTGAATACGTGTGCAATGTCGTGGCAGTAAGTCCGATGGTCGACAGGAAGATAGAGGGAGTCACGGCGATGCGATGGCAAGGTTGGGACACGCGGCGCAAGGCCGGAGAACAGCGGTTCACCGGCGAGTTTATCGACTCAAGCCGGAGAGTAGAGGGAAAGCAAGGGGGGTCGCCGGAGTGGAGTCCAGCTCACCGGCGATGAACATTCCCCCATCCCGCGACGTTATCCGTTAATCTCCAGCGCGAATCCGGGTGGCGGCAGCACGAATCCCAGCGCAGGGAGGTCACCGGCAACGAGCGAGCAGCGCTGGCAGTCTGATCCTTATCAGATCACTGTACCATGGCGAGTTCCTTTCAGATGAACTGACAGAGAGATTTGAGGCTAGATTTTCTCCCGATTTTATGTGAAACCACTACCAACCTTCTGCAGCAAAGTTGTAGAGCTATAATTCACCTATAACTTTGATACAATATGCTCCCACAAAAAGTCACTGGATCTCATTCAAAATCGAGCTCAAAGTTGGTCCTATCTCATTGTTACTGAAGATTTAGTCTAGGAATTGTCTGACAGCCAAACTTTGAGCTGGATTATCTCTAATATTTGCTTAACAACTCTGCTTCCACTCTTAAGCAAAGTTGTTCTCCTATAATTGGGCTACAATTTTGATGTGGTGACCTAGGGCAAAAACCCTCTGATTTAAAAGTTACAAGGGCTTCAAGTTGGATGAACCACACTGAAATCCAGACTTAACCCAAAAGGGTTAAGTGTGGCACTTTTGCACTTAAGTCCAAATCTTAAGTTTTGGATTGCAAATTCACATATGAGTGACCCAAATAACTTAAGATACTTATTTGACTTGATTTTTGCACTTTAGTCCAAAAGTGGACTAATTTTGCACTTAGGTCCCTAGGGTTTGGTTTTAGGGTTTTCCAGGGTTCTATTTGAGATTGTTGGTATCCAGGGGTATAAATGTGACTCAACTTTGTTTTTGGGGACATTTATAACTCTTTCCCCTAAAGCCTTTAGGTTTTCTCATCTTGGGTTAAGTTTTACCCCATTAATCTCTATTAAGGGTCAAGTTCCTTAACCAGGGGTCTGTTTACAAAATATCAAAAACAATACACTTGTTTGAAATTTTTACCTAGTAAATGCACTCTAGGTATGTCAAACATATGCAATACCAATGTTTATGATGTCATGCTCAAGTTTTAGTTACAGTAACACCAGGGGTGTTACATCCTTTCCCCCATAAAAGAATCTCGTCCCGAGATTTAAAATCCTAGGGTGAGTAATGGAAAAGGAAATGTGTCACATTTTTATTTCCTTATTTTTGGTACAAGGCAGGGGTGGTGTGGGAGTTCACTTCTTTATTGCAATAACTATATACACTTTACAAATTACATGAGGCTAGAAAGCCTAGGAAATTCTTATTCAAGAAGTATTGAGTTTCCCACGTAGCCTCTTCCTCAGAATGCTGGTTCCATTGTACCTTGTAGAACTTGAGAGTCTTTCTCCGGGTAACCCAGTCCTTTTGATCCAGAACTCGAATAGGATGTTCCGAGTACGTTAAGTCTGGTTCTAGGACAACATCTGTCACTTCAATGGTTCGATCGGGAACCCGAAGACACTTTTTCAATTGTGACACATGGAACACATTATGCACAACAGACAAGGTTTCGGGTAGTTGGAGTCGGTATGCCACTGGTCCACATTGCTCAAGTACCAGGAATGGACCAATGTACCTGGGTGCAAGCTTCCCTTTAACCCCAAAACACGATACTCCTTTCATTGGTGAGACTTTCAGGTAAACATAGTCTCCTTCCAGGAAATATAAGGGCATTCGCCGTGTGTCTGCATAACTCTTCTGACGAGCTTGTGCTTTCTTCATATTATGAATAATTTTCTGAACCTTATTCTCGGCTTCTTTCACCAGATCAGGTCTAAAGAAGCACCTTTCACCAGGTTCAGACCAATTTAGCGGAGTCCGACACCGTCGTCCATATAAAGCTTCAAAAGGTGCCATCCTAATACTTTCTTGATAACTATTATTGTATGAAAACTCCGCCAAAGGTAAACATTCATCCCATTTTGGTGAGAAATCCAGGACACATGCCCGCAGCATATCTTCAAGTATTTGGTTCACTCTCTCAGTTTGTCCACTGGTTTGAGGATGATAGGCCGAACTGTGGAGTAACTTAGTACCCAGGGATTTATGAAGTTCTTCCCAAAATTTAGATACAAATTGCGGTCCACGATCCGACACTATAGTCTTTAGAACCCCATGCAAACTGAGAATACGGGCGATGTACAACTCCGCATAGGTAATGACGTGATATTTTACCTTGACAGGGAGGAAGTGGGCGATCTTGGTAAATCGATCAATGATAACCCAAATAGAGTCATACCCTTTTGTGGTCCTGGGCAATCCCACAATGAAGTCCATGCTTATGTCTTCCCATTTCCCTGTTGGTATTGGTAATGACTGTAATGGACCGGCAGTTTTCATGTGTATGGCCTTGACACGTCTGCAAGTGTCACACTTAGCCACATAGCATGCAATTTCAATTTTCATCTTCGTCCACCAGTAGTGCTGTTTTAGATCATGATACATCTTAGTGCTTCCCGGATGAATAGAATAGCGACTAAGATGCGCTTCATCTAAGATTTGCTGGCGGAGTTCTTCATTCTTTGGCACTACTATGCGGTTTTTAAACCATATCACACCTTGATCGTCTTCCTTGAAACATTTGGCTGTTCCAGCCCTTATCTTCTCTCGTATGTGCTTCATACCCAGATTATCCTTTTGAGCATCAATTATTTTTTGCAGAATGATTGACTCAAGCTTCAGCTGATTTAGAGTCCCTTGTTGGATTATCCCCAGGTTTAGCTTCTCCATTTCTTGACATAAGGTGTTCTCGGAGGTCTTTGCCATAAGACAGTGGCAGGAAGTCTTACGACTCAATGCATCTGCCACCACATTGGCCTTGCCTGGGTGATAATGGATCTCTAGTTCATAGTCTTTAATGAGCTCAAGCCATCGTCTTTGCCTCATATTTAACTCTGACTGGGTAAAGATGTACTTCAAACTTTTATGATCTGTATATATGTGACAGATATTTCCCAGCAGATAGTGACGCCATATTTTCAGGGCATGAACCACAGCAGCTAGCTCCAGATCATGAGTTGGATAATGCTCCTCATGTCGGCGCAACTGCCTTGAAGCATACGCAATTACTCGGCCTTCTTGCATCAGTACACAGCCGAGCCCACTGCCAGATGCATCACAATATACATCAAAAGGCTTAGTGATGTCCGGTTGAGCCAATACCGGAGCAGTGGTTAATAATGTCTTCAATTGCTCAAAGGCTTCATTACACTTAGAAGACCAATTGAATTTAATATCATTCTTCAATAAACTTGTGATTGGCTTCACAAGCTTAGAAAAATCGGGTATGAATCTGCGATAATATCCAGCTAGTCCAAGAAAACTCCGGACTTGGTGAACAGTGGTTGGGGGTTTCCACTCCAGAATATCTTTGACCTTGCTAGGATCTACCGCAATTCCTTTAGCTGATAACACGTGCCCCAAAAATTGAATTTCCTCCAGCCAGAACGCGCACTTGCTGAACTTGGCATACAGCTGATGTTCCCTCAGGCGCGTCAATACAATCCGTAGATGCTGAGTATGCTCCTCTTCATTTTTAGAGTATATCAAAATATCGTCGATGAAGACCACCACGAACTTGTCCAACTCGGGCATGAACACCGAGTTCATCAAATAGGTGAAGTGGGCAGGAGCATTTGTGAGCCCAAAAGACATTACCAAGTATTCAAACAATCCATACCGCGTAGTAAATGCGGTCTTCGGTATATCCTCGGGCCGAATACGGATTTGATGATAGCCCGACCTGAGATCAATTTTAGAAAATACCCTTGCCCCAGTCAGTTGATCAAATAAGATGTCGATCCTTGGAAGAGGGTACTTATTCTTGATGGTGACCTCATTCAGGGGTCGATAATCCACGCACATCCGCAAGGTTTGATCCTTCTTCTTAACAAAAATGGCGGGGCAACCCCATGGGGACGAGCTTGGCCGGATGAATCCCTTATTTAGTAGATCTTGTAATTGAATCTTTAATTCCGCCAACTCATTAGGGGGCATACGGTACGATCTTCGGGAGATGGGAGTCATACCGGGCTTTAGCTCAATTACGAATTCTACATCTCTTTCAGGGGGTAGTCCAGGCAAATCTTCCGGAAATACATCTGGAAACTCACATACTACCGGAATGTCCTTGATTTCCGGTACAATGGCTTCAAATATTCTACCAGAAGCTTTGGCTGGATTGGTTACGGGGAGAGACAAAAGAATTTCTTCTTGATTATAGCTCAACCTGACGGTTCTGAGTTCAGTGTTGAGGATTGCCTTGTGTTGGGTTAACCAATTCATACCCAAAATTACATCTATATCCTGGCCTTTCAGAACAATCATGTTAGCAGGAAAGTTCCGTCCGGCCATTGTTACTGGCACTTCATAGGCCACTTCTCTAGTAAAAATGTGTCCCCCAGGTGAATGTATTTTAAATCCCTCTCTTGATTCATGGCATGCAATGTGATGTTGCTCCACAAATTTCTTGCTAATGAAGGTATGCGAAGCACCAGAATCAAAAAGAATAATTGCAGGGTGACTGGCCACGGGAAACGTACCCATCATCACCGGCTCTCCTTCCGGTGTAGTGGCCACTTGAGTGTAATATACACGCCCCGTTTTCTTGGTATTTCTTCCCACAGCATTTCCCTTGGGCTGAGTAGACTTCCCAGTTCCTTGCTGAGCATTGGATTGATTTTGCTTGGGGTATGGGCAGTCTTTGATAAAATGTCTCGACTTGCCACAGTTGAAACACCCGGTTGAAGAGCTGGGCAAGGTAGGGAATCGAGTGCCTGGGGCACCCGGCTGATTTGGGGGAGTGGAGGTATTGTTGGGGCGGATAATAATGGGCTGTTTGAAAGGGAATGCTAGTGGACGGGAAAAAGTGCGGTTTTGGCTAGAAGGCCGGATGACGAACCGTTGCCTCTTCGCCTGGCCCTGATTAGGCCTCTCACCACTGAATCCCTTATTCTTCCCAGAACTTGCGTATTTTGCTTCCACAGATAAGGCTGTACTGACAGCCTTTCCATATGTGAGATCAATACATGTGGCCATCTTTCGCTGCAACCGGTCATTTAGACCTCTCATAAAACAGTTTCTTTTCTTCAAATCAGTATTCACCTGGTCGATGGCATACTGTGACAGGTGATTAAACTTGTTAAGATACTGATTGATGGTGTCTCCTCCTTGTTTCAGCTTCATGAATTCCTCTTGTTTCATATGCAGCACCCCTTCCGGTATGTAGTGCTCACGGAAGGCTGCTTTAAATTCTTCCCAGGTGATTTGATGGTTGTCAGGTTGGATAGCCACAAAATTTCCCCACCAAGTACTGGCAGGGCCACGTAGTTGTTGTGCCGCGAACAATGGCTTCTGCGTTTCAGAACAACGAAGAAGACCAAACTTTTGTTCAATAACTCGTATCCACTTGTCGGCTTCTAGCGGGTCTTCTGCCTTGGTGAATAGAGGTGGTCGAGTTTCGGAGAAGTCCAGATAGGTGGTTTCACGGGGACCTTGCTGAAAACCTCTTCCTGCCTGCTGCTAGAACTGCTGTTGACCCGCCATTTCCCTAAGGAAGCGGGTATTGTCCGCGGTGGCATTCACCAAGGCGGCAATCGCCTCGGCTAGCGTGGGTGGAACCGGAGGTGGATTTGGGGTGACATACCGACCCCTAGAAGTTCTGGCTGCGTCCTGTCCGCGAGTCCTGGTCGGCATCTGAGGCAAAAACATTTGAATAAACATAATATGCCAAAGAGACCTTCCATTTTACATTACTATAAAAAGTAATGATACAGACTCGATATTACATAACAGGATACATTACCCATTATACAAAAGTTCAACCTATTATACAACCGTGCATTCTACAATACACTACTCTACTTCTATTACACCATTAGTCCTGCTTTCCGTTACTTTTGGCGGCCTCATCGTCAGGTGTGGGAGTCCAGACGTCAACCAACCTCAAAGAAGGAGGGGGTTCAAAAAGGTCTAACTCCCCACCCAACGCGCGTCCCGCAACATGAGAGGGTCCGGCTTCCGCCTCAGCAGAGTGTGCAGGCACACTAGGGTGTAATTGTGAGTATAGTATATGGACTTCCTCATGCAACGTATTGCATTAGACCTGCAGGTCGTCGACAGTTGAGCTAAGTTCTTTAATTCGGGCCTGAGCCCTTACTTCCTTAGCACATGCCAGCAAATGAGACTGTACTGCCCAGTCAAGTGCTAAGTCTCGATCAGCAAGCTGATCCTGTAGGTGACGGATGTCCCTTCTTAGTTCATTGATTCTATCTCCGTCTGCGACCCAAGCATTGGTCCTGTGTTGCAGCTTTGCTTGAAGTCGACTCACTCGGGCTTCAAGGTCTCCTATGGGGTCATTACTTCCGCTGCTGCTGCTTTCGTGTCGAGGGGCTAGTTGATGCCGGGGTACTCCAATTGGTCCCGTTGACTTACGTGCCGTTAGCCTTGTGCGTGGCGGCATCTTTCTAAGGGGGAAAATTTATTAGCATAATTCTTAGCATGATGCATGAATAAGTACAGAATCATCCTTAGTCGATTCAACCTTCTATACATTGCACTCTTCCTATCTGGTCTTTAAGATAGACTCTTCAGAATACTTAGGTAAGAAGAGAAAAGAATTTTTAGGTAAGACTTTCGAAAATCCTTTTGAAGATGCCTCATAATGTCTGCAAAGAAGGGCTACGCTCTGATACCAGCTGTGACGGAACCTCCCAAGTAATTAGGCCCACCTACAGTTGTCCTTGTCCAACGGACCTCAGACAACCCTGTAGGTGCCCCTGAATTACTTAACAAGTTCGGTATCTTTCCTTACCTTACCAGGAACGATTCACCCGTCTTGCAGACATTACAGAACATCGGAGATAAAGAATTGCGAAAGCGATTACATAATTCACATTTATTTAAAAGCAAGCACAAGTTGTTTTATTATAGACCAGAACTAAGAGCGAGTGCTGAGTAGTAATATTATACAAACCAAGGGAGGCAAAAACTCCTCCCGAGAAGATTTAAGTAAAAGATCTATATGGAGGACCAAGTCCTCCCGCACTTCAGTCTTGTGTTTCTTCTTTGGGAACCACCTTGGCACAGAAGCAGCAGAAATCTGCTACTTCCTCACCTAAAAACAACGAAGGGATAAACCCTGAGTATGGAATTACTCAGCAAGACTTACCCGACTAAAGAAAAGACTCTCAAGGGTATGCTGGCTTTTAGGGAGTCAAGGTAAGGCTTCTCAATACTCAAAGACTCTGTTTTGCATAAATGCTTACTAAAGTGGATCCTTAAAAATCCAGTTTTATTTGTCCAGTTAAGTTCAATTACCAGCAACTAGAGATCTTTCTACCCTAGTTCAATCGCTGGTCCTGCACTAGCCAATTTCTTAACAAATACCCATCATCTTTAGTGGAATGCTACGTGTAGGGTAGTGACCAAGTCTTCATAACCGCGAAGGTACGGCGATCTGAATCGATTATACTCAGGTGAGGATCTCCAATCACACGACATATGTAGCACTTAACCCTTGCATATGTCAACCCGCCACCGAGGTTCTTAAGACCGGATCAGGTTCACGCAAACCGAGAGCACAGATACACCACCGTCCGGCCTCTTACCACGGAGGGTACACGCTACTCTCGCCACCGCTCCACGCCCATTTCGTGTTATCTTATTCCGGCCTTAGTCTGCCCGAGGCAAGGCTTACCCATGACGAGGCATGTGACCAGTTAAAGGGTCCTCGATCAACAAGCCTACATCGACAAGGTCCTTAATCGACTCAGACGGAGACACTACACCGAGACTCCTTTCTCGTGCAAGTCACCCGCCCGGTCTCATCTTAATTATTTCCAACCCAAAGTTTGGTACCTGGCAGAGGTACATCTTTTCCAGATGTTGAATCCATCAAGGCCCTGAGGGATCCACCATCAAATTTTATTTTCAAAAACACCCCACCCACTTTTGCCACATCATCTTTTGTGAAAACAAAACATTTTGTTTTTCTAAAGCAAGGCTAAGCATCAAAATCTTTTGTAAAACGGGTGATCAAGGAAGGTAATCAAATTCAAGGAAGGTAATGCAGGAATTATTTTATCAATCAACTCCTATCACCTAATGCATCAAGCAAGTGAGAAAGATTGTAAAACAACAAGGAGGGTGGCAAATGCACCAGGGCTTGCCTTTGTTAACAGGTGAGTCCTGCTCGGATCCACAAATATCGAAATAAAAGCAGTTGCCTGCTTGAGGATCTGAGGTTGGTGGAGTCCCCTCTTCAGTGACTTCTTCTTCTTCTTCGTGTTCTAACATAACCATATATATATGCATAAGAATGGATGCCATGGGATGCTCATGAGGATGCAAAGATAATATAGACTTATTATCTAAGTCTTGAGTACAACTTTCCTTCACGGTACTCCGAGAACCTAGGGTTTCCGGAGTCGGTAAAGGAGTTCACAGGGCAGGGGGGTGGTTTTGGGTTCTAGTTATCAAACATGGTCCAAATCAACTCATATTCTACCCAAGGCTTCTAAATATTGTTTTAAGTTCCCATAAAAAGTTTGGGCATTTTTGGACTTACCAATTATTTTCTAAAAATCGATAACTAATACTTTTAACCCCTTTAAATGCCCTAAAATTTCTTATTTCCACTAAAAATCACAAAACTATTTTTATTAAATTCTAGGGAAAATAACAAGCCTAGGAAAATTGGTTTCACAATTTTATTATTTTTCTACTGTTTTCTATAATTGTTTTGGCTCTGGAGATAAAAGAAAAAGAAAAACAGATGAATAGTACTGGGCTGGTTTCGGTCCAAGCGGCCCAGTCAAAAGGGGAAAAGCGCGCGCGTGCGCCCGCGCGCTGACAGCTTTGCAGAAAGGCCCTCGTGTTCTAGGCTAACTGGGAATAGGTTCTTTCACTATTTTAGTGTGTCGCTGACGGTTTGCAGAAACGTCCCCGAACTTCTATTTCTTCGCAGATGGAGGTCCACGACGGCGTCGCGCCCGGCCGAGCTCCGGCGAGCATCAATACCGGCCGATTGAGGCGATGACCGGCGTCGGGACTAAGACTAACCCAAATTCGTGACCAGGGGAGCATTTTCCCCAAACTAATTGCATCTAAAACTAACTATGGAGCACTAGCCACGGTGACCGAGAACGTCGCGGATGGATGAAGGTGTTCCCGGTGAACTATGGCGACTTAGCTCAATCAAAGGGGTCAGGGAGTTTGAGAGGAGATGAGGGATGCTAGAACAAGCAGCAGAGGGACTTGAGCTCACCTGAATCGAGCTGGCCACGGTGGGGTCTTCTTCGCGGTGGCGGAAACCGAATTGGGGGAACTGTGAAATTCAAGCTCGCTGGCGATCCACTGGGGACAATACTGGGTGTCGGGGTTCTTGACTACCCTACGGAGCTTGCGGTGGCTTCAATTTATAGAGAAGTTAGGCGGCGGTGACGAATTCGGCCGAGCAGTGCTGGCGGCCGGAGGTGAAGACGAACACGGGTGTGGTGAATACGTGTGCAATGTCGTGGCAGTAAGTCTGATGGTCGATAGGAAGATAGAGGGAGTCACGGCGATGCGATGGCAAGGTTGGGACACGCGGCGCAAGGCCGGAGAACGGCGGTTCACCGGCGAGTTTATCGACTCAAGCCGGAGAGTAGAGGGAAAGCAAGGGGGGGTCGCCGGAGTGGAGTCCAGCTCACCGGTGATGAACATTCCCCCATCCCGCGACGTTATCCGTTAATCTCCAGCGCGAATCCGGGTGGCGGCAGCACGAATCCCAGCGCAGGGAGGTCACCGGCGACGAGCGAGCAGCGCTGGCAGTCTGATCCTTATCAGATCACTGTACCATGGCGAGTTCCTTTCAGATGAACTGACAGAGAGATTTGAGGCTAGATTTTCTCCCGATTTTATGTGAAACCACTGCCAACCTTCTGCAGCAAAGTTGTAGAGCTATAATTCACCTATAACTTTGATACAATATGCTCCCACAAAAAGTCACTGGATCTCATTCAAAATCGAGCTCAAAGTTGGTCCTATCTCATTGTTACTGAAGATTTAGTCTAGGAATTGTCTGACAGCCATACTTTGAGCTGGATTATCTCTAATATTTGCTTAACAACTCTGCTTCCACTCTTAAGCAAAGTTGTTCTCCTATAATTGGGCTACAATTTTGATGTGGTGACCTAGGGCAAAAACCCTCTGATTTAAAAGTTACAAGGGCTTCAAGTTGGATGAACCACACTGAAATCCAGACTTAACCCAAAAGGGTTAAGTGTGGCACTTTTGCACTTAAGTCCAAATCTTAAGTTTTGGATTGCAAATTCACATATGAGTGACCCAAATAACTTAAGATACTTATTTGACTTGATTTTTGCACTTTAGTCCAAAAGTGGACTAATTTTGCACTTAGGTCCCTAGGGTTTGGTTTTAGGGTTTTCCAGGGTTCTATTTGAGATTGTTGGTATCCAGGGGTATAAATGTGACTCAACTTTGTTTTTGGGGACATTTATAACTCTTTCCCCTAAAGCCTTTAGGTTTTCTCATCTTGGGTTAATTTTTACCCCATTAACCTCTATTCAGGGTCAAGTTCCTTAACTAGGGGTCTGTTTACAAAATATCAAAAACAATACACTTGTTTGAAATTTTTACCTAGTAAATGCACTCTAGGTATGTCAAACATATGCAATACCAATGTTTATGATGTCATGCTCAAGTTTTAGTTACAGTAACACCAGGGGTGTTACACAGATGTACAATGGGGGGTGTAGCAATGCGCTAACGTGCCTGGGAGAGAAATGCCAAAGCCCTATGTACATGCCAACGTGGCTGTCGGGGGAGAGCTTGAGCCCTGTATATGTGATAGCGTGGCCATCAGAGAAGCGGCTGAGCCCTGTAGGAGCACAACTGGCAGTGCGGCAAGGATCCTGCTGACGTCTCCTTGCTGCCGTAAGGGGCTGAGAGCCACCGGCGTCATGGTTGCACGCGGGGCACCATCATTACCCGTCGCCGGGGTAAGCCAGATGGGACGCCGGTCTTGTTCCTTGTAGCCTGAGCTGGCTAGGGATAGGGTAATGATGTATCCCCTGTTGGCGCGGTCGGTCCGAGCCCAAGGTCGGGCGAGGCAGAGACTTCTCTTGAGGCCGAGGCCGGGGTCGGGAAAGGACGCGATTCCTCCCGAGACCGAGGTCGAGGCCGAGTCCGGAGGTCGGGCGAGGCGGAGACCTCCTCCCGAGGCCGAAGCCTGAGGTCGGGCGAGGCGGAGACCTCCTCCCGAGGCTGGAGCCTGAGGTCGGGCGAGGCTGTAAAGCCCAAAAATTTGTATCAGAAAAAAATGATATAAATAAATAAATATAATTATGTTAGGGT
Organism: Zea luxurians; assembly: GCA_029449295.1. NCBI lineage: Eukaryota > Viridiplantae > Streptophyta > Magnoliopsida > Poales > Poaceae > Zea > Zea luxurians. The sequence goes on along the minus strand of JAOPSE010000004.1, from coordinate 77,501,231 downwards.
TTTGAGAATTTTGGAACCATTGGAGATTTAACTGCTCCTTTCCTTTTCATATTCAAGTGATAGTCTCGAATTATTCAAGTAACCAATAAATAACTTGAGAAATGTGCATCTCATACTGATATTATTTTCGTGTGATGCATATTGGAAATATTAGCCTAAGTAGGTAAATAAAGTAATTCATATAAAATTGTTGCACTTCATACTAGATCTTTGAATTTTGCATTTTAATTTAGGTTTAAAACCAAAGCAGATTTGAATTTTAATTGAAAGAAGACAAAAGAAATAAGAAAAAGGGGGGAAAGCTTCACCTGCGTGGGCCAAAACTCTCTTCGTCGCGGCCCACCTCCACTCTTCAACCCGTCGGCCCACTTCGTGCCCTCCTAGCCACTTCCACGTGGGACCCGGGTCAGCACCGTCTTCCTTCTCCCACCTCCCGCGGGCTCAACAGAATGCCGCCGCCATGAGCTTGATACCCGTCGTTGCTGCGCGCGATTGGCCCCACCAGTCAGCCATGGCCCTCCCTCCGCGCGGACCCGTCTTCTGTGCACTCGCCACCGACCACCAATGACCCAGGGGTCCCACACCCTCTTGGCCCATCGCAACAACCGTACGCGCATGTATCCCTTCTCCCTTATCACTTCCAAGCTCAGCGGAACATCGTAACGGATGCCGTGATCGCCGGCAACTACCCTAGACGGCTATTGCGGCTAAGAATCCACCTGCGGATATAAAGATCGGACCCCACCTCTAATGTTGTCCTCCGAGAACCATTGTCGCGTTCTAGTTTCCAGAGAAAACCAGGGGAGACGAATACCGCCGGTGCCGCCATTGTTAAGTGAGAGCAGAACTAGTGAAAGGAGGGCGCCGCCGCGAAGCTTAACCCTGTTGTGCCATCAAAGTTCCTGCGCGGGGTGTCCCTGGGAGCTCAAGGCTGTCTGGGCCGACCAAGCGCTCACCGGAGGACAGCTTCCGCCGTGGTACGTGGCCGCGATTGTCTGCATCATAGCTATAGGTAAGAAGCTATTCGAATGCTCCGCTCTCGTATCTAGTTCGTGTGGGATCGATTAGTGGTGAGCGTAGAGTCCTGGCTCGACGGGTGGGCCAGCTCTGGTGGATCGCGCCGCCGCATTGTGCCGCGCCACCACACTTGGTCAACTCAGGGTAGGAGATGATGCCATGGCCGTTTGATTTCCAAGCAGACGATTCTGATTTAATCCCTGGAACCCGGTTCAGATGTTAAACCATGGCCGTTTGATCATGATCTTGCGGGTCAAAATGGATCACACCTTCATTAGATCTGGACCGCTGATCCATGGATCAGGGGTTATGGTTACTTACCCCTTCGTTGTTATATCTTATTCACCGGATCTTAATCGGACGGCATGTACTTCACGATACCCCTTCACCGTGGCAGAGTTTCTAAAGAGCCCCTCCACTTTTCAAGAATCAACCCGCAATCCAACCCTACTGTGCTCTGTGTCTAGGGAAAATTAGGATTTGGCCCCTGCGTTATCTGTAAATAATGCGCCGAGTCCAGAGAACAATAAAAATAGAAAATTAATTACAGAAAATGATTTTTAATACAAAAACAATTCTAGAAACTTGAGAAATTCATATATAATTCATTTTAGCTCCAAATTGAGTCATTCCAGTTGCAATAATTTTGTATTAATATTGTCTACCAACTAGTAACACTGTTTAGCCATGAAACTTGAATTAAAATTATTCATTTGGATTAATCTATTCTAAGCACTAAATAATTTCCGAAATTCATAACTTGGTAACCGCAACTCCGAATTTAGTGGTTCTTGTTTCTACGATCTCGTAACGTCGCGTAGATCATTATTATGCAGTATATTCTTATGTTTGGTGTGATGTTAATTTTATCTATACCATGTTTATTTGTATTGCTACGACTAGCGCGAGGTCACGTGTCATCTGGAAAGCAAGTTGGTACCTGGAATCTCAAGTGCCAGGCAAGTTGTGCCCTTGATTCACTTTTGTTACCCAATAATGTTCTTTATAATCATTTACCATGCATAGGTTTAATTTTGATGGGACCCAATAGGTTTCCCTAGACTGTTTATCCTGTTTACCCCTGAATCACTTGGGTAGTTTATGCTATTGCTTTACGTGGTTTTTGGGTTAATATTTCATTATATCCATGTTCCAGTTATTTTGTTATTCTATTTATGTTCATGTCAAGATCATTATGTTATTGTTAATTGGAACATGGAGCTTAACTTGAGAACCACGTGCCACCACAAGGGAGGAATGGGACCCCTTGGCTGACTAATTAGGAAAGCTAGTGGAAGACTACCTTACCCGAAAGGGGCAAGGGCAGTAGGGGAGTGGTCAGTGTAGGGAGGTCCCTGGTTGATTTTGCTGCGATGGCGGTCAGCCAGGAACCCTGCATTGGAACTTCCTATAAACTGTAGCGGGTTTTCGGAAGCTAGTGGAACTTTGTAAAGGCCTCGTAGTGGATCCCTAGCCATTCACCTTAGTAGTGTCTAAGGGCCTAGCTAACCCTGGCGACATGGGAAACACGACTTGTGGGTAAAGGGTACAACCTCTGCAGAGTGTAAAACTGGTATACTAGCCGAGCTCACGGTCATGAGCGGCTCAGGACTCTCCGATGATTAAATTATGGAACCTAAACTCAATTTGTCATTTGCATTTGCATGGGATCTGTTATTAATTTTGTTCTATTATTTTATTATGGTTTGGTATTTACTTACACTTAGTAACTGCTAATAAAATTTGACCAACTATTTAAAAGCAATGCCCAGCTTTAACCATTCTCTTTGGTAAGCCTTACACTTCATGAGCTCCCACCTTTGGTGAGTTCATGACACATTATTCCCCACAACTTGTTGAGCGATGAACATGTGTGAGCTCACCCTTGCTGTCTCACACCCCCCCCCCCCCACAGGAGAAGAACAGGTGGTTTCAAGTGGAGTCAAGTATCGAGGAGTTTGATCTGATCTAGGTGGCGTTTCTCAGTTGACATTGGCGCCGACGATCCTTAGTTCGTGTTATATTTATCTTTTATTTTTGTAAGTCTTCCGCTATGTAATAAATACTCTGATTATATTGTGACATTTATCTCTATACACTCTGTTATTATATATGTTGTCTTCTCGGCGCATGTATGAGATGCACCTGGCTTTGTTCCTTAAAGCCGGGTGTTACAGAGGCGGAGCTTCCTGTTGCGCCCGAGACCAAACTCGGTGGTTGATCGTGACTTGTTGTCAGCTTCGCCTGGGTGGTTGGCACAGTAGTCGGAGCGGGGCGTGCGACGCTGTTTTCCCGTCAGATCGGACAGTAAAAGGGGGCGAAGTGACTGCGGTCACTTCGGCCCTGCCGACTGAGGCGCGTGTGTCAGGATACGGTGTTAGACGATCCTCGCATTGAATGCGCCTACGATGTGGTCGGTTGGTGAGGCGGTTTGGCCAAGGCTGCTTCACAACGAAGCCTACCCGAGCCGGGCTTCGGGAGAGCCGAGGGGGTGCCCGCTGCCTGAGGAGGCCCTCGGGCGAGGCGTGAACTCGTCTAGGACTACTGCTCCAGCCCGAGGCTAGGCTCGGGCGAGGTCGCGTCCCTTGGGTAGATGAAGCCTTGACTTGAACCGCGCCCGTCAGTTGGTCTGAGGGTGTTTACCAGCCGTGATTAGGAGTGTTGGGGGTACCCCTAATTATGGTACCCGACACCGTCAGTAGTGACACGTCCTGAGAAGTAGAGCATCCAGCGTGGCCCCAACCTCTTCCTCTGACTTTGACCAAATCCATGAACCGTAGGTTCGATCCATCACTTCCCCTGCTATCCACCCTCTCCCTGTCACATGTTCATTGATTAGAAATGGTAGGTCCAATTCATTCCTCCGAAGATCTATTGTTTGAATGTGGTTAGGGTTGCAGGTTGGATGTACACAGTTTGATTAGCTAACAACATATGTGCCTTTTCGGCTATAAACAATAGTTAATTTGTTAGCCACCTCAAATCGTTCTTCTATACTATACTTAAAGCACCAGTTTCAACGGTCGTCTTGCGTCATCTTTTTACTAATAACCCCTCACAATTATTTCAAATTAATCCGCTGCACGCCTATACATGGCCAAACGGCGGCCCGACATGGGCCAGACGCCCGCGGGCCACAACTCTAGCCCCCCGTTTGATTAAATCAGCGTAAAATTTTAAAAAACGGTGCAGGAGGTAGAGTTTGAACCCATGTTGTGATGGAAGAAAGGCGGGAGACACTGGGTAAAGCTGTCTAACCAGTAGAATATCATGCTAAGATATTTTTAATATTGAATATAAATTATATATATGTATATATGTTTTTTTGTAAAATTAAAAAAAAATATAATCATGTCGGGCCAGACTAGCACTACGGGCCGAGGCTACAGCCCAAGCACAGCACGACGCTCTTGCTCTTGCAAGCATTATATCGTTTCTGAGACCATATTGGTGCAATGGACTCCATGGTGTTTGAGGTTGTTGAATTGGATGGAGCAACAATGATTTGTCACACTAACAGTAAAATCAAAGGTTATTTGTTGGTTTTAAACGTTAGTAATTGCTACGAAGTAGCATAATTTATATGGAGCGCATCCAGTTTTTATTGATGTCTAACTTTAACAATCACTCTATATTTTGATCTATCTTTTTTATAAGTTTGAGTTTATGTGACTTATTTTATAAACTAGAGCTCACAAACTTTCTCTTATTTAGTCTCTATATGGTGGAATTATGTCATTTTATAATCTCTGTCCGTTCAGTCAGTCGTTGTGAACTTGTCGGGGACCATAATTAGGGGTACCCTCAAGACGCCTAATTCTCAGCTGGTAACCCCCATCAGCATAAAGCTGCAGAGGCCTGATGGGTTTGATTAAGTCAGGGATCAGTCCATACGAGTGACTTGACCACGCCACGCCCGAGCCTAGCCTCGGGCGAGGGCAGCCGACCCTAAGATGACTCCGTCTCGCCTGAGGCCTCCTCTTTCACGGCAGACGCATCTCCGGCTCGCCCTAGGCCCCGCCTTCGATAAGAAGAAACCCTGACTAAATCACCGCGCCAACCGACCGAGTCACCGGGGCGTTTAACGCAGAAGGTAAGACCGACGGGCGACCAGACTTCGCCAGAGGTGCCATAGGAGGCTCCGCCCGACCCAGGGCTCGGACTCGGGCTAAGGCCCCGGAAGACGGCGAACTCCGCTCCGCCCGACCCAGGGCTCGGACTAGGGCTAAGGCCCCGGAAGACGGCGAACTCCGCCTCGCCCGACCCAGGGCTCGGACTCCGCCTCGGCCTCTGCCGATCGATCTCCGCCTCGCCCGACCCAGGGCTCGGACTCTGCCTCTGTCTTGCAGGACGGACTCGACCTTGGCTTCGGAGGAGCCTCCACGACGCCCGACCAAGGACACGAGACCGCCACGTCAACAGGAAGCGTCATCATCACCCTGCCCTGAGCCGACTTGGGTCGCAGAGAACAAGACCGGTGTCCCATCTGGCCAGCTACGCCAGATAGGCAAATGATGGCGCCCCGCTAGACCATGACGACGGCGGCTCTCAGCTCCCTTACAAAAGCAGGAGGACGTCAGCAAGGGTCCAGCCACTCCGACAGCTGTCCCCCCGTCCGGCTCCATTACTCCTCCAACAGCCACGACGCCACACCAACAGGGTGCCAAGATCTCTCCGGCTGCCACCTAGGCATGTACATAGGGCGCTAGCTCTCCCTCGCTAGACACGTAGCATCTTGCTACACCCCCATCTTGTACACCTGGATCCTCTCCTTACGACTATAAAAGGAAGGACCAGGGCCTTCTTAGAGAAGGTTGGCCTCGCGGGGACGAAGGGCAGGGGCAGGCGCTCTCTCGGGGCCGCTCGCTTCCCCTCACCTCGCGCGGACGCTTGTAACCCCCTACTGCAAGCGCACCCGACCTGGGCGCGGGACGAACAAGAAGGCCGCGGGAATTCTCCGACTCCCCCACGACCCGGCTCCGGCCACCGACCGCTCTCTCTGTTCCCCCCTTCGCGCTCGCCCACGTGCTCGACCCATCTGGGCTGGGGCACGCGGCACTCTCACTCGTCGGCTCGGGGACCCCCCGGTCTCGGAACGCCGACAGTTGGCGCGCCAGGTAGGGGCCTGCTGCGTGTTGACGAGCAGTTTCCCGTCAAGCTCCAGATGGGCAGTCTCCAACGACCTCTTCAACCCGGGACGGTGCTCCGTTTCGGGAGCCTCGAGTTCATGTCTCTCGACAGCAGCTACGACATGATACTCCTTCCACCGCCGCGCGACAGCGACAATGGTGGCGGACAACCCGCCCGCCAGCGGCGGAATCGACGACGTCTTCCCCGCGTGGGGGAAGGACGACTTTCGAGCTCGCCCCATCCTCTCCCTCGCCATCGGAGGAGGAGGAGGAGAGGCAACCAGGGCCGAGCGGGAGGCCGCGCTCCGACGGCTGTCGAGCAAATCGACATCCCCGGCGCCTCAACGGAGGACACGCTGAGCGTTGCCCTCGCGTTCGAGGCGAAGGCGAGCGTCATCCCCCGGCAACACGTCGACCCCGAGCAAGTGGACGACGCCAGCACGCTCACGGAAGGCCTGCAGGACGTCGCCCTCGTACCCAAGACGACGGCGCGGTCAGCCCCCGACGTGACTTCATCGCTCCTCGTCGACAAAAAGGTACCGACTGCTACCCATCTTTTGTCATTTCGACTCGGCCTCAGCCCGCCTGGCGACCTCGCTTTGGCGGGCGCTCACATTGAGGCGAGTGCAACCTCTCTGGGGTTTCGTGTGCGGTCGCCTTGGGACCGATTGACGGGTGTCTCAACCTACGGACCCTCTGGGTCCGAGGAAGATGACGACCCCAGCATCTGCTGGGATTTCTCCGGATCTGGCAACCCTAGTGCCATGCGGGACTTCATGACCGCATGTGACTACTGCCTCTCCAACTGTTCCGACGGCAGCCGCAGCCTTGGCGACAAGGACTGCGGCCCGAGCCGCGAATGTTTCCACATCGAGCTAGGGGATCCCTCCGGAGGCGGCTGTCTCGGCATGCCGGAGGATGGTGATCCCCCTAGGCCAGCGCCTCGCGCCGACATCCCGCGGGAGCTAGCTGTGGTCCCCGTTCCGGCGGGGGGTCACGACCCACAGCTCGAGCAAGTCCGCGGGGCGCAGGCCGGGCTCGATGAGGAAGCAGGAGCGCTCGAGGCAATCCGCCAGAACATCGGGCAGGTATGGGCGAGCCAGCCCCCGGCCGGAGGAATACGTCACCTGCCCCAAGGTCTCCAGCACCGCATCACCAACGATGCCAGGGACAGACCGCCACCCGCGTCCGGCGGAACCGGTCAGGACCTGACCGCTGCAGCGATGCTCCTCCGCGCAATGCCGGAGTCATCAACCACCGAGGGTCGGCGAATCCAGGGAGAACTCAAGCATCTCCTGGAAGGCGCTGCGGCTCGGCGGGCCGAAAGCTCTGCCTCCCGAAGGCAGGGATACCCCTCGGAACCTCGTGCCGCGACTTCCCGACTCACGCGGGAAGCCTCGGTCTTCACCGGGCGCACGCGCAACACCGCGCCTGCGGCCCCGGGCCACCTCGGCGACGAGCACCCTCATCGCGACCGTCGGGCACGCCTCGACGAAAGGGTGCGCCGAGGCTATCACCCCAGGCGTGGGGGACGCTACGACAGCGGGGAGGATCGGAGTCCCTCGCCCGAACCACCCGGTCCGCAGGTCTTTAGCCGAGCCATTCGGCGGGCGCCATTTCCGCCCCGATTCCGACCCCCGACTACTATCACGAAGTACTCGGGGGAAACGAGACCGGAATTGTGGCTTGCGGACTACCGCCTGGCCTGTCAACTGGGTGGGACGGACGATGACAACCTCAGCATCCGAAACCTCCCCCTGTTCCTCTCCGACACCGCTCGTGCCTGGTTGGAGCACCTGCCTCCGGGGCAGATTTCCAACTGGGGAGATCTGGTCCAGGCTTTTGCCGGCAACTTCCAGGGCACGTACGTGCGCCCCAGGAACTCCTGGGACCTCCGAAGCTGTCGGCAACTGCCGGGAGAGTCTCTCCGAGACTATATCCGGCGGTTCTCGAAGCAGCGCACCGAGCTGCCCAACGTCACCGACTCCGATGTCATCGGCGCGTTCCTCGCCGGCACCACCTGCCGTGACCTGGTGAGCAAGTTGGGTCGCAAGACCCCCACCAGGGCGAGCGAGCTGATGGACATCGCCACCAAGTTCGCCTCCGGCCAGGAGGCGGTAGAGGCCATCTTCCGAAAGGACAAGCAGCCCCAGGGCCGCCCGTCGGAAGATGCCCCCGAGGCATCCACTCCGCGCGGCGCCAAGAAGAAAGGCAGGAGGAAGTCGCAAGCGAAACGCGACGTTCCCGATGCAGACCTTGTCGCCGCCGCCGAGCACAAGAACCCTCGGAAGCCCCCCGGAGGTGCTAACCTCTTCGACAAGGCACTCAAGGAGACGTGCCCCTACCATCAGGGGCCCGTCAAGCACACCCTCGAGGAGTGCGTCATGCTTCGGCGCCACTTCCACAGGGCCGGGCCACCCGCAGAGGGTGGCAAGGCCCGCGACGACGACAAAAGGGAGGATCGCCAAGCAGGAGAGTTCCCAGAGGTCCGCGACTGCTTCATGATCTACGGAGGGCATGCGGCGAATGCCTCGGCTCGGCACCGTAAGCAAGAGCGTCGGGAGGTCTGCTCGATGAAGGTAGCGGCGCCAGTCTACCTAGACTGGTCCGACAAGCCCATCACCTTCGACCGGGACGACCACCCCGACCACGTGCCGAGCCCAGGGAAGTACCCGCTCGTCGTCGATCCCGTCATCGGCGACGTCAGGCTCACCAAGGTCTTGATGGATGGAGGCAGCTGCCTCAACATCATCTACGCTGAGACCCTCAGGCTCCTGCGCATCGATCTGTCATCCGTCCGAGCAGGCGCTGCGCCCTTCCACGGGATCATCCCCGGGAAGCGTGTCCAGCCCTTCAGGACAGCTCGACCTCTCTGTCTGCTTCGGAACACCCTCCAACTTCCGAAGGGAGACTTTGACGTTCGAGGTGGTCGGGTTCCGAGGAACCTACCACGCAGTGTTGGGAAGGCCATGCTACGCGAAGTTCATGGCCATCCCCAACTACACCTACCTAAAGCTCAAGATGCCGGGCCCCAACGGGGTCATCACCGTCGGCCCCACGTACAAACACGCATTCGAATGCGATGTGGAGTGCGTGGAGTACGCCGAGGCCCTCGCCGAGTCCGAGGCCCTCATTGCCGACCTGGAAAGCCTCTCCCGAGAGGTGCCGGACGTGAAGCGACATGCCGGCAATTTCGAGCCAGCGGAGACGGTTAAGGCCGTCCCTCTCGACCCCAGTGGCGACACCTCCAAGCAGATTCGGATCGGATCCGGGATCGACCCCAAATAGGAAGCAGTGCTCGTCGACTTTCTCCGCGCAAACGCCGACGTCTTTGCGTGGAGTCCCTCGGACATGCCCGGCATACCGAGGGATGTCGCCGAGCACTCGCTGGATATTCGGGCCGGGGCCCGACCGGTCAGACAGCCTCTGCGCCGATTCGACGAGGAAAGGCGCAGAGTGATAGGCGAGGAGATCCACAAGTTGATGGCAGCAGGGTTCATTAAAGAGGTATTCCATCCCGAATGGCTTGCCAACCCTGTACTTGTGAGGAAAAAAGGGGGGAAGTGGCGGATGTGTGTAGACTACACTGGTCTCAACAAAGCATGTCCGAAGGTCCCCTACCCTCTACCTCGCATCGACCAAATTGTGGACTCCACTGCAGGGTGCGAAACCCTGTCTTTCCTCGATGCCTACTCAGGGTATCATCAAATCAAGATGAAAGAGTCCGACCAGCTCGCGACTTCTTTCATCACGCCCTTCGGCATGTACTGTTATGTCACAATGCCGTTCGGGTTGAGAAACGCGGGTGCGACGTACCAGCGGTGCATGAACCATGTGTTCGGCGAACACATTGGTCGCACGGTCGAGGCCTACGTCGATGACATCGTAGTCAAGACGAGGAAAGCCTCCGACCTTCTCTCCGACCTCGAACTGACATTCCGGTGTCTCAAGGCGAAGGGCGTCAAGCTTAATCCCGAGAAGTGCGTCTTCGGGGTGCCCCGGGGCATGCTTTTGGGATTCATCGTCTCCGAGCGGGGCATCGAAGCCAACCCGGAGAAGATCGCGGCCATCACAAACATGGGGCCCATCAAGGACTTAAAAGGCGTACAGAGGGTCATGGGATGCCTCGCGGCCTTGAGCCGTTTCATCTCGCGCCTCGGCGAAAGAGGCCTGCCCCTGTACCGCCTCTTAAGGAAGGCCGAGTGCTTCACTTGGACTCCCGAAGCCGAGGAAGCCCTCGGGAACCTGAAGGCGCTCCTCACCCAGGCGCCCGTCTTGGTACCCCCAGCTGATGGAGAAAGCCTCTTGGTCTACGTCGCCGCAACCACTCAGGTGGTCAGCGCCGCGATCGTGGTCGAAAGGCAGGAAGAGGGGCATGCTTTGCCCATTCAGAGGCCAGTTTACTTCGTCAGCGAAGTGCTGTCCGAGACCAAGATCCGCTACCCGCAAGTCCAGAAGCTACTATACGCAGTGATCCTGACGAGGCGAAAGCTGCGACATTATTTCGAGTCCCATCCGGTGACTGTGGTGTCATCCTTCCCCCTGGGGGAGATCATCCAGTGCCGTGAGGCCTCGGGGCGGATCGCGAAGTGGGCGGTGGAAATCATGGGCGAGGCAATCTCGTTTGCCCCTCGGAAGGCCATCAAGTCCCAGGTACTGGCGGATTTCGTAGCCGAATGGGTCGATACCCAATTGCCGACGGCTCCGATCCAGCCGGAGCTCTGGACCATGTTTTTCGACGGGTCGCTAATGAAGACGGGAGCTGGCGCGGGCCTGCTTTTCGTCTCGCCCCTCGGGAAACACCTGCGCTACGTGCTCCGCCTCCATTTCCCGGCGTCCAACAATGTGGCTGAGTACGAGGCTCTGATCAACGGATTGCGAATCGCCATCGAGCTAGGGGTCCGACGCCTCGATGCACGCGGCGACTCGCAGCTCGTCATCGACCAAGTCATGAAGAACTCCCTCTGCCGCGACCCGAAGATGGAGGCCTACTGTGAGGAGGTTCGACGCCTGGAAGACAAGTTCTACGGGCTCGAGCTTAACCACATCGCCCGGCGCTACAACGAGACTGCAGACGAGCTGGCGAAGATAGCCTCGGGGCGAACGACGGTTCCCCCGGACGTCTTCTCCCGGGATCTGCATCAACCCTCCGTCAAGATAGGCGACGCGCCCGAGCCCGAGGCACCCTCGGCCTCGTTCGAGGTGACCTCGGCCCAGCCCGAGCCATCCTCGGCTCAACCCGAGGAACCCTCGGGGCCCGAGGGCGAAGCGCTGCGCATCGAGGAGGAGCAGGACGGGATCGTGCCAGATCAAGATTGGCAGACCCCATACCTGCAATATCTCCACCGAGGAGAACTGCCCCTCGACCGAGCCGAGGCTCGGCGGGTAGCGCGACGCGCCAAATCGTTCGTCTTGCTGGGCGATGAGAAGGAGCTCTACCACCGAAGCCCCTCGGGCATCCTCCAGCGATGTATCTCCATCGCCGAAGGTCAGGAACTCCTGCGGGAAATACACTCGGGGGCTTGCGGTCACCATGCAGCACCTCGAACCCTCGTCGGGAACGCCTTCCGCCAAGGCTTCTACTGGCCAACGGCGGTGGCCGACGCCACTAGAATTGTCCGCGCCTGCGAAGGGTGCCAATTCTATGCGAAGCAGACCCACCTGCCCGCTCAGGCTCTGCAGGCGATACCCATCACCTGGCCCTTCGCTGTGTGGGGTCTGGACCTCGTCGGCCCTTTGCAGAAGGCGCCCGGGGGCTACACGCACCTGCTGGTCGCCATCGACAAATACTCCAAGTGGATCGAGGTCCGACCCCTGAACAGCATCAGGTCCGAGCAGGCGGTGGCGTTCTTCACCAACATCATCCATCGCTTCGGGGTCCCGAACTCGATCATCACCGACAATGGCACCCAGTTCACCGGCAAAAAATTCTTGGATTTTTGCGAGGATCACAACATCCGGGTGGATTGGGCCGCCGTAGCTCATCCCATGTCGAATGGGCAAGTGGAGCGTGCCAATGGCATGATCCTACAAGGGCTCAAGCCTCGGATCTACAACAACCTCAACAAGTTCGGCAAGCGGTGGGTGAAGGAACTCTCCTCGGTGGTCTGGAGCCTGAGGACGACGCCGAGCCGAGCCACGGGTTTCACGCCGTTCTTCCTGGTCTACGGGGCCGAGGCCGTCCTGCCCGCGGACCTGGAATACGGCTCCCCGAGGACGAGGGCCTACAACGAAGAAAGCAACCAAGCTAGCCGAGAAGACTCGCTGGACCAGCTGGACGAGGCTCGGGACAGGGCCTTACTACACTCGGCGCGGTATCAGCAGTCCCTGCGACGCTACCACGCCCGAGGGGTCCGACCCCGAGACCTCCAGGTGGGCGACCTGGTGCTTCGGCTGCGGCAAGACGCCCGAGGGAGGCACAAGCTCACGCCCCCCTGGGAGGGGCCGTTCGTCATCGCCAAAGTTCTGAAGCCCGGAACGTACAAGCTGGCCAACAGTCAAGGCGAGGTCTACGGCAACGCTTGGAACATCCAACAGCTACGTCGCTTCTACCCTTAAGATGTTTCCAAGTTGTTTATATGCCTCGCACCCACGCAAAGTTTAGTCAACAAGGAAGGGTCGGCCTCGCCTCGGCAAAGCCCGACCCTCCCTCGGGGGCTAAAAGGGGGGAAACCCCCTCTGCGTCAAAATTTTCCTCGAAAAGAAAATCTCTTTTACCAGAACGTCTTTCGTGCTTTTTGTCTACTTCGAAAAGCGGGTCCTGGAAACGACGGAGTACACGTAAGCAGTCAAGGCTGACCGAGCCGAGGGACTCCTACGCCTCCGGGATACGGATACCTCACTCATCACCTTCTGCGATAAGTAACTCGCGCTCGGATAAGGTGAACCCGCGGATTGAACGAGTCTTTACGTACGGAAGCTCTTCTGTCGAAGCGATTCTTCGAGCCTTCTCGACTGAGCCAGTGACAGGGCCTCATGGACGGGAAAAGGTACGCGTAAGCGGCAAGGCCGACCGAGCCGAGGGACTCCCACGCCTCCGGGATACGGATACCTCACTCATCACCTTCCGCGAGAAGCAACTCTTGCTCGCACTAACATCCCTGCTACCGACGGAAAGTCCAGATACTCGAAACAAGAGGAAAAGAGACGCAGCTTTATAACACAGCAAGGGTGTGTGTTCTGGCCTCGACGGCCGCGCAAGGCCCACGCTACAAGACGATTTGACCCTGCAGGCTCGGATCTTGACGCTGGAAGAGGGCGATGACACCCTCGGCGTCGACAACACCTTCGGCAAGGCCCGACCTAGCCTCGGACGGCGACGCGGTCCGAGGGCCTCCGCTCCGAAGGACGACGTCATCACCACGCTCGAGCAATCTCTGCCAGGGACTTCTCCGAGAACCCGGCCCGAGCGGACAGCTCGGCCGGTCACCTCCGGGGCCTCGGCCGACCGCCTTCCGAGGGCGCCAGCTCGGTCCGAAGCCTCGGCTGATCAACTCCGACGACGATCCTGCCAACGGACAACCCGGCTAGGCTCCGGCCAACCAGGTTTCATTTCCGAGCCAACTCCGCCTCTGCTCATGCTGATATCGCTACCCCTGGCCTCGGCTCGTCGAAGAGCGGCCGAGGGGTCTCTTTAACTAAGCTAGAGGAGCCTCGGACAACAGGGCCGACCGAGCCGAGGGATTCCTACGCCTCCGGGATACGGATACCTCACTCGTCACCTTGACACGGGGCGACTCACGCTTGGTGAAGCGGTTCAGGCAAACAACAGGCGAGTCCTAGTGCTCAGAAATGAGGAAAAAACACGGCTCTGTGCCGTAAGTTACATACATGTTCAGGCCCCGAAAGCCGAAATGAACAAAAAACCCGGCACTCGAAGTGCCCTTACAAACGGAACTCCGGTTCCTCCCTCTGCAGCGGCGCAGGCCTCAAGAGAAGGCACAGCTGCTGTCTTGCCCTCGCCCATAACGCCACCCGAGGGGCGAGGACAAGTACAAAGAGCCGGAGGTCCGAAGCGCCGATGGTGGCGGTGATCCCGTCGCTGACGGGGACTTCTCGAGCCGCCTCCACCTCGGCACCGACGCCAGGAGCCATCGGCCTACCGGCAGATCCCCACTCAAATCCTCCCCGATGAGTGGGGCACCGGCCTCCGCGCGAAGGCGCCGCCCTGGTGCAAAGGCAGGGCCACCCCAGAACACGAGCGCCGCCCTGGCGGCGTGCGGCGTCTAGGGTGGACCTCCCGTGTACACGGCGCGGCAGCCGCCCCCCGACAAAAGGGGCCGCCGGAGCCGAGCTAGCGGACCCGACACGCTGGAGGTGACGGCGTTCGCCGCCGATCCATCCCACGTTGTCGAAGTCCGCGCCGCCCGCAGGGCCAGTGAGCGCCTTCTCCCTCGAATATCGTGGGAGAGGATGACCCACGAACCCGTGCGGGAGGTGGAGCGCCGGCTCAGTCCGGCACCCACCCCAGCGAGGATGATGAACATCCTTGAAGCTGAGGGTGGGACCCAGATCGCAGTCCGGTTCGCTCCTCCCCACCCAGGAGCTGGTGGTCACCGTCTCGGGTGACCCCCAGCCGAGGGGGGCAACCGGGCTGCATGATGAAAATCCTTGAAGCCGAACGATGGCTGAAAGGTACCAACTCCCACGGAGTTGCGTTCCTCCAACGATGGGGCGAAAAGACGGCGGTTTCCCCCATCCGGGGGCCTGGAAGACGGAGAGACACAATGCATGGGGGAAGAAGGAGACATGGTCGCCTTACGAAAGGGGTCGCCCTCCTTTTAAAGACAACTCCCCCTGCTTGCACCCTCAACCGTCACGGGCTGAGTCTTCTCCAACACGCCTCCAAAGTCCTCCCCTGCGGCGCGGGGGCTGGGGCCCGCCTGTCATGCAGACCGGCTCCAAGAAGAAGCCGAACCGTCGCGCACGACGCACGCAACCACCCAGCGGTTACAAGTAACCCTCCACTTTTGCCCGGACCAGCGGGCGAAAGGGGCAGGCGGCCATGCAGGCGGCATGCAACCGTGCCAAGTGGACGCGCCTCTCCGACTCCTGACAGGCCGGCGCGACGGCTCAAGCCCACGCGTCGTGCAACCGGCGCGCGGAGCGCTGCATGCGAACCGCTATGCCACTCGCTCCACCACCGCACCTCCTCGATTGCGGAACCGATACCGCGATTCGAGGCGACCCAGCCCACGACCCGGCAGCGCCAGCCTGGCGCAGCGGTCAAAAGCGGTCAAAAATGGGCCGGCAGTAATGACGGTGGCAGGCGCGCGAGAGCAGCGGTCACGCCATCTGCCAAGCTCATGTCCCATCCGGAGGCAGCAAGAGAACCCCCTCTCACGGCGTGAAGACGACGCGCCCGTGACCCGTACCTCGAACGGCTCGCGCACGCGCAACGGCAACCTCGCCGACCGCTCACCCCGGCGCACTAACTCCGCGGCTCGACGGACAGCGCTACGGGCGGGAGCGGCTGGCGACGTTTCGCCTTCGCCAAAACAACCACGCCGAAAAAGGTACGCCACGACGTTCAATTTCGAATCCTTTTTCCCTTTTTCCTTCTTTCTCTATCTCTTGCAACAGGGACCGAGAAGGGGGATAACCCCAAAGGGATCCTTCCCCGTGAAGGAACTAGGCTCCGAGCCTCCCTACTGATCAGGGGTTCGAAGGTTGGCCCCCCGAAGGGTTCAACAGCCGCCTCAGATCGCGTGGGCCCGACACCCACTACTGGTCAGGGGTTCGAAGGTCGGCCCCCGAAGGGTCCCACGACCGCCTCAGGCTACTCGGGCTCCGTGCCCCCTACTGATCAGGGGTTCGAAGGCTGGCCTGTCGAAGGGTTCACAGTCGCCTCAGACGCCGAGCGAGGGATGACCAGGGGTACGTTCGATACATAACCAAGGCTCGGGCTGCGCTCCCGAGGTACCCTAGGACATTTCCGAGACCAGCGGGAACGACTCTGTAACGGAATCCCATCGGAGGGAGGCAACGAGCCCTCGGACCCCGTCGCTAGGGGACCGGGTCCGGCAGATCACCCGCAGGTACTTTTGGGCGTGCCTCCGGGCCCCTAGCCGACCCCTAACGAACGGGGCACGGACGTCCACTCGGATTACCCGATTGCAGCTCACCGGAGACACCATGTTCGGTGCCCATCGAGGGTAACATGGCGCACTCCCCCCCTCCTCCTTGCGGAAAGGCGACGTAGGGGCGTATATAAAAAAGCCGAGTCTGTCCCTGATCGTCCTCTCGCTCCGTGCAGAGGCTCGGGGGCTGCTCTCGCAAAACCGGCTCCGGCCAAACCGTTGACAGCGTCAACATACCAGCCCGAGAACTTGGGCCCCGACAGTGCACCTGGGTTACGCCCTGCTCGCATGAGGGAACCGCCAGACCAGCCGAGGCATTGCGCAAGGCATTAAGACCTCGAAGGAGTGAAACCACTCCTCCGAGGCCTCGGGGGCTACACCCGGCGGGTGCGCTCGCGCGCACCCACCGGAACAAAGTACCACCGAGAAAGGCTGGTCCCCTTGCAAAAAAGTGCGACGCAAGCCTCCAAGTGAGTGTTAACACTCTCTTCGAGGCTCGGGGGCTACTGTCGGGGACCATAATTAGGGGTACCCTCAAGACGCCTAATTCTCAGCTGGTAACCCCCATCAGCATAAAGCTGCAGAGGCCTGATGGGTTTGATTAAGTCAGGGATCAGTCCATACGAGTGACTTGACCATGCCACGCCCGAGCCTAGCCTCGGGCGAGGGCAGCCGACCCTAAGATGACTCCGTCTCGCCTGAGGCCTCCTCTTTCACGGCAGACGCATCTCCGGCTCGCCCTAGGCCCCGCCTTCGATAAGAAGAAACCCTGACTAAATCACCGCGCCAACCGACCGAGTCACCGGGGCGTTTAACGCAGAAGGTAAGACCGACGGGCGACCAGACTTCGCCAGAGGTGCCATAGGAGGCTCCGCCCGACCCAGGGCTCGGACTCGGGCTAAGGCCCCGGAAGACGGCGAACTCCGCTCCGCCCGACCCAGGGCTCGGACTTGGGCTAAGGCCCCGGAAGACGGCGAACTCCGCCTCGCCCGACCCAGGGCTCGGACTCCGCCTCGGCCTCTGCCGATCGATCTCCGCCTCGCCCGACCCAGGGCTCGGACTCTGCCTCTGTCTTGCAGGACGGACTCGACCTTGGCTTCGGAGGAGCCTCCACGACGCCCGACCTAGGACACGAGACCGCCACGTCAACAGGAAGCGTCATCATCACCCTGCCCTGAGCCGACTTGGGTCGCAGAGAACAAGACCGGTGTCCCATCTGGCCAGCTACGCCAGATAGGCAAATGATGGCGCCCCGCTAGACCATGACGACGGCGGCTCTCAGCTCCCTTACGAAAGCAGGAGGACGTCAGCAAGGGTCCAGCCACTCCGACAGCTGTCCCCCCGTCCGGCTGAGAGCACCTAGAGGGGGGGGTGAATAGGTGATCCTGTAAAAACTTCAAACTTAAGCCACAAAAACTTGTTATGTGTTAGCACGATTATTGCCAAGTGGCTAAGGTGAAGTCTCAACAAAACACAATACCACAAGAGATCAAGACAGAGGTGACACGGTGGTTTATCCCGTGGTTCGGCCAAGCCAATGCTTGCCTACTTCCACGTTGTGGCGTCCCAACGGACGAGGGTTGCAATCAACCCCTCTCAAGCGGTCCAAAGACCCACTTGAATACCACGTTGTTTTGTTGTTCCTTTCACTATCCCGTTTGCAAGGAATCTCCACAAATTGGAGTCTCTTGCCCTTACAAGTATATGATCACAAAGAAAGCACAGAGTAAGGGAGGGAAGCAACACACACAAATCCACAGCGAAACGCGCACACACACGGCCAAGAATCGAGCTCACAAGAGTTTCACACAGTTCTCACTAGAACAGAGCTCGAAACACTTAGAATGACAATCAAATGCGCAGAGATTGAGTGTGGATGATCAAGAATGCTCAAAGGTTGCTTGTGTATCTCCTTCATGCGCCTAGGGGCTCCTTTTATAGCCCCAAGGCAGCTAGGAGCCGTTGAGAGCAAATCCGGAAGGCCATCCTTGTCTTCTGTCGTCGGGGGCACCGGACAGTCCGGTGCACACCGGACATGTCCGGTGACCGATTTCTTTCCTTATCCAGCGCTTCCCGACCGTTGCAAACCGGCGGAGATCTGAGAGCCGTTGGCGCACCGGACAGTCCGGTGCACACCGGACAGTCCGGTGCCGTCTTCCGACCGTTGGCTCGGCCACGTGTCCCGCGCGGATTGCGCGGCCGACCGTTGGCCCTGGCCGACCATTGGCTCACCGGACAGTCCGGTGCACACCGGACAGTCCGGTGAATTTTAGCCGTACGCCGTCGGCGAATTCCCGAGAGCGGCCAGTTCGCGCCGAGTTGGCCTGGCGCACCGGACACTGTCCGGTGCACACCGGACAGTCCGGTGCTCCAGACCGAGCTGAGCCTTGGCTACACACAGCCAAGTCTTTCTCTCCCCTTTTCTCGTTTTCTTCTTTCTGTTTCTAACACCTAGACAAATATGTTAGTCCACAAAACAAATGTACTAAGGCTTAGAAACATACCTTTATCTCATGATTTGCACCTTGTTCATCCATGTACATAAATTCACAATTAAGCACATGTGTTGGCACTCAATCACCAAAATACTTAGAAATGGCCCAAGGGCACATTTCCCTTTCAATCTCCCCCTTTTTGGTGATTTATGCCAACACAACATAAAGCCACTAGAACAAGTGCAAACTTAATTCAAATAACACTTAAATTTATTTTGAATCAATTTTGGCATATATGGATCATCCTTTGCCACCACTTGGTTTGTTTTTGCAAATCAAACACAAATCTCTATCTCTAAGTTAAACACACATGTTTAAGCATAAAGAGAGTCATTCAAAAAGAGATTGATCAAGGATTTCAAAAACTCCCCCTTTTTCCCATAATCAATACTTCTCCCCACAAGAAGCCAACTTTTGACAAGAGAGACAACTTAAGAATTTTGACAAACCAAAAACTCTATTCTACTATTTTCAAAATCTCTCAAGTGGTAGCTGATCCATTTATTGCTTTGGCCTTTATTTTCTCCCCCTTTGGCATCAAACACCAAAACGGGATCAATTTTGGCCCTTTAACCCCATTGCCTCACCAAAATCTTCAATTAAGAGCAAATGGCAATAAGAGTTCATGAGATGGACTTGGAATAAGTTACCCCTCATCGGAGTGCAGTGGAGGTCTTTCATGGTCCAAGTCCACCTTTTCCCTTTCAATTCTCCTTTGTGACTAACACAAGCAAACTCAAACATATGGTTAGTCTCAAAGGGTCAAGTTGTAACACATCTCCCCTTAAACATGTGCATCACATTGCAACGGACTTGTGAGGTCCAGGGAGTGTTTGTACAACTTGAGCACCATAATAAGCAACAAAAATGCAGAAAGGAACATGATCAAAATCATGAATACATGTATGCTACAATTCAATCCAAGTTCCGCGAATCTAAGACATTTAGCTCACTACGCAGCCTGCAAAAGGTCTTCTCATCTAAAGGCTTGGTAAAGATATCGGCTAGCTGGTTCTCGGTGCTAACATAAAACACTTCGATATCTCCCTTTTGCTGGTGGTCTCTCAGAAAGTGATGCCGGATGTCAATGTGCTTTGTGCGGCTGTGCTCAACAGGATTTTCCGCTATTCGGATAGCACTCTCATTATCACATAGGAGTGGGACTTTGCTCAGATTGTAGCCAAAGTCCCGGAGGGTTTGCCTCATCCAAAGTAGTTGCGCGCAACACTGTCCTGCGGCAACGTACTCGGCCTCAGCGGTGGATAGGGCAACGGAGGTTTGTTTCTTAGAGTTCCATGACACCAGGGACCTTCCTAAGAATTGGCACGTCCCCGATGTACTCTTCCTATCGACCTTACATCCAGCATAGTCGGAATCTGAGTACCCAATTAAGTCAAAGTTAGACCCCTTTGGATACCAGATCCCGAAGCAAGGCGTAGCGACTAAATATCTAAGAATTCGCTTCACCGCCACCAAGTGACACTCCTTAGGATCGGATTGAAATCTAGCACACATGCATACGCTAAGCATAATATCCGGTCTACTAGCACATAAATAAAGTAGAGATCCTATCATTGACCGGTATGCTTTTTGATCAACGGACTTACCTCCTTTGTTGAGGTCGGTGTGTCCGTCGGTTCCCATCGGAGTCTTTGCGGGCTTGGCGTCCTTCATCCCAAACCGCTTCAGCAGATCTTGCGTGTACTTCGTTTGGGAGATGAAGGTGCCGTCCTTGAGTTGCTTCACTTGGAACCCAAGGAAGTAGTTCAACTCGCCCATCATCGACATCTCGAATTTCTGCGTCATCACCCTGCTAAACTCTTCACAAGACTTTTGATTAGTAGAACCAAATATTATGTCATCGACATAAATTTGGCACACAAACAAATCACCATTACAAGTCTTAGTGAAAAGAGTTGGATCGGCTTTCCCAACCTTGAAAGCATTAGCAAGTAAGAAATCTCTAAGGCATTCATACCATGCTCTTGGGGCTTGTTTAAGTCCATAGAGCGCCTTAGAGAGCTTACACACGTGGTCGGGGTACCGCTCATCCTCGAAGCCAGGGGGTTGCTCCACGTACACCTCCTCCTTTATTGGCCCGTTGAGGAATGCGCTCTTCACATCCATTTGGTACAACCTGAAAGAATGGTGAGCGGCATATGCTAGCAAGATACGAATAGACTCTAGCCTAGCCACAGGAGCAAAAGTCTCCTCAAAGTCCAAACCTGCGACTTGGGCATAACCTTTTGCCACAAGTCGAGCCTTGTTCCTTGTCACCACCCCGTGCTCGTCCTGTTTGTTGCGGAACACCCACTTGGTTCCCACAACATTTTGCTTGGGACGAGGCACCAGTGTCCAAACTTCATTGCGCTTGAAGTTGTTAAGTTCCTCCTGCATGGCCAACACCCAATCCGGATCTAGCAAGGCCTCCTCTACCCTGAAAGGCTCAATAGAGGAGACAAAAGAGTAATGCTCACAAAAATTAACTAATCGAGATCGAGTAGTTACTCCCTTGCTAATGTCACCCAAAATTTGGTCGACGGGATGATCCCTTTGAATCATCGCTCGAACTTGGGTTGGAGGTGCCGGTTGCGCTTCTTCCTCCATCACTTGATCGTCTTGTGCTCCCCCTTGATCACACGCCTCCTTTTGATGAACCTGTTCATCGTCTTGAGTTGGGGGATGCACCGTCGTTGAGGAAGAAGGTTGATCTCGTTCATCCTGTTCCTGTGGCCGAATGTCTCCAATCGCCATGGTTCGTATAGCGGCCGTCGGAACATCTTCTTCATCTACATCATCACAATCAACAACTTGCTCTCTTGGAGAGCCATTAGTCTCATCAAATACAACGTCGCTAGAGACTTCAACCAAACCCGATGATTTGTTGAAGACCCTATACGCCTTTGTATTTGAATCATAACCTAATAAAAACCCTTCTACAGCTTTGGGAGCAAACTTAGAATTTCTACCTTTCTTTACTAGAATGTAGCACTTGCTCCCAAAAACACGAAAGTAGGATACATTGGGTTTGTTACCGGTTAGTAGCTCATATGACGTCTTCTTGAGGAGGCGGTGAAGATAGACCCTGTTGATGGCGTGGCAAGCCGTGTTCACGGCTTCCGACCAAAAGCACTCGGGGGTCTTGAACTCTCCAAGCATCGTCCTCGCCATATCGATTAGCGTCCTGTTCTTCCTCTCTACCACACCATTTTGCTGTGGTGTGTAGGGAGCGGAGAACTCGTGCTTGATCCCTTCCTCCTCAAGAAACTCCTCCACTTGAAGGTTCTTGAACTCGGACCCGTTGTCGCTCCTTATCTTCTTCACCTTGAGCTCAAACTCATTTTGAGCTCTCCTGAGGAAGCGCTTGATGGTCCCTTGGGTTTCAGACTTATCCTGCAAAAAGAACACCCAAGTGAAGCGGGAAAAGTCATCAACAATAACTAAACCATACTTACTTCCTCCTATACTTAGATAGGCGACGGGTCCGAAGAGGTCCATATGCAGCAACTCCAGAGGTCTTGACGTGGTCATCACATTCTTGCTGTGATGTGCTCCTCCCACTTGTTTACCTGCTTGACAAGCTGCACAAGGTCTATCTTTTTCGAAATAAACATTTGTTAGACCTATCACGTGTTCTCCCTTTAGAAGCTTGTGGAGGTTCTTCATCCCCACATGTGCTAAGCGGCGATGCCACAGCCAGCCCATGCAAGTCTTAGCCATTAAGCATGCATCTAGACCGGCCTCTTCTTTTGCAAAGTCAACTAAATAAAGCTTGCCGTCTAGTACACCCTTAAAAGCTAGTGAACCATCACATCTTCTAAAGACAGACACATCTACATTTGTAAATAAACAATTATATCCCATTTGACATAATTGACTAACAGATAGCAAATTATATCCAAGACTCTCCACTAAGAATACATTTGAGATAGAATGCTCATTAGAAATTGCAATTTTACCTAACCCTTTTACCTTGCCTTGATTCCCATCACCGAATATAATTGAATCTTGGGAATCCTTATTCTTGACGTAGGAGGTGAACATCTTCTTCTCCCCCGTCATATGGTTTGTGCATCCGCTGTCGATAATCCAGCTTGAACCCCCGGATGCATAAACCTGCAAGGCAAATTTAGGCTTGGGTCTTAGGTACCCAACTCATGTTGGGTCCTGCAAGGTTAGCACAAATATCTTTAGGGACCCAAATGCAAGATTTATCTCCCTTGCATCTAGCCCCTAATTTCCTAGCAACAACCTTCTTACCCTTTCTACAAATAGCAAAGGAAGAATTACAAGCATAATAAATGGTAGAAGGTTCATTCACTACTTTCCTAGGAGCATGAATAACATTCTTTCTAGGTACATGAGCAATATCTCTCCTAGGCATATGTACAACATTTCTCCTATCATGCTTATAAGAAGAACTAGAAGCAAACATGGCATGAGAATCATAAACATGTGAATCAAAATGATTATAAGCATTTCTAGCATGTCTCCTATCATAATACATAAAAGCATGATTCTTTTTAGCATTACTAGCCATAGGGGCCTTCCCCTTCTCCTTGACGAAGATGGGAGCCTTATGGCTTGTTAAGTTCTTGGCTTCCCTCTTGAAGCCAAGCCCATCCTTAATTGAGGGATGTCTTCCAATTGTATAGGCATCCCTTGCAAATTTTATCTTTTCAACTTCACTCTTGCTAGTCTTAAGTTGGGCATTAAGACTAGCCACTTCATCTTTTAGTTTTGAAATTGAAACTAAATGTTTGCTACAAGTGTTAACATCAAAATCCTTACACCTAGTGCAAATTGTAACATTTTCAACACAAGACTTAGATTTATTTGTTACTTCTAATTTAGCATTTAAATCATGGTTAACACTTTGTAAAGTAGCAATGGTTTCATGACAAGAAGATATTTCACTAGAAAGTACTTCATTTCTTTTCACTTCTAAAGCATATGATTTTTGTGCCTCTACAAACTTATCATGTTCATCATACAATAAATCCTCTTGCTTTTCTAAAAGCCTATCCTTTTCATTCAAAGCATCAATCAATTCATTGATTTTATCTATTTTAGATCTATCTAAGCCCTTGAACAAACATGAATAATCTATGTCATCATCACTAGACTCACTATCACTCGAAGAAGCATAAGTGGAGTCTTGAGTACTTACCTTCTTCTCCCTTGCCATAAGACAAGTAAGACGCTCGTTGGGGAAGAGAGCCGATTTGTTGAAGGCAGTGGCGGCGAGTCCTTCGTTGTCGGAGTCGGAGGAGGAGCAATCCGAGTCCCACTCCTTTCCTAGATGCGCCTCGCCCTTTGCCTTCTTGTATTGCTTCTTCTTCTCTCTTTTGTTCCCCTTTTCCTGGTCACTTTCATTATCGGGACAGTTAGCGATAAAATGACCAAGCTTACCGCATTTGAAGCATGAGCGCTTCCCCTTGGTCTTGGTCTTGCTTGGCTGCCCCTTGCGACCATTTAGCGCCGTCTTGAATCTCTTGATGATGAGAGCCATCTCTTCATCATTGAGTCCGGCCGCCTCAACTTGCGCCACCTTGCTAGGTAGCGACTCCTTGCTCCTCGTTGCCTTTAGAGCAATGGGTTGGGGCTCGTGGAGTGGTCCGTTCAACGCGTCGTCGACGTATCTTGCTTCCTTGATCATCATCCGTCCGCTCACGAATTTTCCAAGTACTTCCTCGGGCGTCATCATCGTGTACCTGGGATTCTCACGAATATTGTTCACGAGATGAGGATCAAGAACGGTAAAGGACCTGAGCATTAGGCGGACGACATCGTGATCCGTCCAACGCGTGCTTCCGTAGCTCCTTATTTTGTTGATAAGGGTCTTGAGCCGGTTGTATGTTTGCGTCGGCTCCTCGCCCCTTATCATGGCGAACCGTCCAAGCTCTCCCTCCACCAACTCTATCTTGGTGAGCAAGGTGACGTCGTTCCCCTCATGAGAAATCTTGAGGGTGTCCCAGATCTGCTTGGCATTGTCCAAGCCGCTCACCTTGTGATACTCGTCCCTGCACAAAGAGGCTAGCAACACAGTAGTAGCTTGTGCATTTTTATGAATCTGTTCATTAATAAACATAGGGCTATCCGAGCTATCAAATTTCATTCCACTTTCCACAATCTCCCAAATGCTTGGATGGAGAGAAAACAGGTGAGTACGCATTTTGTGGCTCCAAAATCCGTAATCCTCTCCATCAAAGTGAGGAGGTTTGCCAAGTGGAATGGGAAGCAAATGAGTTTTTGAGCTATGTTGAATACGGGAATAATCAAATGAAAAGTTCGAATTGACCGTCTTCCTGTAGTCGTTGTCGTCGTCCTTTTGGGAAGAAGTGGATTCATCACTATCGTCGTAGTAGATGATCTCCTTGATACGCCTCGTCTTCTTCTTCTTCCCTTCCTTTCGTCTATGGCCCGAGCCGGAGTCGGTAGGCTTGTCGTCCTTCGGCTCGTTGACGAAGGTCTCCTTTTCTTTGTCGTTGATCACAATACCCTTCCCCTTAGGATCCATCTATTCGGGCGGTTAGTCCCTTTGTGAATAGAACGGCTCCGATACCAATTGAGAGCACCTAGAGGGGGGGGTGAATAGGTGATCCTGTAAAAACTTCAAACTTAAGCCACAAAAACTTGTTATGTGTTAGCACGATTATTGCCAAGTGGCTAAGGTGAAGTCTCAACAAAACACAATACCACAAGAGATCAAGACAGAGGTGACACGGTGGTTTATCCCGTGGTTCGGCCAAGCCAATGCTTGCCTACTTCCACGTTGTGGCGTCCCAACGGACGAGGGTTGCAATCAACCCCTCTCAAGCGGTCCAAAGACCCACTTGAATACCACGTTGTTTTGTTGTTCCTTTCACTATCCCGTTTGCAAGGAATCTCCACAAATTGGAGTCTCTTGCCCTTACAAGTATATGATCACAAAGAAAGCACAGAGTAAGGGAGGGAAGCAACACACACAAATCCACAGCGAAACGCGCACACACACGGCCAAGAATCGAGCTCACAAGAGTTTCACACAGTTCTCACTAGAACAGAGCTCGAAACACTTAGAATGACAATCAAATGCGCAGAGATTGAGTGTGGATGATCAAGAATGCTCAAAGGTTGCTTGTGTATCTCCTTCATGCGCCTAGGGGCTCCTTTTATAGCCCCAAGGCAGCTAGGAGCCGTTGAGAGCAAATCCGGAAGGCCATCCTTGTCTTCTGTCGTCGGGGGCACCGGACAGTCCGGTGCACACCGGACATGTCCGGTGACCGATTTCTTTCCTTATCCAGCGCTTCCCGACCGTTGCAAACCGGCGGAGATCTGAGAGCCGTTGGCGCACCGGACAGTCCGGTGCACACCGGACAGTCCGGTGCCGTCTTCCGACCGTTGGCTCGGCCACGTGTCCCGCGCGGATTGCGCGGCCGACCGTTGGCCCTGGCCGACCATTGGCTCACCGGACAGTCCGGTGCACACCGGACAGTCCGGTGAATTTTAGCCGTACGCCGTCGGCGAATTCCCGAGAGCGGCCAGTTCGCGCCGAGTTGGCCTGGCGCACCGGACACTGTCCGGTGCACACCGGACAGTCCGGTGCTCCAGACCGAGCTGAGCCTTGGCTACACACAGCCAAGTCTTTCTCTCCCCTTTTCTCGTTTTCTTCTTTCTGTTTCTAACACTTAGACAAATATGTTAGTCCACAAAACAAATGTACTAAGGCTTAGAAACATACCTTTATCTCATGATTTGCACCTTGTTCATCCATGTACATAAATTCACAATTAAGCACATGTGTTGGCACTCAATCACCAAAATACTTAGAAATGGCCCAAGGGCACATTTCCCTTTCACCGGCTCCGTTACTCCTCCAACAGCCACGACGCCACACCAACAGGGTGCCAAGATCTCTCCGGCTGCCACCTAGGCATGTACATAGGGCGCTAGCTCTCCCTCGCTAGACACGTAGCATCTTGCTACACCCCCATCTTGTACACCTGGATCCTCTCCTTACGACTATAAAAGGAAGGACCAGGGCCTTCTTAGAGAAGGTTGGCCTCGCGGGGACGAAGGGCAGGGGCAGGCGCTCTCTCGGGGCCGCTCGCTTCCCCTCACCTCGCGCGGACGCTTGTAACCCCCTACTGCAAGCGCACCCGACCTGGGCGCGGGACGAACACGAAGGCCGCGGGAATTCTCCGACTCCCCCACGACCCGGCTCCGGCCACCGACCGCTCTCTCTGTTCCCCCCTTCGCGCTCGCCCACGCGCTCGACCCATCTGGGCTGGGGCACGCGGCACTCTCACTCGTCGGCTCGGGGACCCCCCGGTCTCGGAACGCCGACAGAACTCTTTTCTAATCGCTCATTTCATTGGCCGTGTTGTAACAAGACATATTGCATAGAGTAAACAATAACATCAGTTAGCCAAATAAAAAAATATTATACGGAGAGCGGAGACAATCAATAAAAAATCTTGAAATTTTTTTGGTGGATAGTTTACATGGGTATTGTTGTAAGCCGTCGCAACGCACGGGAAACCGACTAGTCTCTAATTAAAATTCAACAATACTTAATGTATCCCCCATTCCATTAATCAATGATCTAGTGGTATTGATCTTGTTGGTGACTTGTTCTCAAATGCTATGAGTTAAGAACAAGGCAACACAAAAGATGTTAAACGTTAAAGCCCTTTGTCCTTCGAAGCATTATTTCCCTTAGGATATAATGATTTTTGGACGAAGATAACGAAGGACTTACCTTCGTCAACATAACATATGAGGATGGAGAAAGAATCATACAAACCATAAAAACAATATAAATAATCATATATTATTACTATCTCATTTTTATTTCATTACTATGGAAAAATAGAAACAATATTAGATTACAAATGTACCTTCGACTTGAAAGAAGATGAAAGTATCAGCGTGACGCAAGGATCAATGTCAAGTCAACGTGAACAGTACGGAGTTACTGTTCATCTATTTATAGGCACGAGACGCAGCCCATGTAAAATTACACTCATGCCCTTTACATTTGCTAACAACTCTATAGTAGTCCATCGAGGTTTAAATAGCCTTTTTATCTTTAAGTCGGTTTCCTTTTTCTGTTATCATGCCGAAGCTCTTCTGCGCACAGCTTCGGCTTTGCGCTGTCCTTCGTACCCCTTCTCGTGCTTTTCCATGCTGTGGTTTCAACTCAAGTCCGAAGGTACCTGTTCATGTATTGTACTTCCAAAAACATTGTTAAATCATGTTTTTGAGGACCTTCGAAAGCCGAAGGCCCCCAACAGATCTCCTCTCTGATTAAATTTCAACGAACGTGTATTTAGGGTTGCTGATTTTGCTATCCATTTCTGTGTCTCAAAGATTACTACAAACGAAAAAGTAGGTTGTCAATTAAATGAGTAGCAACCATGCATCAAGTGGCCAGTAACTTGCACACAAATTATAGTTGACTTTTATTACACTATTGTTAACATGAGTCTGATACCAAAGATAGTTGTTAGGTACTCTGCCCATGTTAATGGATACATTTCATTTAAGTGTCACTACTACATGTACCACCATTGGTCTGTTAAATGAAGAAATATCTATCAAGGTTCAGGTTTCTGTAGCAAGGGTCAATGATTCAGGGTTTTTCTAACCCGTTCTTTTTTGTTACGTCAATTATATGTGAACCAAGTAATTTGGTTGTCTATTCCTATGAGTAGCGAAAGAGCCTCTAGCTTAGTTGGTGAGGTGGTCTGAGTAGCACACCTCAGGTCCTAGGTTCGACTCCTCGTGGAAGCGAATTTCAGGCTGTGGTTCAAAAAATCCACTCGTTTATTCAACGCTAAAGCACTCGTTTTTCTAGGCGTTTTGCCAACTTATATAATATATACATTTACAGATAAAAAATAGGGAAGGACCAGTAGACATACCTAATACCTTAGGTCCTTTGTCTTTGCAGATCTGCTGATCACTGAATCCTCAAGCACTGCTACAATAGAAGTGTACAACACTTTTATACAAGTGATAAAAAAGGAAATAGCAAGGTCTGACCCTTCTCCCATCCAATTAGTATTGTTCAGTAGCATAGGATAGCCTTTAGAAATCACAAACATGAAGGGACAGCAGGCAGCAACACATATAAAAATATAAAATGCATAGCAGACAGCAGACTAGCAGTAGGCAGCAGTAGTACATTACATCACATGATTCAGTTCTCACAAGTCACAACACAAAACACAAGCGCACAGCTGGAGTTCTAGGTTCACAAGTTAAAGATACATGGATGCATAATAAAAGCTAAAACATGACATGAAGCTGGCTCACACTTAGGGTTCATCCATCTCATACTCATCCTCATCTTCATCAAACTCTTCTTCTTCAGACTCAAACTCTTCTTCATTGAGCTCTCTCACCCTTGCACTTCTACGCAGCTCTAGTTGTTCTTCTGCTTCCACTGCATCTCCAAGCACAGACCAAGGTATCCCTGTACCTTCCATGACTTCTTCGTCATCTCTAAAGGAAACTAATGCACAATCATCTCCATTTTCTTGGAGGAAACCTTGAACTTCAGTTGTACCACTAGACAAGAGAACATCAGTAATTTTATTGGACTTGATCTTTGCTCTCTTATTAATCAGCCTGTTGTTGAATTGAATGTAGACCAACTTGTTGAGGCGGTCTGTAGTAAGCCTATTTCTCTTCTTAGTGTGCACCTATAAATTAAAAATAAGAGCACTTTTAGTTCTGCAATTTTATTGTAATGTTGTTGTAATTTTGATAATAGATAGGTACTAACCCCATCAAACCCACTCCAATTTCTTTCACAACCAGAAGAACTTGCTGTTAAAGATAGGATCTTGGTAGCCATCTTCTGTAGAGCTGGTGTTTCAGTTCCATAAAGCCACCACCATGATGCTGAAATAAAAAACCTCTCTATTAGTTAGTAGTATAACAGATTGCTTGTTACAATGCTGAAATAAAAAACCTCTCTATTAGCAAACAACTGTTACCTGGATTATAATCAAAGTTTTCAAAAGTCCTTGCAATCTTCTTGCTAAATGGGCCTTCTCTATTCTGAAACTTCTAGAGTTCGACGTTGGTTGCTTGTTCTTGCATTTCGTCGTCATGATAATAAAAAGTCTCCACACAATTGATAAAACCTTCTATTATTTTGGGTACATTAAAGATTGACGGGTCAGCATAACTATAGTGTGGATTCAGGAAATAAGCTGTCAAATGCAATGGAGACTTGAGAATCAAGTCTTCCAGCCATCTTCTTCTCAATAACAGCAACAACATCTTTGAAAAGGTTCTCAACATTGCCAAGGGCCTCTTTGACATGTCTCTTTGCCTTCAATAGTTCTCCATATACAAAGCCCATGGATGGCTTCACATCTCCATCAACCAAACGGAGAACTTTGAACAATCGCGCAAAAATAACCAATGTCAACTTCACATCCTTCCAAAAGCTTGGATTCAATATAGTTGATGTGGCATTTTTTCCCTTCTTTGATTTCACATCCTTTAGTGAGTCCCACCTACTATGAACCACCATCTTTCTTAGCTGGTCCTTCTTCTCTTGTATCCTGTCCAAAGTTAGATAGTTCGAAGCAAACCTAGTCACTCCTAGCCTTACTATCTCTTTCCCCTTAGTGAAGTATCTCATGCACTCTAATGTTCTTGTGTGCCCATAGACAAATATGGCGAATGCCTTTGCTTGGTCAATTACCTTCTTGAACCGAAGCATGTTGCCAATTCCTTGGAGCATCAAGTTAATTGTGTGAGTTGCACAAGAGGTCCAAAAGATACGTGATCTCTTCACATGCAGTAGCTTCTTTGCTCCCATGTTGTTAGAAGCATTGTCAGTCACAACTTGCACCACATCATCTGGACTAATGTCTTCAATTGCTTTGTCCACTAGTTCAAAGATCACTCCACTTGTGTGTGACACATCTGACATCTCTTTTGAGGAAATAAAACTAGTTCCATCAGCACAATTATTGCACACATTCATTATGCTTCTCCTCTTCTTATCTAACCAAGCATCGGTCATAATAGAGCACCCATTCTTTATCTTCTCGGCTTCACGTTCTTGCAGCAAACTTTTAGTTCTTGCATATTCTTCTTCCAACAATCTCCCTCGTAGGTCAAACATAGTTGGAGGTTCAATTCTAGGCCTAAATTGTCCAATTGCTTCACACATTTGCTTGAACTCATCGTTGTCACATGCATTGAATGATATTGCTATCAATGTTACAAAACAGCAAGGAAATTAAAAACAGCAAGGAAATCTGATGAAAATGAAATCTGAAATTAAAAAATAGCAAGGAAATTACCATGGTTAAAGGCCCATCTTGCAATATATTTATGCACCTCATGTAATCTTTCTTTCCAAAGTTCTTTGTTCAGCCTCTGTTGAGTCAAAGATTCAGATTTGGTTGCTGTAGGATCAATAGCTTTTGTCCATTTGTCCATGGGGCCTAGAGGCTCTGAACTTCCAACACAAGTCACTTCTTCTGATCCTCCAACCCTAGACACATGAACTTCCTCTCTAAGTTCTAGCTCACGAACAGTCTTCTCCTCCCTTTTCCTTTTTGCTTGATCTAGTGCTTTCTTGCACTTTTTTGAGCCTCTAGCAACTTCTCTTTGGTGGTCTTCATGCCCTGGCATTTCTTCGCATTCTTTCCTTCCTGGGCGATATGTTGCTTCAATCGATAAACCCCTCCACACATTTGCTTGTCACACAGTATGCACTTTACCTTGTCCTTATTGTTTATATCAACAAGAACCCCATACTCCCATCCCACATCATCTAAATTTCTTCTAAGGACACTAACTCCCTCTGGTGCACTTGCAGTTTTAGATTGACCCTCTGTCATCTGAGTTCAAGCCATCATATGTGAATAATAGAGGAGATGAGAGGAGAGAAGCAGGGGAGGAGGAACATACGGACCTTGGGGCTGTCGGCGAAGAACCATGGGTGGAGAGAAGCAAGCAGTGCAGAGGATGTGCAGGCGTGCTGCGTGCAGTCGCTTCTCTGGCAGAGGTGGTCTCCGGCGTCCGGTGGAGAAGCAAGCAAGGGAGGTGGTCTTCGGCGTCCGGCGCGCAAAGACCCAAACCCTATTCCCCTTTCGCGTCTGCCCTTTCCCTCCCGCGCGCGCTCCCTTATCCCCTCCCGCACGTGCTTTCCTGCTCGCGCGCGCTTTCCCTCCCGCGTGCTCTTTTCCGCGCGTTTTCCCGCTCTCGCGCGCGGCGCGCGCCTAGCCCGCCTCCGCGACGCCTGGGCACTTGGGTGCCGCGGAATCGCCGCGAGGCGCCGCCTAGGCGCTCCGACCGACTAGGAGCCTGCCTAGCCCCCTAGTCCAGGCGGAAGGCCATGGCCTAGCGACTAGGCACGTCGTAGGCGCCGATTTTCAAAACCCTGAGTAGGGATACTAATGCGCCAATCTATTTTGATTTATTTTATATGTGTTGCTTCTGATTCTAATCCAGTTTGGCCTTCCCCACAAGTGCTACCCAATGCATCCTTTAAACCATTTATGTTTGTGGATTTGTTTCATGAACTTGCCAAAGAACGAGGCACATGGGCCTCACGGCGCGGTCCTAGGTTCTGTACGTCCTCCGTTGTCCCTCCCTAGCACCTTGTTCATCAATGGTAATTTGGTTAGCAATCAAGATCTGAGAACCAATCTGCTGCATATGTCATTTATACGTCAAAACTAATATTGACATGTTCATAATCTTTACACACTCTTCTATAGCATGTCCTACTTTCCCTCTGCTAAAATAAAAATGGATGCATAGTTGTATCATGTCCTGCATGAACTTGGAGCTGCTATATTTGCTAAACAGTTATTGGTGAATCCAAGACAAAACAATTCAATGGAGAACTCAAACCTACATAGACATAATCACAATCAAATTTAGAAGGCATGACACCCCTAGCTTGGTATCCAAAAATGTGGCAAATAGCATTCAACTTATTTCCATTATAAGTGCCTTCCTTCCATAAGAGAAGCCCCACGATGTGCAAGCAAATTTAGTGCTTGTTTTACAAATAATTTCTTGACTAATACTCTCCATAGATGTTATGCTTGCTGTCTAAATCAAATGATGTATTATATTTGGTCTAGCTATTGTGACTGTTTTGTTTGGAAGGCAAACTAACTTGTATTGCTTTTCTTATAAATTTCATTTCAAGCATATGTTGCTTTTTATAAGCAGTTTCAAAATGAAGACAATCCCATATAGATGACTGCTTAAAGATAATAGAAGGGGAAGGATTTGTGCATTCTTCTACACTTGTTTGGTGTACATCTTTTCTGCTAGATTCATGAATTGGTATCGCAAGATTTTGTTATATATACTTTTTTCGATCATGCAAAAAAATGCGCTCTATCTCATACCTTCCCTGTAATTTATTTTATCTTCCTCATCCACTTGTTCAATTTTCTCATCAAATATTTGATATTATTGTTAGTCTTTCAATATTTCAGAATGGCATAGATGGAAATTGGGAGGCTGCATTAGAGCACATTACTCAAGCAGTTGCCCGAGTGGTGTGCTTTACCCTTAGGTTCTTCATCTTATTTTACCAATTCTCCTGAAGGAGTATTCTCCTACTCAAATGTTTTATTTTTTGTACCTAGTGATCATTAGCATTTTTGTTGTTGTTGTGTCAGGTAACGCTATATGTGGATATGGAGGTCAATGGTGTACATTTGAAGGTATTAAATTGTTTCATTCATATATTTGCATGTAATCAGTTGGGTGTCACTGTTCTTGGAACATTATTTTTATGGGATTCTAAATATAGGAAAACCATCATGTACTTTGATGTATTGGTGGTTTTGATTGTCTTTGTTGATCCCATTTCTACTCTTCGTTTAGCACTAGGAGAATAATAGGTTACAATTGTTTGGTTTCTTCAGTTGAGCAGCAATCTTGCAGTATGCCCTCCTGGGATGTAAGCTGTCTATTCTATCATCATGGTATGATCAAACTGCTTTTGTTTATATGCATAACTTCGGATTTCTGAAGACCCTCACCTTTTGATCGTGGTTGATCGTGATCGTGCGTGGAATGATTATTTCACAGATTGGAAAAGGTCTATTCGTGCTTAACTACCTATAAGACTAAATAGGCTTGTACATGGAGACAAGGACATTTCGGGGCAAACTAGGTACTTTTGATGTGTAGTTTTACAGACCCGCACCTTCTTCTCAAAGTAGCAGTCTAGCAGAACCACCCAGTCTCTGTAAACCAAATAAAAAATGGCAATGATTCATCTTATCTCGACCTTCTATTTCTGCCGAGATGTTGTTTCAAATTTTTTTTTAATAATAATACACCACCAACTTGCCTTCAAACATATGCATTAGACATATAAATAGGAGTTGGGAGCCCTCCCTTCAACCTCCTGATTTTTTTCTCTTCTGTCTGGTCGGGTTCTTGACCTCTGTTGCATTTGTGTCCTCCTTTGACCCACTACGAACAAGGTAAGCAAGATCAGAAATATAAATGTATTATTAAGAGTTTATTTATATTTTAAGAAAAAATATTGCTTAAAGCTATATTTTGAAGACCATTTTGTTGTATTAGATGACTTATAATTTCAACTGGAGAGAGCATTATTTGATTAAACGTATGGCGCACGTATATAATTAATAAACCTATTTAAATACATAGTTCCTGATACTATTTTTCTACAAATTCTTGTTAAAAATACAGAAATTTTGATTCGGTCCCAATCGACAATTGTACCATTATTTTTGAATAAAGGCATTATATATTTCATACTAAGGGGGTGTTTGAATATACTAGCGTAATTAGCTAAGTAACAAATAACTAGCTAACTGTTGGTCACTTGCTCTCAAATGCTATAGATCAAGAACAAGGCAACACAATCGTTAATAGTTAGAGACATTCGTCCTTCGGAGCATTATTTCCTTATAGATATAATGATCTTCAGACGAAGGTCATGAAGGACATATGTTGGGGACTTGTTCTCAAATGCTATGAATTAAGAATAAGGCAACACAGAAAAAGGTTAATGGTTAATGACCTTCGTCCTTCGAAGCATTATTTCTCTTAAGATATAACGATCTTCGGACGAAGGTCATGAAGGATATACCTTCATCATCACAGTTTACATTAATGAAATAAGAAGCATATGAAACATAAGAAATAATATGAATAATTATATAACATCATTTATGTATCCTTTCTATATAGTCATGAATGAATAAGAGCAATATTGAATTATATTTGTACCTTCGGCTTGACAGAAGGCCAAGATACGAGTGTGATGCACGAGCGAATACAAGACAGTGTGAACAGTACAGGGGTACTGTTCACCTATTTATAGGCACGGGACGCAGCCCGGTTAAAATTACATTTATGTCCTCTTCAACTAGTTGCAATCATGACATAAATTACCATGGGTCGATTGGTCTTTTTCTCTTTAAGTCGGTGCAATCCTTCGTATCAAGGCATGTCGCTATGCCGAAGCTCCCTGGAAGGTAGCTTCGGCGTGTACCTTCGCGCTATGCTTGCTTCTGTGTTGATCTTTCAAAGGTGTTTCTCACCTTTCTTCTTAAAGGACCTTCGGCGACGAAGCAGACCCCCAACAGTAGCCCCTTCGCGGTGCTAGATCGTTTTTCGTAACGAGCTTGATCCATGAAAATATCTCCAAAGCTTCGGAATGCCGAATGTCCGAAAAACACCTTCCCTGAGCTCGTTGTCGAGAAACGATTAAAATATTCCAAGCGCGAGGTGGCCCACCATGCGGCGGGTACGCACGATCTGGCGATTCTCCTCCCAAGCGCCGGATGGTCTACCGTTCAGCGGGTGCGAGTAACTGTTCAGCGGGTGTGGGCAACTTGGCGGTTCACCTTCCCACCTGCAACACTATATAAACAGATGGGTAGGTGTGAAGTTACGACAACATTCATTGCCATTGCACTGTTGTGCTGTTGAAAATTTTAACCATAGCCGAAGCTTTTTCACTGCATTTTCGAGCAAGCCATCATCTTGAATTAGCTTCGTCAAAAGAGCGAGCTTCGTCAAAAAACTGTAAAAAACATCAACTTTGTAAAAACTGCAAGAAATTCAGCATCAGATGGCCAGAGTGCGCTCTACTGCGAGGGTGACCCGTGACAGAGAGGAGGCCGAAGCCACCGAGACTGCCCTGATCTCCGAAGTGATGAGACAATCGAGATTGGATGTGACAGAGGGAGCCATTGAACAAAGTGCACCTGCTGCCGAAACTGAACAAGATGCTAAGGAAGAAATCGCTGATGAAGAAGAAGAAGATTATAGCATTCTGATCCATCAAAACCCAGCCACTTGGATTTTGAAAAATCTACTGTGTCTGAAGCTGATATGCCCATGATGATGAAGCTAGGCTACTTCGGAGAAGCTAAGAAGAAGCTTATTCGCTTTGCCAGGGAAGAAACCACTCCAACACCGAAAGATGATGAAGTAGTAGTTTTCAAAAGCTTTTTCAGAGCAGGATTGCGGTTTCCGCTGAACGAAATGATTGGAGAAGTTCTGGATAATTATGAAATCTATCTTCATCAGCTGATCCCTAACGCTATTGTTAGGCTCAGCATTTTTATCTGGGCCCTTCGAAGCCAAGGAATGGACCCAAATGCTGAAGCTTTTTGCCGAGTGCATGAACTACACTACCAAACAAAGGCCAGAGAAGACGGGCTTCATGAAAATTTTGGCTGTTATAACTTCGCATATCGCAAGGATACAAAGGCCCCGGTCCTCAGCTATCGGACCAAATGGCCAACTGGCTGGAAAAGTGAGTGGTTTTATATCAAGGCTGATGAGAAAAAGAGGGAGAAGCTGAAGACGCTGGTCATGAGTCCTCTGAGCCTAAGCTTCTGGATGACCAGACCCCTGTGCAACATGAAACCAGGGTTACCATGCTAGCTAGCTGTAGCAGAATTCAGAGTGATAGTTGAACATATCAGTACCAGGGATTTAGTGCAAGAATATTTGGTGAACAGGGTATCTCCAACATTGAGTGAATGGAGTATGTCGAAGCTGAAAGGAACAAAGAAGAAGGGTGAACTTGTTCGATTGCCCTATCGCTTCAAGTTTGAGAAACAATTCAAAGAGCCCTGCCAGGAATGGCTAGAAATGATTGAGACTATGTGCAACAAAATTCTGGGCAATTATACGAAAAAAGAAGATCAATTGATGACTGCGGCCTTCGGCACCCGAACAAAACGAAGGTTGAATCGGATAATGGATGCTTTAAAATTTGAATACCCTGACTATGAACGACTGAGCAAGGGTGCCGAAGGACCAAAGAGAAAGAGGGTTGTCAGTGTTATGAGTAGACAAGCTGCTAGGATGGATAAGGAGGATGAAAAAGCTCTAAAAAGAGAAAATCCAGTCCTGAGCCGAAGGTGGCTACTTCGAAGAAAAGAAAAATTGCAACTCCAGAGCCGAAGATGGCTAAGATAGAAGAGGGAGCTCCTTCGACGCCTTCTGCTGCCGAAGTAGAAGAAATTTTAAAGGTAATGACTGAATCCCTACCTATCAAGTTGATAAGTCCACTGGGGCCGCAACTGACGAAGCTTTTACAGAAGAAGGACGAGCCTTCGGCAGCGAAGAGGGCAGTTGGGCCAAAAAAGCGAAGGATTGTCACTGTTATGCAAGCTATTGAGGAAACGCCACCACCGGCCTCAGCGTCGAAAATAACACCAGCTGCCGAAGCTACCAATCTAGAGAGTACGTTATCTAATATCGATAAAATGCTTTTGGATTTGGCCGTGGAGGAGGCTGCCGCAGCTACAGAAGAAGTCCTGGCTGCAGAGAAGACTGCTACAGTTATAAAAGAAGCTACGGCCGCAGTGCTTGGAAAAGGAAAAGAAATTGTCGAAGATACTTTGGAAGACCAAGGCTTCTGCTTCCAAAATTTGATTGGTCAAGAATTATCCAAAGCTGAAAAGGAGCTGCAGGAGTATGCTATATCCTGTGGCTA